>JAJOZX010000331.1:0-2500 GCA_023014485.1 Bathynomus jamesi | reverse complement strand
TTATCACTTTCGGTTCATCTTTTTTATGTATAAGAGCCTCTGTGCAAAGTTTAATAAAAATTCAGAACTTTTGCTCAGAAGCTTGAAACACAAAGGCGAATTTTTTGGATATTGTTGGTGTAGTGGCGATAAGACTGTTTTAGACCGTCTCTATGCTAACACAATACATTCATTTTCTCTAAGAATTTTTCCTTTACCGTTGGCTTGTTTTTGCACAAATAGAAATTCGGTTGAAGCTGCGTTTATACCAAGCAAACACCAGATGTTACAAATTGACATTTTCTGAAATAAATATCATAGATTGCTTTAGATTGTTGTCACCAACTAATGACATCTGGAGAAGTCGATACGGTATGCCTACACATTTTGACATTTCTGATTATATATATATATATATATATATATATATATATATATATACTGTATATATTATATATATACACATAAAATCGATGTATTTATTTGTTATTAAAAGGTTTTTCCAGAGGCCTTTCTTTATTATTATTTCGCTAATGAGTTTTTTATAATATTAATTATTATTATTATTATTATCCTTATTATTATTGTACACCTCGCTAACCTCGTTTAGGTTCCGTGTGCTCGTCTCTCTTCACACGAAGGTCAAGCTGGTTGCCCCGCCTCTTGGCCTGGCTTGGCGGAGGAGCGAGTTGCTTTCTTGCGCTCTCCACCGCACATAGCAAGGAACACCCGGCTCATCTGATACCGTCCTGAGCCAGGTATCTAGTCTTCTCTTGAAGACTTCAACTTTGACCCCTGTAACGTTTCTGAGGTCCTTTGGAAGCTGATTAGGCTTAGCCACTTGACAACCAAGCTATTTTCTTTCAGTTTTGAGGAGGTCCCTTGTCGGGCCTTCAATTTGGGAACACAACACATCCTGCCTTTCTTATTTTCCAGTGTTGTTTGAATGGTAATTGGGTTTAGTTTTAGGTTTGGTACCAGTTTTTCGAACATTTTCCATATGTAGATTATGGTGTACCTCTCTCTTCTTTCCAGGAAGTACAAATTTAGTTTACGTAGTCTTTCCCAGCAGTTGAGTTCTTTGCAGCCATCAATCTTAGCTGTGAAATGTCTCTGCGTTTCTTCTAGTTTATTAGTTTCTTCCTTTTTATATGGAGACGTCAAAACTGGGAAGTATACAAGTTTTGGTATAATCATTGTTTTTAGCAGGGAAATCATTACTGTCCTGTCCCTTCTTTTGAACGTTCTTAGTACTTGTCGCGCGACTCTTTTTGCTTTATTTATCGCTATCTGATTTTGTTTCGAATTTCGCATCATCGGTCATTATTACCTCCAGATCGATCGCTTCTGTGCTTCTCTGAATTTCCTGTCTATCTGGAGCATAATATGCAGCCTGTTTAAGTTGTGGTCTGAGATAATGGTTGGGGTTATTTTTATATCAGCAATCAAGTTCGTGTTATTCGTGAATACCAGATATAGGCAATTATTTTTTCTGGTATTTTCTGTTATCTCTTGTGTCAGCATAAACTCATGTGTGAGAGCCATCAACATATTTGCTTGCTCCTGGTCTTCCCTTGCGCGCCCCTTGTCCTGGTGTATATATATATTCTTATCCACCGTTTTGTATTTGTATTTTATTAATTTGTATTTTCATTTATGTGTGCATTCCCGTGTCTGAATAACTGCATTCATGTTTGTGACACGTGATGTATTCGTAGCAAAATCTGTTCTGTTGTACTTTATTATGTACGTATTACCTACATTCACGATATCCATGACTGGCTGTTCTGGATGGTGGGGGTTCGAAACCCCACTAGGATGGCTACATTTTACTTTAAGAATTTGTTGATAGTGGTAGTGCCGTTCCAGTTAGCCTATATTTGTATATATAAGCCACTAAACTAAGACGATTGGCTGTATTCTCTGGCTGATTACCCTTTAAAGAAACTGTCTGACCACCGATTACGCCATACAAGTGGCTGGTTCTTGTGTCAATTGGTTGTAATCCTAAAGCCGGTCAGGAAGGCTAGTGAAGACGACATTATGCGAAGTGTTATGACAGCGAGAATATCGAGAATCTCATCCTCTCTCCGTCTCTTTCCTTCTTGTGCTTTATTTTAGGTTAAGTTACCCACTCCACCTTTGAAGGGTCTAGTCCGGCCGTCCGCTACATATATACACATACATTCATATATACTGTGTAAATATATATATATATATGTGTATATATATATATATATATATATATATATATATATATATATATATATATATATATATATGTATACTGTTAAAAGTTTTGTTTTACTTTTTCTATACAAACCTACATGTATACACACCCACATATGTACACATACAATTCATATATACTTTATATAAAAAGTTTGGAGCAAATGTAGTTTACGTTCCCCTGGCGCAAAAGGGACACAAACTACACGAGGTCAAAGTTGGGGAACGTAAACTACACTACGATCTTTAGGAGACATTTTTTGATGACCTGAAGAGCAGGGCCCCGATCCTT
>JAJOZX010000330.1:1522500-1579013 GCA_023014485.1 Bathynomus jamesi | reverse complement strand
TTGGGCCATCGACGAAGAAATCTGGATTAAAAAAAGAAAACTTGGAGAGGTCGATGTGTGGTGGTGGTGGTGGTGGTGGTGGTTTTGGGAGCAGGATAGGAGGTGATGAAGGTATTAAGGGTGAGGGGTGAGGCGAGGGGTAGAACCTAACCTGCGGTTTTTCATGGGAACGAAATGGACCAAAAGAGAACGGAGTCTGATTTGCTGAAAAGATAAATAAAAGAGATCGAATACAATGAACGGAGTTTTCGCCACACAAAAGATTTTATCACTCCTTATCAAACTAATTTCAAGAGAGATAACGGGATTTTTTTTCTTACTTTTTCAACTCTAATGACCAACATTATTATTGGTGTTGTTGTTATTACTATTATTATTATTGTTAGTATTATTACTATTATTATTATTACTATTAGTAAGTAGCATAGTTTTTTCCGTAAAAAACTTTATTTTGCTACATTTTCACATAATTCTCTCTCTCTCTCTCTCTCCTCTCTCTCTCTCTCTCTCTCTCTCTCTCTCTCTCTCTCTCTCTCTCATCTCTCTCTCTCATCTCTCTCTCCTCTCTCTCTCTCTCTCTCTGGTGGAAAAGAAAGCCCAGAAACTATTGGGTTATATCAGGAGGCAATTTCAGTTTCGGAACAAGGAGATTGTGCTCTCACTGTACAATTCCCTTGTTCGGCCGTACCTGGAGTATGCTGTGCAGTTCTGGTCGCCCACCCTCAGGAAAGATATTGAGAGGCTGGAGCGAGTGCAGGCGAGGGCCACAAAGTTGATCCCTTCCGTTAGGCATATGGGCTACAATCGACGGTTACGCGCCCTGAACTTGTTTTCGCTTGAAACTCGAGGCTGCGCGGTCAACTGATCGACGTTTTCAAGCTCTTACGAGGGTTCAACGATGTCGATTTTAGAAGTATGTTTAGTTTAATGATAACCCAACTCGCAACAATGGTTGGAAGTTGGATTTGAAACGGTTTAGGACTAGTGTGTGTGGGAATTACGTTACGTATAAGATCTGTGACACATGGAACAGGTTACCTTCGGAAGTTGTGAACAGTTCCTCTGTGGATCAGTTCAAGAAAAGGTTAGACGAAATCTTGCACACTATTTGAGTGTGTAAAGACATTTAGGACCTCAGTCTGCGGAAATTTCTTTTCCTATAAAATAGTTAATATCTGGAACCAACTTCCCTCAGAGGTTGTTTCCAGTCAAAGTGTAAATCTGTTTAAAAATAGGCTAGACAAAGTACTGAACACATTCATAGTTTAAGATTAAAACCTCAGAAACCTCTGCAGGAGTTCGCTTGCTCGTCTCTGTGAGCAAGCTAAATATAGAGCTATTTATATATTCTCCACTTTCCTGTAAAATTTCCTTGGCTACTTTTCCAGGTCAAGGTATTTTCTTCAACCTTTTTCCGTACCTGCCTCTGGCAGGGAGGGAGCGGAGGGTGGGAGAGAGCCTTCTACTTTTCTATCCAGTTTTCTACTACTGCTAGGATAGTTGAAAGAAAAATAAACTTTTACAAATTTTCCCTGGCACCCGTTGCCATTGGTACCTCCTCGGTATGGGCCGCAAGGCCTTTTGAGGTACTTCTTTTCCTTGTAACTCCTTGTAACTCTCTCTCTCTCTCTCTCTCTCTCTCTCTCTCTCTCTCCATACCTGCATATACACATTACATACATGTGTATATATGTACGCATATAGGTGTGTGTGTGTGTGTGTGTGTGTGTGTGTGTGTGTGTGTGCGACGATATTCGCTCCTCAATAATGAGATTTTAATGAATAGTTGATTTGTTGTTAAGCGTAAAAGCGGCGCTGCCCAAGACCAGAATCTGTTCATTAAAGATAAAAATACTTTTTATTTCACACATTTTTGGTTTTAGGATCTTTTAATTCTAATAAAACAGTTTGTAATTTATAAAAGCGAAAACTGTATCATTCTATACCTTTGGAGGCAGTGAGACCAACTCCTATATAGTAGTACATACCGGGATTTGGACCCCCACCATATATATATATATATATTATATATAAAACAGGTTTTATTTTTGAGGAGTCTACGTACGTTATATTTACTTTTAATTAATTTATTTATTTTTGAAAGAGACTTTTCCTCAAAATTTTAATTTTAGAAAATGGAGGTCAATTAAGTAGTTTAGAATTAAACTTTGGAGCACGGCTCTTATTTTAGACTCAGTGACGTCATTGTATTAATGGAATGTAATGTATATTAATAGAGAGTAAAAAGACTCCTTTCTCCTCATAAAGTGATGCCAACAACCAAGCAAGAATGCGCCGATCAAAGTGCCAAACGTAATTAGTACCATCCAATCTTTAATTATATGATATATTGTTGCCCTTTGCAATCGCAAAATGCATTCCTACAATCTCTATACCAGCCTCGCTCGTACGCTAAGGGGCCACGCCCCCTATGCCCATCCCCCTTCGTCCTCCTTTCTCGAAATTCCACTGCGAATAACTCCATCGTTTTCTTTGTTTTGGAATTCAGTAATTATTAAAGAACTCGGAATATTCGCGTTGTATAATTAGAAGCAAAAATATCGCTTTCATCATCCCATTTTTCGCGTCAGAAAATTAAACTTATTTTTAAGTGAAACTTTTTCAAAATTCAAAGCGTTTATTCGCCAAACAATTATTATTATACATGACCCATTTTCTCCTTTACGTACGAACGAGGCGTACGCGCTTGAAAAGATACGTACACGTGAGTAAACGCACAGGGACTAAAATCCAATTAAGAGACGCGTATTTAGTTGGTTAGAAAAATAATGGCGAACAGTTAGTTATATTCAAGAGTTTCGGAAATAAAATTGTTCCCGTTGTCGGACGTGTTACGGACAATAACGCAATAAAGAGTTTGTTTCACTCAAAAATAAATAATTAGTCCGCAAAAAGCGAAAATAATGCACTTTTAAATTACAAATCAAACCAAAAATGGGGTTTTGGAACATTTGGAATGCCAGAAATACGATAAAATCATTCACAGAAAAAATTATTGTCTATTTTATCTAATCTTACTAAGTAGTAAAATTTCATTAACTGAAATGGTTTGTTAATCCACGTCTGAAGTGGAGTAAATTTCAATGTTGTGGGTTTGTAGCAGTGCATAATTTAGCAGTCAATTTAGCCCTTTTTTTTTTTTAAATTAAATTGTTTACCAAATTTAGAATACCGGTTCCAATAATGTGGTACTCGAGCTACTGTTAAGTGGTACGTGAATATACTGCAAAATTAAGTCTCGGTGAACCACAGTTAAAAAATTTAAATTTTGACTCGAAATCTTCGAGAAGTAAATGTACTCGCAATATACGAGTCTACCCTGAAAAAAATTAGAGGGAAAGAGAGAGAGAGAGAGAGAGAGAGGAGAGAGAGAGAGAGAGAGAGAGAGAGAGAGAGAGAGAGAGGTGGTAGGGTGAATTTTTAGTTTTGCGCTACGTGGTACAGAAGAACAGTTTGGGAACCCCTGCTTTAGAATATAAATGGTACTTTAAACGGTTTAGGTAACCCTAATAAACCACAGTCATATACATGAATAAAATTTAATAAAAATTAGTAAAAAAAATCATTAATTACTAAACTTCTATGAATCTCCAATTTGAGTTTTCAATGGAATAAATTTATTGTATTTTCTACAAATTAAAAAAGGTTAACTTTTCAAATAATTTTTAAAATAAAAAAAAATTATAAAATTGATTTCGTGACGTCATAATTTACTGGAGAAAGAGAGAAGTGACGTAATAACTGATATTTGAATTTTGTATACGAATTAATTTAATTTTAAAATGTGGATCGAATTTTTGATTAATTTTCATTAAATGAAGTTTCATACAAGCTTTTTTTTCCCTGGCACTATCAAGCGTGGTGCCACAACGTGGCACCGATCCTAAATGGAGCCGTTCGTATCAGAGCTTTATTAAAGTTATAATGTTATAATGTTATAATGTTTCAGACCAACAAAGACCCTAGGATCCACTCATGGCTGGTCTAGCTAACTGTGTTCGTAATCGTGTATTGTGTATGTCCTCCGTGGTGGCGGAGGGGACCTACAATTTTACGTGGGTTCCGAACCACAAGAACATAAGAAATTTATGTAAAAACTGCCGGTAAATTGGCAACGACCAATTTTTACGAAACTAAATAATTATCAATTTAAAACTAATTAATTATCGATTTAAAACTAAAGATAGAATCTCTGGATCCAGAGGATCAAGTCATAATAGACTACTATCCACAAATGTTACACTCTATATCTATTTATAACGGACATGCAAATATATCAGATCCAAAGAATCCAGTCAATTTCATTATGGTATCCATCAAATCACGGTCCATATCGATTGCGGACCAAGTCAAACTTTATAACCATATACATTACAATATATACACTTACGAGGAAAAGTGTAGGTGTGGCTGTAAAGACTGTACAGTAATGTAGAAATGTGTGTGCACCTATTATGGGTCTCCCATTTAAAGGTGTTTGTGGGGCAAGTGAAGATCATGAGTTTTTCAATACCTCACAGTACTATGGGGGGCACCGCTCGGCAGAGGAATCTCTTTAAATGGGGTGTGTAAGAACAGAAAGTATCCCCTAACCCAAGACGCTGCCTCCCTATATCCCACAACACTTGTGTTGAGCTGTGGGATCTATCCCCACAAAGCCTTAATTTTGCTACCTTAAACTATAACCTTTCTATCAACATGCGCGTCTAATCGATTTTTAAACATGTTTATAGACGTGCTACTAATTACTTCTACCGGCAAACTATTCCAGGTATTTACTATTCTATGCGTAAAAAAGTTTTTCGCAACTGCTGTCTCGAACCTTCTACTTGTCAACTTACACCCGTTATTTCTAGTCCTATTATATTGAGATATTTCGAAAAAGCTATCTCTATCTACGTTATCAAACCCATTCATAATTTTGAAAACCTGGATTAGATCACCCCTTAACCTCCTAGTCTCGAGAGTAGTCAATTTTAACTCCTTAAGCCTATCCTCGTACGACTTTGACATAAGAGACGGAATCATCTTAGTTGCTCGTCTTTGAACTCTTTCGATTTTGTCTATATCTTTGCGCATATGCGGATTCCAAAATTGGACCGCGTACTCCAATGGGGTCTAAGCGTACTCCAAATGGGGTCTAAAATAGGCATCGACTATTAAAAACACCAACTTTTGTATTTAATACATATATTAAAATCAGTGAGGTTGGATCAAAAGGGAATTATGATAATTTGATAAATTAGAAAAAGAGTCTCTCTCTCTCTCTCTCTCTCTCTCTCTCTCTCTCTCTCTCTCTCTCTCTCTCTATAATATATATATATATATATATATATATATATATATATATATTATATTATATATATATATATATATATATATATATATATACATATACGAGCCTAAAATATTTATGACTTTACCCCTCTTCGGAAGAGAGAAACGTTGAGCAAAGCACAATACATAACCGGGCTAATCCACTGAAATGGAAATCGGATCTGTTTAGAGACGTGGCCTCCTGCTGTCCCCAAATAATAATATCGACTCGACGCTCATTTGGCGTCAAAAGTCCTTACACTTTACAAATACGGAGGATTTTTTTTTTTAAGCAATTTACTTAAAAAGAACATAATTTTAGTAATTGCGCTTCACAGACGCTTTGGCAGAAAAAGGCTTATCTTTAGAAGGAAGTAATACTAATGTTTGGGGTCGTTTAATCTTCCCCATAAACCCCCAAAAACGTCACGCGACGGAGGGACCCACGGCTTTACGAGGGTCAGAACCATTTAAGAGTCAATGTCTAATCTGAATGCGGCGGAGGACGGTCACCCATCTCACCTATCCGATAACAGGACAGACGTAACGTCGCTTAATGCTAGTATAGAAAGAGAAAACTGCGGAATTCTAAATCGGCTTCGAACCCCCGAAGTTTTCGTGAAGATTTCAGCGATCAAGAAACTACTGTCCCAAGCCAACGCTGAAAAGTGGAGAAGTTAACGAACCCGCTGTTTCATTGGTGTCGTAACTCGCCGTCTCAATAACCCTACGCGATGGAAAGACACGAGTTAACGACAGTAGCCGACCATCTACGGCCGGCCGCACGCAGGATCGTCTCGCAACTCACGACTGACGACTTGGGTCGCGACGATTCGAGTCGCGTGTGATTTTACATTGACAGAATGGGAGCCCCGCACACTGCAGCGACCGCGACGCGATTCCCCAGAATTGCGTCGCGGTCGCTGCAGTGTGCGGGGCTCCCACTTAAATCTGGTACTATTCCATTAGTGTGTGTGTATATATACACCTTACCTTACCTTACAACCTTACAAAGGTTTCGCGCGATGATTCCTCATTTCGCGAAGGTCAAGCTTGTCGCCCTGCCTCTCGAGTTGGCCTGGTGAAGTAGTGAGTTGGTTTTAGTATATATATATATATATATATATGAAAAATTATTTCACGAAAGTGACACGTGAAATATATATATATATATATATATATAAGTAAAAAATGTAATTTAGTTCCCCCTAAACCGAATCCGTCAACCAAAAAAAAACCGGAAATAGACGAAGTTGGAGCTGATCCAGTATAACTTAATGAATTCCAACTTTAAGTTGATGGATCTCATTTCACTTTGAACATTTACAATAACCTTCTTTTATAGCTTTGAAACGGGTTCTTATCCAGCCTTTCCGCGGACACTATAAAAACAGTGTTCGAACTCTTCCTCCAAAAATCTCAACAAAATGACGGAATTGAAGAAACTCGCGAAACTTTGGAAATTTTTTCTTTCATCAAAAAGTTTCGTATCGAAACTTTATTCTTTGACGTTTCCACAAATAAAAATTATCTTCATTTTACTAACTTCATTTTTTTTAAGTCAAAACGACATCTTCACAAATTATTAACAATGACTTAAAAAAATATTAATTAATATTACTCATTTAAGGGTTATTTGGTTAATAATTAATTGTACGTTGTGTGTGTGTGTATGTGTGTGTATGTGTGTGTGTGTGTGTGTGTGTGTTGAAGAGTGCTGACTCAGCATTTCATCAACGCAGTGAAATAGCCAAATATTTATCTCCCAAGATAATAACATTGATAATCACAACAATGATAGTGATAATAATAACAATAATAATAATAATAATAATAATAACAAAAAAAGTGTCTGAGAAGAAAAATGAGATCACTTTGTTGATTCCTTTATAGAACGCATTCCAGCCAATGTCGCAACAAGGATTCGAGAGCAATTTGGCTTGATGACGTAATTACAATGATGTCACATCGAAATGGCGGCCATTAGTTAGGTCGTAGCGGACCAGGGGACGCTAGGGGCGCTTGGGACGCTCTCGATCCGAATTTTGAGACAAGAAAAGGAATACGGGTGCTATTTAAAGCCAAAATGACGATAAAAATTACTTTCGAAATGGAACGAACATTGTTGAAACTTCAACTTTTTTAGAACTTTGTTTTTGCCAATCTTAAATCTTTGACGTTGATTTAGAATTCATTCTAAACAAATATATATATATATATATATATATATATATATATATATATATATATATATAATGTCCCATAACTCTGGTCTTATAGGAAAATTTATTTTAAATTAAATTTAAAAAAGTAATACATTAAATGAACGAAAACAAATGTTCAAACTGATGTTTTGTTTTGAGACCTGGATCTTTTAAACTATTTCCCCCCCGAACATACTCTTTTCAACAATCACCACCCCAATGTTGATCTTTTCAACTATATCCCCCCAAAGTTTAAACTCTGCAAATTAACCAAAATAAGATAAGAAAACAATAACAACAAATTTATTATTTATTGCAAACGTATAATAAATAGAGAACCATTATTTACATAGGATAAAATTTGAATGCCCGGTTAGGTCAACTGTACGCCCTTGACGATTGGTTAGGTTTAGTCGTGATATTTGCGTTAGTTTTAACGAAAATATCACGACTAAACCTAACCAATCGCCAAGGGCGTACAGTTGACCTAACCGGGCAGTCAATTAACCTAACCGGGCATATATATATATATATATATATATATAATATATATCGAAACTTACGTAAAATTATTGAATGCCTGGTTAGGTTAATTGAATGCCCGGTTAGGTCAACTTAACTGTTAGGTTAAGTCGTGATATTTTCGTTAAAACGCGGGATATTTTTGCTACCCGCACGAAGGGTAGCAAAAATAACTGAATGGCTTGTATGAAAGCGAGTTACTCGTGAAGGAAAGGCCTCCGCCTTTTCTTCACTAGTGTAACTCAGTTCCATAACGAGACATCTCAAAACAAGACATCAATTTCAACATTTGATTTAGTTCTAATATATTACGTTTGTAAATTTAATTTAAAATAAATTTTCCTATCAGACTGGGCTTATGGGACACTCTGTATATACAAATTCCATATGTATTAAATGTACTGATAAAAATTATTTTTAATAGAAACTAGTTTTGTTTTCTAGAGTTTCATTAGTTGAGGATAATAACATTTTATTCCTAAAGAGGAACTTGTGGGGGTTGGAGGTAAAAAAAGTGTTCTCAAGTTCTAAATTTCACGTAAAGAACATTTTGAAGAAATTAATAATTAGGTTTTAAGTGTTTTAAAAACACAAATTTGGGAATCTTGAATAATTAGAAATATTCTTACAATCTCTACGAATTATGACTACATACGATTATTTTAAAAATTAAAGACATATTTTGTATAATAAGTAATTTACCCGTCATAGAACGAATGGAGCTTATCTTGCTTTGAATCGTACTTAATTCATTTAACCAAGGAAAACTGAGGACTGTAACCTTCAGAATTACAGTACAGTACTTTGCTTCTTCGGATATATATATATCTATATATATATATTATATATATATATATATATATATATATTATGATGAATAAAACCACGAAGGAAAGGAAACACAAAATGGTGCTCAAGCGCTTTCGTCTAATGACATCCTCCTGAGGATGTCATTAGACGAAAGCGCTTGAGCACCATTTTGTGTTTCCTTTCCTTCGTGGTTTTATTCATCATAAATATTTTTCACGTGTTACCTTCGTGAAATAATTTTCATATATATATATATATATATATATATATATATATATATATATTGAAAATAATAATTAAATTAATTAATATATATAAAATTAATTAAATTAATTAAAAATATATAAACTTTATCCAACAAAGCGAAAAATTATGTTTAATTATATAAAGAATAATACAAAATAAAATAGTTACCCGCCATTTATTAAAAACCGTTGACCACAAATATAAAATTTAATGCAATTAACTTAATATTAAATTAATCCCAAATTAAAGGATAGACAGGGAACATCCTCAACCCTAAAGGAAAATAGGGAACACGAATGGTGTAGCGGTGGATATCTTCAAAAGAAAACTAGACGCAAAGCTCAGAACAATTCCAGATGAGCCGAGAGTACCTGGTTATGCGAAGTGGAGAGCGCAAGAAACCAATTCTTTACTTCATCAGACCAACCCAAAAGAGGGGGTTAACAAGCCTGACCTCCCTGAAATGAAAAAATCATCGCAGGGAATATCTTAAAAGTTAAAAAGTGAGTTTAATTACCTTTTAAATCTTCGCGTCCATTGGCTGAGATGGATTGTCGTTAGAAATTTTACAAATGCGTATTAACCTGTTGATCATATATATATATATATATATATATATATATATATATATATATATATATATATATATATAATTTTTTTTTATTTTTTTTTTTTTTATTGGTAGTAAACCTTGTATATACGCTATAAAGCCGTTCTTTTTTTATGACGTTATATTATAGTAGTTTTGAAATTAAAAAAACTTCATCTATTGGTTAACTGAAGCGGAGCAACACGGTTGGTTGCGTTGCAAAAAAAGATTAAAAAAAAATGGTGTAAATTCCAATTGACATTCATATAATGCGAGCAATTTCCATACATTTTTAAGCCATAGTCTTTCGTAATAGAGTTCCGCATAAACAGCTTCGAATAAGGGGTTTCCACCCCCACCCCCATCACTCCCCTAAATAAAGAAAAAAAAACAAAAAGAAAGCCTATTTCGTTCAATACAAAGTTGTTCTGAAATCCATCTTAGGCATTTCTTTCAATTCTGCTCCAACAAATTGTTTCGGTCACGCGAAAAAGAGCGAATCTCGCGCGGAGCGTGTTCATAAAGGGAAAGAAAATCATTTAATTTTTCTTTGAAAGCAAAAATACTGATTTCACATTAAAGAAAAGGAAAAAAATGCCTACAAAACATTTAATTCTTTCAACTTTTCTTTTAAAAACCTATGCGAAATTTGTTCAAGAATAGATGAAAATATCTGAAGATATTGCGTGCGGTGTGTGTGTGTGTGTGTGTGTGTGTGTGCAACAAGGGTTGGCGGTTTAAGTTTTATGGTTTTTTATCCATTTTTCTACTACTAGAATAGTTAAAAAATTTAACACAAACCCCCCGCGAGTGGACCGAAAGGAGTTTGAGGTTTCCTCTCTCTCTCTCTCTCTCTCTCTCTCTCTCTCTCTCTCTCTCTCTCTCTCTCTCTCTCTCTCGTGTATGTATATATATATATATATATATATATATATATATATATATATATATATAGATATTATATATACACTTTCAATTCTAATGTGAATAATCGTCATTCTTTGCAAATATGTATGCTGAAACACGTTAATTAGTGTGCGCCAATTAAGACTCTATATTCAGAATTGATTTCGGCATTTAATTCGGAATTAATTACGGGATTTAAGACGTTATTAATCACATTTCAAAGATGCGATGTCACATATCCCTCGAATTACCTCTCTCTCTCTCTCTCTCTCTCTCTCTCTCTCTCTCTCTCTCTCTCTCTCTCTCTCTTATATATTATATAATATATTATATATATATATATATATATATATATATATATATATATACACTTTGATTGCATTTACCGCAACAATATAAGATCACCTAAATCCGCAAGGAAAAGAACTAAAACAGGGTTTAAAAAGGCTAATTAATTTCGGCCGGTCACAACCAAGCCCTTTTCAAAGCCATAAACTAGTTAAAATGCCAAACAAGGTTAAACACTTCTGTCCTAGGAAGTGCTGAAGTTTAAATGACTGTGTTAAGGCATAATCACGGACAAAGAGATGGTGGCTGTCATACGTCTGACAGTTGGAAAAGGCAAAAATTTTTCCCAGATTTCAAACATTCAAGATGAGAAATCTTTAAGTAAAAATCAATCCTGTACATCTGGCAGCCGGTCATGACCCGAAATTGCCCTAAAATATTTTAAAATGTTACAAATAAAGCTGTCCATACTATAGGACAGCTTAATATTTGAAATGGTGTTTTCTCCTAAAATATAAAATGCCTCGTATATTTATTTTTGTTCTTGCCCCCTGACCTTCAAAATAAGTTTAGAATCCTGAAAGTTAAAAATATGATTATGAAGTTTCCTATGCTGAACCAAGCTACTATAAGTATTACCCGATCTCAGGTCACGTTTGTGGGAATTAATCCTCCTCTGAAAATCAATTGTCTCTCCGATGTATTTTTGAGGGCAGCCTCCACATCACATGGGATTTCATAAACTACGCCAAAATTGCTGGAGGCTTTTGTAATAGGATGACGGATGAACGAAGACAATTTATTTGGCTCAGTGGAGACCAACTTAATCCGCTGTGGCAAAAGTGAGGAGAGCCTTTTGTTAACCTCAAAAGGCACTTTCAGGAATAAAATGTCTTTATCCAGGTTCTTAATTTTGGGAGAGAAGAAAGATTTCCTAGCGGCGAAATAAGCTTTACCAATAAACAAATTGGAATAACCCAAACCTCTAAATATACTTTTAATATGTAAAACTTCATCATCAAGATAAATGAAGTCACAAATCCTGAACGCTCTCAAAAAGGGACCCAAAATAATGCCTTTTTTAGTACAGAGAGAATGATTGGGAAAAGCATGAATGTAGTTGTCTGAATGCGTAGGCTTTCTAAATACTTTGAAAGAAGGTCTTTGGTTGGGATCTCTTAAAATAAGAACATCCAAAAACGAGAGAGATCCATTAATCTCAATTTCAGAAGTAAACTGTATTGAAGGTACACAATTGTTAAGAAATCCCAGAAGCTCATCCAAATCCACGTGAGGTTCCAAAATAACACGCGTGTCATCAACGTAACGGAACCAATTGACCTCCGGCACCAAAGATTCTGGCAAAAAATTGACTTCAAAAAATTCCATAAAAATGTTAGCTAAAATTGGAGACAGCGAAGAACCCATCGGTAAACCTATCTTTTCCCTAAAAAATGACCCATTAAAAGAAAAATAGTTATGTTTCGAGCAAAGTCTAACAAGCTCCAAAGTAATTCCATAATCAAACGGAATGGTCTCAGGATGATCATGAAGCCTCTAACAATTCTGGCGTAGTTTATGAAATCCCATGTGGAGGCTGCCCTCAAAAATACATCGGAGACACAATTGATTTTCAGAGAAGGATTAATTCCCACAAACGTGACCTGAGATCGGGTAATACTTATAGTAGCTTGGTTCAGCATAGGGAACTTCATAATCATATTTTTAACTTTCAGGATTCTAAACCTATTTTGAAGGTCAGGGACCAGGAACAGAGACAACTATACGAGGCATTTTATATTTTAGGAGAAAACACCATTTCAAATATTAAGCTGTCCTATAGTATGGATCGCTTTATTTTTAACATTTTAAAATATTTTAGGGCAATTTCGGGTCGTGACCGGCTGCCAGATGTACAGGATTAATTTTTACTTAAAGATTTCTCATCTTGAATGTTTGAAATCTGGGCAAATTTTTTGCCTTTTCCAACTGCCAGACGTATGACAGCCACCATCTCTTTGTCTTAACACAGTCATTTAAACTTCAGCACTTTCGCAGGACAAAAGTTTTTAACCTTGTTGGGGATGGGCATTTTAACTAGTTTATGGCTTTGAAAAGGGCTTGGTTGTGAGCGGCCGAAATTAATTTAGCCTTTTTAAACACTGTTTTAGTTTTTTTCCTTGCTGGTTTGGGTGAGACTATATATACACCGGGTGTCCCAACAAAATGTTTACACATCATATTAACTATATATATATATATATATATATATATATATATATATATATATATATATATATATATATATATATATATATATATATATATATATCATCATGCACACTTTAGATAATAGTAATATGCACTGATGTATTAGTATATTTATAGTACTTAGTAATAGTAGTATAGTAGTATAGTAATGGTGTATTGTACTTAACAGTAGTATCCCTTGTTACAGGAAATGGCGGCATTGCAGTTATCGTTTGAGCACCGTAAGTGGATTCTGAAGCACTACTGGAAGACGGAGAATGTGGCTGAGGTACAGAGACTTTGGAGAAATGAGTTTGAAACATTACCACCATCACGGGTAACAATTACAAGGTTACGTGATAAGTTTGAGACTGACGGAACAGTGCAAAACGTCAACAAAGGCCGATCTGGAAGACGTCGCACTTCAACTGACAATGAAAGTGTTGAGACCGTGTTACAGGCCTTCACAAACTCTCCAAATAAGTCTACAAGGCAATGTTCTCGTGAAACTGGTGTTTCTAAATCCAGTGTTCATCGCATTTTGCGACGAGAAAAGTGGAAACTGTACATACCTAGACTGCTCCATGCAATGAATGAGGACGATCCAGATCGTCGAAAAGAATTTTGTGAGTGGTTTTTGCACATGTGTGATGAAAAACAATCTTTTCCTGATTTCATTGTTTGGTCCGATGAAGCCACTTTTAAACTTAATGGTACTATCAATCGACACAACTGTGTGTACTGAGCCACCGAAAATCCAAATGTAAAGAAGAACGAGCACTTAATCAACCAGGAGTGTCAGTGTGGTGTTGTCTGTCTTCCAGAGGACTGATAGGGCCATTAGGGCATATCATACTCTGGGTTCAGGGTTGAAATTTTGGAAAAACAAAGTGGCTAATATGTATTCCTATGTAAAAATTAATTGTAAGATGGGTTTATCTTTTGCAACTTTTCAGAAAAATCTCATTTTCATGTCAAAATCGCGATTTTCTGATTTGAAG
This sequence comes from Bathynomus jamesi, assembly GCA_023014485.1. Taxonomy (NCBI): domain Eukaryota; kingdom Metazoa; phylum Arthropoda; class Malacostraca; order Isopoda; family Cirolanidae; genus Bathynomus; species Bathynomus jamesi. Next base: position 1,564,860 of record JAJOZX010000330.1, on the reverse strand, counting down.
GCTGCCTAACGCAGCCTCAGGGCACCCAAACCAAAGCGCGCAGCTGTTCTGCATATGATTTAGTCTAAAAGCTGCTTTTCTGACCTCATCCTTGCTTTCTTGCGTGTTTCAACACCTCTGGGTGCTGAAAAAATGTTTAGATTTCAAGTAAAACTTAAGCATTTTAAGTTTTTCTTCAAAGAATAGGCGCGGCTCACCAGCTCTACTCTGATCGAGTAGCGGGAGACTTGCCACGTCCACGTGTAGGCTTACACGCCTGTTTTTCCTGGATCCCTGAAAAGCGTGGCCTCATAAGATCTTATATTATGATCTTATGGGGACTTTCAGCTCTTATAAACATTAACGATGGCTTCAGCCTCATCATCAGACACTCGAACCTGAAAAGCTCTTAAGTATGTCCTGGTTCGATCTGAACACTGGGAGCATTTCTCGATGGTCTATCCTGGCTCTCACCCACCCATCTCTCCTCTCGTGACCGTACACAGCTTGGGAAGCAGTTGAGACTTCCTGTACAGCTCTCTCGCACGACTGAGTATGAACAGAGAAAGCGTCCACTTTGAAATGGAGTTTTCCTGAGATCCTCGAGCTCAGTCAAGGTCATCTTGCAGGTGAAAATAGGCCCGTAAATATTCTCTGATTCCCAGTTGATGAGATCCTCAGGTGAAGTGGCTTGCAGATTGACTTTGGGATTTTTATGGAGCCTCACTGTCGTATCACCAAAGTCTCTTCCTTCTCTGATCTTCTCTATCTGGCTCACAGCAAAAGCTCTCTGATGCTCATCCTCACTGCACAGGAATGAAGCCAGGATGTTCTCAGGATGTGCGTGGTAAGCTCCTATCACTGCAGCAGAGATGATGTTCCTGACCTCGGTAGCCTGGTTCCTCAGCAGCCTCAGGCTTGAAAAAACGTGTGCAGGACCAAATTTGAGGTGGTGCTTCACTTTGATGTCGTAGTACATTTTGAAGTAGAAGTTAAGGCAGCACTTCACGAGGACCTCGAGCCTCCTCAACACCTCCCCCTTCAGTCCGTGCTCCCTCATCCACAACAGCAAGATGGCCTGTGCAGTAGTGAGCCACCTGGATTGGTTCGGAGGTCCGCACTTGAGACCAGCCAACTGTGGACTGAGACTTCCAGACTTGATGGCTTTGATCAGAATATAGCAGTTGTGCTGGTCTGTGGAGAGAGATTTGACTATCTCTACTGGCAGCTCTATGATATCTTCAGTTCCTTCTACTGGTTTAAAGTTGAAGTTGACCTCAAGTTCATTCACTTTCTCAAGAAGTTTTCCAATAGGCCCACTGAAGCCTGACCGGGTAGTTACAGGGCCGTCCAGCTTGATGATTAAGTGCCTCAGGGGGAGCTCGTTCACATGGAGCTGACAGATCATTCAGTGGCACTTGCGACCCAGCATCTTCTCCAATAGGGCTATGGCGCCTCCAGACCACCCCGTGTTGGTGGAGTCTCCTCCAATCATTACAAGGCTCTCGTCAGCTCCGTGATCCAGAAGCCACTCATGCAGGCCCTGAGCAATCTTATGAGCAGGCTTTTCTCCTTCCTCAGGTTCCTCGGGAGTGAAATGGAAGAGGTACTTTCCTTGAGGCTCTCACGTGATAGTGTAATGCTCCTCGATCACTTTGCCACGATGAAATCTCCCTGTCACTTCGTCATATTTCAACACCTTTGTGTTCCTATCCTGCTTGCCATCAAAGAATATCCCAGAGATCTTCTCCTCCTCTGACCTCTGCGTGAGAGCTTCAACTGATGAGGCCATTACTTCCTCCTTGGCCCTCCAGACTTTCATGCCATCTCTGGCCAAATAAGCCTTGTCTTTGGAAAGATGACCGGCCTTACCGAAAAAATGACGTCCACTCACTTCTACTTCACAATTATAACTGGCGTAATTGCTCAGAGCCATCTATTGAGAGAATGTTGAACTTCGTCTTCTGCGTCCAAATGGTTACAAAGATTCAAATGGAGTAGATTTTTTTTCTTATGTATGTATGTATTAAACCTGTGTAAGAGTTAAGCAAAGTTAATGTGTCTAAATGGCAACAAATTACGACAAAGAGTTAAAAATATGAGGTTGTGTTCAACTGAATGTTTGGTATTTCAACATAGAACAGAAAACTGCAATTTTGAACATGATAACGCGATTTTTGGGAAAAGTTGCGGAAAAGAAACCCCTTAGAATTAAATTTTACATAAAAATACATATTAGCCAGAGTGAAATTCGGAAAAATATGATATGCCCTATAGGGACATTTTTCTTTGAGGACACTGTCACAGGTGCTGCTTACTTATCAATGCTGCAAGACAACATTGTACTTTCAATCAGAGCTCTTTTTTTGGAAGAAGAGTGTTACTTTCAACAGGATGGCGCGCCACCACATTACCACAATGACGTTAGAAATTTTCTCAATGTTTGTTTTCCTAGAAGAAGGATAGGACGTAGCCTCACGTAGGGGATGTACGGAGTATCCACCACGATCTCCTGACTTAACACCCTTAGACTTTTGCTTGTGGAGCACTCTGAAGAACACTGTGTATGCTGAAAAACCAAGGACACTACACGCCTTGAGACACGAAATTGATATAGCCTGTGCTAACATTCCACACCGAACAATCCGAACAGTATGCCGATCTGTTGCGCGCCGTTGTCAAGAATGTATTGATGCTAGTGGCGGACATTTTGAACATTTAAAACATTAAAGTAAGCAGCACAACCATGAAGGTATTGACGCTGCTGGCTGATATTTCGAACATTTAAACATTAAAGAATCCTATTTGCTATCTATTTACTATCCGCCTATTTTGCTTATTGATACATATGTTAATATGATGTGTAAAAATTTTTGTGGGACACTCGGTATATATACAGGGGTTCGACAAAATAATATGAACACCCGCCGATTTCACTGGTTATCTTTACGGACTGCTCAGACACAAAGTAAACGGTCAAATGACTGGCAAACCTATTTAAATGCGTAACAGAGAGTGTATACGTCATGTTATAACCCTCACGTTGTTTTTACAGATCTGAGTGAATTATGAATTAGCAGTTATGAAAGACCTGTCAGACTTCCAAAGAGGGCAAATTGTCGGAGCGCGGATGGCTGGTGCATCGGTGACGAAAACCGCTCAGATGTTCAATGTATCCAGAGGAACTGTCTCTATGGTCATGTCTGCATACCATGGAAAGACAAGCACCGACAAATGCAATAGTGGACGCAAGAAGAAGCTGTGTGATCGAGACCGCCGGGTGCTAAAGCGCATTGTGACAAAGAACCATAAGACCACAGCTCCAAAAGTGACTGCAGAGCTTAACCAGCATCTTGCAAGCCCGGTATCGACCAGAACTGTACGTCGCGAGCTCCATGGAGCTGGATACCATGGGAGGGCTGCAATTGTCAAACCCTTCCTTTCGCACATCAACATTCAGCGGCGCAGAAAATGGTGTAATGACCATAAGAATTGGTCAATGGACCGGTGGAAGAATGTAGTCTACTCCGACGAATCCTCCTTTACGCTATTTCCATGTTCCGGTCGAGTTTACGTCTGGAGACAGCCTAAAGATGCTTATGACCCCGACTGCCTGACCCCAACCGTTAAGCATGGAGGCGGATCTGTGATGGTTTGGGCAGCACTATCGTGGAATACTCTTGGCCCAGCTGTAGTACTGCATGGTAGGGTTGACGCCCAGGTCCATCTGTCAATATTGGCTGACCAGGTCCATCCCATGGTCCAAACGATGTTTCCCAATGGCGGCGCCGTCTTCCAGGATGATAATGCACCAATCCACACCGCTGGGGTCGTTAAAAACTGGTTTGAAGAGCATGTTAGTGACGTAGAACGCTTGGATTGGCCTCCACAATCCCCGGATCTTAACATTATCGAGCATCTATGGTGTCAGTTGGAGCAGCAGGTCAGAAGCCGATTCCCACCGCCGGCGTCTTTGGCGGAACTGGAGCAGGGTTTGCTCGAAGAATGGCTCAGGATTCCTCTAGCCACTGTCCAAAAGCTGTATGAATCAATTCCCCGACGCATTGCAGTTGTTATTGCCGCTAAAGGAGGACCAACTCCATATTAAGAATAAAAACCGCCATTTATCAAGGTGTTCATATTATTTTGTCCAACCCCTGTATATATATATATATATGTATATTATATATATATATATATATATATATAATATATATATTATATATATATATATATATATATATATATATATATATATATATATATATATATATCAACTCAGAATGGTCTCCTGAGAAACTTCTATGTTACACACAGATCGTGACTGAACAGGAACTCTTCTGGGAAAATTAAATCCACTATACTGTAGTCCGAGTAAGTAATGGTAAATGGCAAATACTAAAGCTTTTCTTTTTCAAGCTGGAAGTCCAACGTGGGTAATGGGTCGGTAGGAAAGAGACCCTGAAATATAGCTTCCCTCGCCAGCTAACTATTAAGTAGTTTAAATTTTGGCTTTTTGCTAAAAATACAATAGTTACCCCTTTCTCTTTGATGTATTCGATCCGACGTAAATACAACAAGTTTTTTGCATATATTATGGCTCTAAATGTAGCGGTCTGGGAAGCTTTAAGCGCTAGACCCTATCCTAAAGCTGGGTCCTATCTGCTTAGCAGTTAGCTGGTGAGGGAAACTATATTTCAGGGACCCTTTGCTAGTGACCCGTTGGCCACGTTGGGTTTCCGTCATGAAAAAGAAAAACTGTAGTATTTTTCATTTACCACTACTTATTCAGACTGTAGTGGATTTATTTTTCCCCAGAAGAGTTCCTTGTTCCATGCACGGTCTGTGTGTAACATATTATATATATATATATATATATATATATATATACTGTACGTATATATATATATATATATATATATATATAAGAAATAATGATTATGACGATGATGATATCTGTCTGTTTGTCGTCTGTCTGTCTGTTCTATGTTCGTTTATACACGCCTAAATAGGTATAGTAAGTAATCTGCACCGAATTTAGTATACGCATTAAGGGAGGCTCAGGAAAGGTTTCAATAACATATCCGCTCGTCTCAGTCTACCAGAATAAATAGTCATGTTGCTTTAATGATGCCCAGTCTCTTAAGATTGCCTTCTTTATCCCCTCTTGGATAGCAACCCTCGTCCGCTCACCGTATGTCCACTTTGATAACGTTCATAAGATGGAAATTGTAGACACTACATTAGACCCACGTTAGACCCACAATTGGCCGACATTTCACGAGTCGGTGGTTTTTAGTAATGTATTCTCTCAATGACTAAGTTGTAGCATAACGTCAATGTCACACACCATTTACAATTTGTGTTAACTTGAACTTCGAGCAAATATTTTGCTCGCAAAAAGAGTCGTAAAATGTTTGAATAAACCGAGGCGGATTCATGGAAAGAAAAACAGCTTTTCTTTTTTTCTTTAAATGGACACACAAATTCCCTTGCATTGCTCAACAAACTGCTTTCGTTTCATGTTATAAGGAAAAATTTCTTTATAGAGTTGGGGAATTGCGTTTGTGGTTTCTCATTTATTACTTGCTACTCTTCATTCGTTTGGTTTGTAGGATCTGAAACAAATTAAAAAAAAAAAAAAAAAGTCTACCCCTCATAAATATCGAAAAAAATCTCTCTCTCTCTCTCTCTCTCTCTCTCTCTCTCTCTCTCTCTCTCTCTCTCTCTCTCTCTCTCTGAACCTAATGCATTTTCATGAAGAAAAACATTATTGACTAAATTTATTCATAAAATAATGTGATTTTTATGTCTTCTGAAACCTTACAGAATTACGGGTTAAGGGCTAACAAAGACCCTACGATCCACCCTAAGTTAGCCCAAGAAGGAAGTAGTAAAGTTGGAAATAGCAATGAAAATAAAGAATATTGAAAACTTGTATCTTGTTTACACTTATAGACGCGTAAAGCTTTCACGCAGAAATAACAGTAATAGTAAAGTATAGAACAGACGAGGCTCTCTCCCTCCTTCGCCAGCCACTGCTGACAGAAAATATTGGTGAAAGAAGATTTATAGGAAAGTACGAGAAAGTACGATGAAAAGAATAGCTTCAGAGTTCATTCACACCATTCACTTATCTCGCGTACCCAGTTACGCATTAGAAGACAGCGTAAAATAAAGGATAGCACAAATAGTAAACTATTTAATCTAATCTACACCATGCATTTTTTCTAAAGGATTTTTTTTAACGCGAGATGAGGGTGTACTTTTCGCAGAAAGTACTTTTCATGACTTACTTTGAAGGAAAATTGTTACAAATTATTTAAAAATTATTTAATTTTTTTAAAATTCTTTCTATTTTCAAATGTTAACACAAAGATTAAAAATCAATAAATAAATAAAATATTTTTGGTCTTTTATTAAAACCCATTACTGCAGAGCTGGGCATTTGCGGCATATTTTGCGGTACTGCGGTACTTGCGGTACCACCGCACTACCACCCCGGGCCCCCATAACGCAGTACCGCAAAGGATCGCTGAAAGTACCGCAGTACCGCTACCGCATTCAAATTTCCGCGTACCGGTTTGGTACCGGTTTGGTAGTGCAGCAGTACCGCAGTACCGCAGTACCGCAATATGCCGCAAGTGCCCAGCTCTGCCCATTAGTACCCATTGGTAGAATTTCCTACCGCCAAAATTGTTTGTCATTATTGTATCCCTTTTTCTTGTATTCACGTGATCTTCGGTACGAGTCATTGATATGACGCAATCTCAAAGATTCTCAAATCGATCCATTTTGAATGAATAGAATATTTCCTTTAAAATAATGAATAGAATATTTCCTTCCTTTTAAAAGGAAATATTCTATTCATTCAAAATGGATCCATTTGAGAATCTTTTAGAGTGCGTCATATCAATGACTCGTACCGAAGATCACGTGAATACAAGAAAAAGTGATGCAATAATGACAAACAATTTCGCCGGTAGGAAATTCTACCAATTTGTACTAATGGGTTAAAATGAAGTATTACTCTCGACAATAAATAATAAAATTAGCAATAATTAAACAGTCCTTTAATTAATAAAAATATAAAATTAATTAAAATAGACTACGCTGTTATTATTATCATCATTATTATTATTCTTTAATTTGAGGCAGCTGAATGAATGCTGCGGTGACTCTCATTCCGTTTTCATTACTGTTCACTCGGTATTATTCCCCATTCCCAAAGTGGGAAATCCGTGGATGAGAATGGGAATGATACGAATTAGGAATAAACCTATTTTAAATTGCCTTGTTTAACAGTTTAAGGACGATTGTTACATATTGGTAACGTTTCAATTACGCGCATTCGTAACTTAAACCTACACAAAATTTCGGCCTTAAAAGTTTAAGATTCTCACTCTCTGCTTTCCCAAGCTATGGACGCGGAATGAAATGGGAATGACATTGAGTGGGATGAGAGCCCAGTTTTCTTCCGAGGTCCTGGATCTGTTTTGAAAAGCGTTATTTATAGAGGTTTCGAGTCCGTCTCATTCGATTTGGAAACGAAAGAAAACGATAATCATCACGATAACTTTAATTTAATTATTTTACAACAATTTTAATTATTAATTATTAATTATTAATTAATTATTAATTATTAATTATTGAGGTCTTTTGGTATTTTATCGTAAAAAGACAAAAATATTTTAAAATACGAAAATTCCTTTTAAGTTTAAACCGAAGAAACTCTCCTTTAAATTTTGTATAAATTACTTTTAAATTAATTTCACAAAGTTAAAGCTTCACTTGAGAATATCAGAGGAGTTAAAAAAAGAAAGTCTCTCTCCAGCAGGTGCGCTGGAATCCCTCCTATTAATGATCGTTTCTTTACGAGAGCGTTGTTACCCCTTTTCACCCAGTAGGTCCATATGGACCCATAATAGTGTATATTTTGTCTTAATTTGTAAATAAATCAGTCCTCAAAGGGTTAATCTGCATTACTGATTACGAAAAGAAAAACTCTTCCTTTGATACAAAACCAAAGTTTACAAATGGCGAAACTCTTCCGGCGACTTTGACGAAACATTTCCGGAAATGTGATGGAAACTTCCCTTAGAGTTTTTCGAGGATTTTTCTCTTGATTTTGGGAAGTGATTTCAATCGTTTGGAGAAAGATTAGGGGATGGATTCAAACGAGGGGATGGATTCAAACGAGGGGGATGGATTCAAACGAGGGGGATGGATTCAAACGAGGGAGATGGATTCAAACGAGGGAGATGGATTCAAACGAGGGGGATGGATTCAAACGAGGGGATGGATTCAAACGAGGGGGATGGATTCAAACGAGGGGGATGGATTCAAACGAGGGGATGAATCCACACAAATGAAAAGGATACCTTTCCCTTATATATATATATAATATATATATATATTATACACACACGGGGGTGGGCGGGCTGAAAAGTAATGCCTCTACTTGAATAATTCTGGATTGTGCAGAGGTAGCCAGATAAAATAGATTTTGTGTTATAGCATAATATAGCCTACACTCAATCCACACGTTAGTTCAGTATCGATTACAATGGGAAGGAGTAAAGACATTCACTTCAAGCAAAGCCGTAATTGAATTTTGACCACAGAAAGTGTTGCTCCCATAGACATTCATCGGCGAATGCAAGCTATGTATGGTAAACAGTGTGTTGAGGCGAGTACCGTTCGACGTTGGGCGAGGCAGTGTAAAGAAGGAGAAGCAGGGCAAGAAGATTTGCGAGACAACCCGCGTAGTGGAAGGCCTATAACGGCAACTGACGAGTCTCATCGGAACTACGTTGACGAACTGATTCGTGGAAATCGTCGCATTAAACAAAATGAAATTGCCGCAATGCTCGATATCTCCAAAGAGCGAGTGGGACACATTATCCGTATTCTCGGTTACCGAAAGGTCTGCGCCAGATAGGTGCCTCGCATGTTCACTGCCGAGATGAAAACTGAGAGACTACGCATTTGCCAAGAAAATCTGCAGCGCTTCGAAAATGAAGGAGATGAATTTCTGCACAACATTGTGATAGGAGACGAGAAGACGAGACGTGGGTCCACCATTATAGCCCTGAAAATAAACGGCAATCCATGGAATATCGGCACAAAAATTCACCGCAACCAAAAAAATTCAAAGTTCAAAAATCGGCTGGAAAAGTGATGATGACTGTTTTTGGGGATATCAATGGTGGTGTTCTCGAAGACTTTACGGAAAGAGGGACAACAATCAACTCCGCACGTTAATACTGAAACTCTGAAGAAGTTGAAAAAACGGGTCAGGAGGGTTCGCACCCATTAAAACGCAGTCAATGTTCACCATGATAAAGCACGGCCTCACACCAGTGTTCAAACGCGAGAAGCAATTGAGGATCTGCAGTTCACCGTCTTGCCGCATCCGCCATATATAGCCCCGATTTAGCACCATGCGATTTTCACCTCTTTCCTAAACTTAAAGAACATCTCCGTGGAAATCGCTACGAGTCTGACGAAGAAGTTAAGGCCGCTGTGAAATTTTGGTTTCATAATCAAAGCTCCGAGTTTTACCGGAATGGACTTCAAAAACTTATTTATCGTTGGCATATATATATATATATATATATATATATATATATATATATATATATATATAAACATTTGGTTTCTGACAGAGGTCAGCTTTTCACTCCATCTTATCCATCTTAGACCTGCAGTTTAATGTGGAATCCGAACCACGCCCCACCAGCAGCAGCCCAGCGTCTTAACCACTAGGCCACCCAGGGTACCCATTTATCTACCAACCACTTTCTTTATTGTGTGGAAGGATGAACAGCTGGGTTTTGCTGCGCGCCGACTGCCGTCACCGGGTTTCGATCCCAGGGCCGATGGATTCGTAGTCAGCGACACTAACCACTACACCACCAAAGCGCCCCCCCCTCTCTCTCTTTCTCTCTCTCTCTCTCTCTCTCTCTATATATATATATATATACACACGATTAAGTGTATGAACTATAAAATGCGTGGTCCCGCTAATCTTAAAATACTGAGCCGTTGACTCACGACGACTCAATTGACTCACTGAGTTACACTACTTGAGTCAGTTGAAATAAGACGAATGAATTTCCATGGCGAAGGAAACGCGAAAGAAAAATTAGCCTTCCACATCCCATCATCGCCCCCTAACCCCTCCCCCCTAAAAAAGGGATTAGTTGTTGGGATTAAATCATAGGAAGGAATTTGATCCTTCTTGACGCGGGTTTTAATTAACGAGCGAAGCGAGCTCCTGGGAAACACTCTATTACATTTTTTTATTTAAGATTACTTTCTAATTTACATACAAATAACTTAACACTGTTTTCAATACACACACACACACACACACATACGCACACACACACACACATATATACAAGGTAGTTCATAAATTTCCGCATTATGAGCAAATTTTATTGATTATAATTTTTTATTTCCGAGATGGATGCTCCACTTTATGGACACACCGTATATATATATATATATATATATATATATATATATATATATATATATATATATAGGGTGAACCAAATGTAGGTGGACAGTAAATGATAACGTTTATTTTGAGAATACATATTTAATTTTTTTGTATACTATAATACAAAATAAAATTTAAATAAATTTAGTTATAATATTTAATATATATATAACACAAACACCATAGTTATAATGAACACCATAGTTATAATATAATATAACACAAATCGTATTCAACCTACTGTCCACCTACTTTTGGTTCACCGTATATATATATATATATATATATATATATATATATATATATATATATATATATATATTTTTTTTTTTAGGGATGGGTAAGCGATATGAAGTGGAATCAATAAACTGATAAAACAATTTTTTAAAAACTGAAATGGGAAAAAACTTAAATAAAAACTGAAAAGGAACTAAAATGAAAACCTGAAAATTGAAATCGAAATCCATAATTATTTTTGGTTAAATTTTAGAAATTAATTTCTTCAAAAAAAAATATTATTTAAGATATTTTTAATTCAAATTTATTTACACGAAACGCAATTTGTTACACAAAATACCAAAAAAACGTATCTCGAGACGTGATAGAAACGTCTTTGATTTATAGATACATTTCGCCTCATCCCGTAAGACTATCTCCGAAGAAATATAGATATAGAAAGGCAACTTATCAGCTTTTTCTTTATGGCTCTATCTTTTTAATAATATATTCGCCTCCCTCTTCCTATACGTGGATAGATATGACGGGCAAAGAGAAAATGTCACATCGAGATGAGAATTGGATTAGCGCAAAAGTAAAAAGAAAAAAAAAGTCAGACAACTGCGTGACTTTAATCATGCGGCTTAATTTTTCAGTATTATTTCATCCGAAGCTTTCAAAAGCGAAAGATCAATCTTAGTGACGAAGAATAACAACTGCGCCTTACAGTGTGATACGAAATCAAATCAATAATAAAAGGTTTCATAAGGAATATATAACTCAAAGATATGAATGAATATTAAATATTTGAGTTTACTCAAACTAAGAAAACGTCAACAGAAATCATAAACTGAAAACGAAAAAACTTAAATTCAAATCGAAACTGATATTTGTTTTTACAAAAGCTGAAATAAAAAAACCAACATATATATATATATATATATATATATGTGTATATATATGTTTTTTTTTTTTATATAAATAATGTTTCTATGAATATAATTTGCAGACTTTTAGCAGACAGTCCAGACCTTTAACAGAAGGACTTATTAACACCATATCATCGGAATAAACTAAGTTATTTATCCTTGTGTAGAATAACATCCAAACCATACAAACTAAATCCAGAATAAAATTCGGATAAACTTTTAACACTTTTTACCTTTTCCTTCTTTTGCAGTCGCGATTTCAATATTTCTCGAGTTAACCTCTTTATAATCTAGTTTAGTCCCTCCGACCTCATTCCTGCGAGTATAATAAAGTTTTTTCCACCACTATTCCCCGTTATTACCGTTACTATATGAGGCCCTCTTAGGAAGAAGTGGCTAAGCGACAGAAGTAAAAAAACGCCAGAAAACGCAGTTAAAGTTGTACCAAATTTGAAGTTGTCATAACTTTTGAACGTATTTCGTTGAAATATGTTCCAAAGGTACGTCACTTTCAAATTTGGTACAACTTTCTATTAACCATTTCTTCCGAGGAAGGTCTCATATACTATCTATACTAATATTTGTGACGGTCGAACTGCATGGGAACTTTCTTTCTTTGTTTATTATGGCCGGCCAAACCACTCGCCAGATTTGGATGAGACTTGGGGGATAGAGGTAACTGAGGCCGGGGAAGAACATAGGCTATGTGGCGTCGGCTCCGAGGTCATCTGAGGGCGCTGGAGGTCTCTGTATTCCGGATTGGTTGAAAGATAGTGACATCATAGACACGGCATAAAATAGTGACATAAAATAGGTGGAGCTCTAGCATATATATATATATATATATATATATATTATATATATATATATATTATATATATATATATATATATATATATATATAGGCTATGTGGGGTCGGCCTCCGAGGCCATACAGTATATACTGTATCTAGCGAAATCTACGGTAAAATTATTGAATGTCCGGTAAGGTTAATTGAATGCCCGGTTAGATTAATTGTACGCCCTTGACGATTAGTTAGGTTAAGTCGTGATATTTTCGTTAAACCTAACTAATCGTCAAGGGCGTACAATTAACCTAACCGGGCATTCAATTAACCTACCCAGACATTCAATTAATCTAATCGAGCATTCAGTTGACTTAACTGGACATTCAATTAACCTAACCGGGCATATATATATATATATATATATATATATATATCGTTCAATTTCCACCCGGGCAACGCCGGTCGCTCCGCTAGTACTACTGTATATATATATATATATATATATATATATACTGTACAGTATGTTAGACACAGACTGTGCAGGGAACAAGGAACCCTTCTGCGATATTAAATCCAAATTTTGCATTTGCCATTTACAATTACTTATTCTTTTTTTTATGCAGGAAGGAAAGGGCAAATGCCCACAAAAGCGCCCCCCCCCCCTCCTCTAGAAAAAGAAGAGAGCCAAAATCAATGTCCGGGGTTTTCGAGATGCTTAGACACACTGCGTTTAAAAGATGGGAAGTCATAGACAAGAGGAAAGATAGATTCGTACCATAGTGGATTTAATATCCCAAAAAGGTTCCCTGTTCCATGTAATCTGCGTATAACATAAAAGCTAGCACAAAGGGACCATTCAGAGTTGTATTATACAGGGTGTCCGAGAATTATCTGTACAAGTTTTGGCTGTTATTAAAAGTCAACCATGAAGTGTAGAAATTCCAGTGTTGTCCCATTTTACAGAGAATCTCATTAAGTTTTTTCTGATACCAAGTTTTGACAAGTTTTTTAGAAATTCCAGTGTGTCCGAACATTATCTGTACAATTTCATCTTTTAATAAAATTCTTGATAACACACGTAAAATTCTTAAACAAGATTATTTAGAATCTGTATTTTCAAAAGTTTCTTTTATTAAAGTAACGTTGTTACAAACATTCGATATGTGCACCATCAGTGACTCGCAAAACATCCAATCGATAATCCAAATGTTGCCATGTACGCTGCAGCATATCCACATCAATTCGCTCAATAGCAGCTGTGATTCTTGCTTTTAAATCATCAATGTCTGTCACCCGCATACAAAAAAGAAAAAACTTGTCAAAACTTGTTATCAGAAAAAACTTAATGAGTTTCTCTGTAAAATGGGACAACACTGGAATTTCTACACTTCATGGTTGACTTTTAATAACAGCCAAACATTGGACAGATAATTCTCGGACACCCGGTGTGTATATATATATATATATGCCTAATGTAGCGGTTAACAAAGTTGAATTTAACCATTGTTTATATAGACAAAAAGTTAAAAGTTAAATCTGCGGAGTAACTTATTTAAACCAAAGTTATTCTATATACAACAACAACAACAAAATAATAATAATAATAATAATAATAATAATAATAATAACCCGAAATTTATTTTGGGCACAACAAAGAGAAATAAGAAAATGCAGAAAGGAATACAAAGTTTGATTTTTCAAGCTTCGCGGAAATTATAACTAATTATAATTAAGTCTATCCAGTAACAGTATATTAGGCTACGATAAGCTAAACATTAACAACGACCTGGCGACATTTCATCACTGGCCAAGAGAAACGCATAACATTTAACTGAAATCTATCTGGGAAACACGAAGGTGCCATTAGATGCAAATATAAGTGCACAACGGCGCATTTTACATATGCAAAGGGCCGGGTTCGAATATATATATATATATATATATATTATATATATATATATATATATATATATATATATATATATACTGTGTATGTGTGTGTGTGTATATATATATATATATATACATATGTCTACGCCGATTCAACGGTCCCTCATAAATTTTATTTGTACGAATCAATAAGGGTCTTCCTCACATCTTTATCGAATACGTCATCATTACGCCAACCATCTTCATTACGCTCCCATACGCCAACCATTAAGCGCCAGCTGTCTCACCCCTTCCACGCCACCCTTCTTGAGATAGAGGGTAATCCATATTGTGAGAATTTTAATTTTAATAAACGTTTGAGTTAAACGAAAATCAATGCAGACATTTGGTCCAAAAACGGTTTCATTTGGTCCAAAAACGGTTTCATTTGAACGAATCCCACGACGAAGAAGGGGTTCTAATTCCTTTAATTACTTCCTTGGAATGAATCGGCGAACTGCAATTCGACAGCGAGTGCTCGCTGGGGAGCCGCCGTTCATGACGTCATAATTAGGATGTCATAATCCATTTTCTATGAAGAGAGTCCAAATTGAGCGTAAACTGAATAAAAATAGTCTCTCTCTCTCTCTCATATATAGTATATATATATATATATATATATATATATATATATATATATATATATATATATTATATTATATATATATACACACACACACACTATTTTGCGTATAGTGTGTCAGGGAAAGAGTTGATAAGCGTAGAACAGGAAAAAGATTTAGGAGTTATCGTCATTGGTGATTTAAAAGTAGCGAAACAAAGTACCGCAGCGGTCAATAAGGCGAACAAAGTGTTAGGTTTTATAGCTCGGAATTTTTAGTACAAATCGCGCGATATTATAGTTCCTCTTTATAAATCATTAGTTAGACCCCATTTGGTGTACGCGATCCAATTTTGGAATCCGCATATGCGCAAAGATATAGACAAAATCGAAAGAGTTCAAAGACGAGCAACTAAGATGATTCCGTCGCTTAGGTCGAAGTCGTACGAGGATAGGCTTAAAGAGTTAAAATTGACTACACTCGAGACTAGGAGGCTAAGGAGTGATCTAATCCAGGTTTTCAAAATTATGAATAGGTTCGATAACGTAGATAGAGATAGCTTTTTCGAAGTATCTCAATATAATAGGACTAGAAATAACGGGTGTAAGTTGACAAGTAGAAGGTTCGAGACAGCAGTTGCCAAAAACTTTTTTACGCATAGAATAGTAAATAGCTGGAATAGTTTGCCGGTAGAAGTAATTAGTAGCACGTCTATGAACATGTTTAAAAATCGATTAGACGCATATGTTGATAGATTGGGTGTAGTTTAAGGTAGTAAAATTAAGGGTTGGATAAGATAGATTTTGATTCTCTTTTCATTAAAGATCACAATAACCAGACTAGAGGTCATAGTTTGAAATTATTTAAGCCAAGATGTAGAACAAATTTAAGAAAACGTAGTTTTACAAACAGAGTAATTAAGTTTTGGAACAGTCTGACAGAAGAAGTGGTGACTTCAGATACAATTGATTCTTTCAAAAGAAGGTTGGATAGTTTGATGTCTGCAAGGGACATCTGGTGATAGTGTTTAAGCCCATTTTTATTGCATGAATGGTACTAGTTTATTTCATATATATTATGTACATTTAGGTCAGGGGTCACCAACCTTTTTTTTGTTCACCGCCCACTTTTATGATTTTTTGAAAATTAAAAAAGCTTAACGCCCACCTTAGATCAAAAAGAATAAAATCAACAATCTTTAAAATAAATAATGAAATAAATGTTTAATTACCTTTAATGTGAGCCCACTAGTGGGCGCTACCGCCCAGGTTGGTGACCCCTGATTTAGGTGATAGATCTCACAGCTCAAAACAAGTGTTGTGGGATATAGGGAGGCAGCATCTTGGGTTAGGGGATACTCTCTGTCCTTACACACCCCATTTAAAGAGATTCCTCTGCCGAGCGGTGCCCCCCCATAGTACTGTGAGGTATTGAGAAACTCATGATCTTCACTTGCCCCACAAACACCTTTAAATGGGAGACCCAAAATGTGTGCACACACATTTCTACATTACTGTACAGTCTTTACAGCCACACCTACACTTTTCCTCCTGAGTATATATATTGTAATGTATATGGTTGTAAATTGTGACTTGGTCCGCAATTGATATGGACCGTGACTTATTTTTGGTTGGCGAGGTACTGGTATTGATGGATACCGTAATGAAATTGACTGGATTCTTTGCATCTGATATATTCGCATGTCGGTTATAAATACTGTAGATATAGAGTGTAACATATTTGTGGATAGTAGTCTATTATGACTTGATCCTCTGGATCCAGAGATTCTATCTTTAGTTTTAAATTGATAATTAATTAGTTTTAAATTGATAATTATTTAGTTTTGTAAAAATTGGTCGTTGCCAATGTACAGGCAGTTTTTACATAGTGGAGCCACCGCAATGGGCCGAAGTGGCCCCTAGTGTGCCCACTATAAAAATTTCTTATGTTCTTATGTTCTTCGTGGTTCGGAACCCACGTAAAATTGTAGGTCCCCTCCGCCACCACGGAGGACATGCACAATACACAATTACGAACACAGTTAGGTAGACCAGCCATGAGTGGATCCTAGGGTCTTTGTTGGTCTGAAACATTATAACATTATAACATATATACCGATTTACTCGGATATAATGCGCACCCTGATTTTCAGAAACCAGATTTATAAAAAAAACGTTTTTTGCTCGCACGTATAATAATGCGCGTCCTGCTCGATCGCCCGCTGGTGTCTTTTTAGACTGAGTCTCGAAACATCCCGCGACTCGGGCACGGATGCGGAAATTGTGTAGACAGTAATTAGAGTAATCCTTTCATTCAAAGAACGTTTGTCGCGTTCTGATTACCCAATTAACCTAATATTGTCAATAGCGTAATGTTAAGCGAGTTCCGAATAGTTTTATTTCGGCTACTAATGAAGTACGGCTATAAGAGTTTAATAAGAAGGCCTCTGTGTTCTTCCCACGTTTGCTACACATAGTTATTACGGATATTTGTCGTGTTTTGCCCGAACGTATAGTGCGCACCCCGATTTTAAAGATGGAAAAATGGTAAAAATGTACGCATTATACGCGAGTAAATATGGCGTTATATATATATATATATATATATATTATATATATACACACAGTATATATATATATATATATATTATATATATATATATATATATATTATATTTGAGGTTTGCTGATTTTATGACAAAGCCATCCATCCCCATTTCCTCGGGTATTGAAGTGATTCGGCGATGCGTTAATGTCGTGCTTCGAAAAGCACGTAAAGTTCTCAACCCTTCCCCATCACCCCAATTCTTTGGGGGGGGGAAGGGGGGGGGAGCTAAAGAAGAGAATAGAAAAGTTGTATTGACAACTGTTGCATAATATTTCAATCCAGATTTTTAAAATTAAATATTTCGCTTTGAGATGGCTTCCTTCATACTCTAACAATGACAATAATAACAATGATAACAATGATAATAATGATAATTATTATTATCTAAAATCTTGTAAAGAAGAAAAGAGAATTTCGCTTTAGAAATGCGAAGCCACCAAAATAAAAAAATAAAAAATTTGTGGCTTTTGTTTGCTTATATTTGAGAGAGAGAGAGAGAGAGAGAGAGAGAGAGATAATAAAATATTCAAATTATTATCAGTGGACAACGTTTTGGTTCAGCGATGTGACATCAGCGAGTGACATTTTGAATTTATTGGTTTGAAAGAATAGTAGAATGGCTTTGTTTCATTACTAAATTCTGCGCCCTGACAAAATAAAAGACTACCCTCGTAAAGCAATGGAATGGACACGTAGTACCGTCGTCTTGAAACATGATGTCCTCGGGGGAAATATACCATTCTGAAAGAAAGGTAGAAGGTTCTCGCGTAAGATGGCGATGTAATCTTCATTTAATTAAGACGTCCCTTTACGTTAGTTTTTCCAGAGTACCACACGCCTTCCCACACCATAAAGCACAACCACCAAATTTTAAAAATTTGGGACTGAACACCTTTCTAGAGGTTCTCCATATCCAGATCCATCCTCCCGAGGCAAACTGCTATAATCTTGATTCATGTAAGAAGACAACAGAGTGCTAAACTGATCAGACGCGTCCTTCATTCGCGTGGACCACTCGTATCGTTTTGTCGTATTAGTCTCAGAAAACAATGGGCATCCGTCTAGCTACGCGTCCTCCGTATCCAGTTTTACGGAGGTGGAGGACGCTTTACGTAAAATGCGTGAGAAGGCAACCGAACTCAGTCATTCGTTTTACCATATTGTCATAATTTAGAAAATTTAAATATCCTCTCAGGCCCTACCGACAAAAATGATGGTGAAGAGTTATTTATAGAGTCCCTTGCTCGACTGCTCTCTCTTTTATATATAGGTAAAACTGCGAAATTTCTACAATTCCTTCTACAGTAGACCATCATAAACTGGAATGCATCAAAATTTTTGCACACGTCCGGAAACAAAGAAACGTTAAGAATTGTGGAATCATTTTGTATTAGTTTATACATAAATTTAATTTATTGAAGGAATTATGTACCAGTGATAACGACAAAGGGCGCTTAATAAAAACGTTATTTATATTGATTTTAGTCCTCCTTCTATTTTACTTCCTCACTTTGGCGTTGAATTTTGTGTTCAATTTTGTGTTCTGGCAACTCGAGTTCTACAACTTCTTAACTCTTCTCCCAAGATTTATCGTACAGTACTTCTGGCCACTGCATGGCGGTCAATTCTTTTTTCTTCTTTCCAAGGAATGTCTACCATTACTGTTTATTTAATTTAGTTATACTGTGTATATATATATATTATATATATAATATATATATATATATATATATATATATATATATACACATTCAACTGCAAAGAACACGCAGTATAAATAATGTAAAGAACGACGCTTGTATAGGAGATATATTTGTTTCGTTCTCTCTCTCTCGTCTTGCGCGGAATATCTCCTATACAAGCGTCGTTCTTTACGTTATTTATACTGCGTGTTCTTTGCAGTTGAATGTATATAATGTTACGGCATGCGGGAGGTGCCCCCTTGGGGCATTGGTTTCTGCGAGTATGTAGAAGAATTACGGCATTTGGAAGAGTGAGGCTCATGGTGTAATGGTATCGCATCTGACCGGCAATCGGAAGATCCCGGGTTCGTTTCCCGGGTGGTTACCTCATTTTTTCATTTGTTTCGTTCTCTCTCTCTCGTCTTGCGCGGAATATCTCCTATACAAGCGTCGTTCTTTACGGTATATATGTTATATATATATATCAGGGTTGGGTCAATTAAGTTAATTAACTTAACTTTTTTGCCGATTAAGTTAATTAATTTAACTTACTGATTAATTGATTAACTTCAATTAATTGAACAGAAAAATAATAACAAAATTAACAGAAAAATAATAAAAGTTCATAGAAAAAATTATCCTTGCGTCTTGCCTTGTATAATATGCTAAAAAATACGTACAATTTATCAGACATTCACAACCACACATACTGTACAAGTTGATCCCGCATAATTACAGGTTTATCATTACCTTCATTGGTTATATATAATGATCATTCTACAGACTACTTCCAAGAAAGAAAAGTTAATTAATTAACTTTCAAAATTATCTTAACATAACTAGTTAATTTTGGAAGTTAATGGACCCAACCCTGATATATTATATATATATATATATATATATATATATATATATATATTATATATATATATATACCATTCATGACGTCATCCTATCTATCTCGTTTTTATGGTTATTTATAACAATTATAGTCCTGCGTGACGTCATCGGTAGGAGTTTGACGAACCCGTTCTGACGATACCTAAGAGACAGCGCATGTGCCAACCCATTTTTTGATAAAATGGTTGGCATATTTTTTCTTAATAATTTAACGATGTTTTAGAATTGTTTAATTTTCTTCGTATAACCTAAGAAGGTCACGTGACGGAGGGGACCTATGGCTTTACGCGATATCCAAACTATCTAAAGCCTGTATATTATCTGAAAGCAGGACGGTGTCTCAACAGTATTCATAAGTAAAACTTCTAAAAACACTTCTTTTTGTTCAGAAAAATTTATTGCAGCTCCTCCACTCTCGGCCAGTGGAAGTCGACTGAGGTCGTAAACGTGTGCACAGACTGAAAATGGTCTATATAAAGGTGAAGGACGGTCAGTAAATTAAGCCAAAGCAGCATTGGAATCGGTAGTATAAGGTGAAGCTACTAAATAAAGAAATAGTCACAATAAAATATAATTTTTTCGTGTGTGTGTGTGTGTGTGTGTGTGTGTGTGTGTGTGTGTGTGTGTGTGCGTGCGTGCGCGTGTGTGCGTTCCAGCAAACAAAGCTACGTTTACTAGACGTTCATAAACATTTATGAAACAAAAGTTGTTTCGAGGGTATATGTAGTCTCTTCAATCCAATTAGTAATCGGTATGAACGTCGCTTGAATTACCACATTTATCGGCAATAGTTACCAGAAATCGTAGCAAATTCTCGAAAGAATGATGCCAAAATAACTTAAGAAAAGGTGCCATCGAATTAAAACGGTGATATTCCGTTGTCATGGCAACAAAAGCACTTATAAAGATTTCAAATTTTATAATAAAAAATGTTCTTTCTGTCTCTATCTCTCAGGACAGGAGCATGACGATAAAACAATGGTTTTAAAATTGAGGGTAAACGATTTGAGACAAACGTTGCGAGGGGGTTCTTCACCTATAAGATAGTCTAGAGGTGGAATAACCTACCCCGGGCGCAGTGGCGGACCTACATTTTTGGGACCCTGAAGCTTGAACTGTTATGGGGGCCCCTTCGCAACCAGCAACAATAGGGCAAATGCACAAGCGAGACGAGTGCAGCCTGAATTGAGAATTCAGATGTCTTTTTGGTTCCGATTGGCTCTAGCCTAAGGGCTGAGCTATAACTATTAAGCCGTGCACCAACGAAGGATTCGAGGATCCAGCTGCCAAAATGTAGACTATGAATAGATTCTGGCGAGCTCAGTGAGCCCATACAGCTGGGGGTTCGGGCGCTGCAAGCCCCCGAGAAAATTTTGAAATTTGACCAATTACAGGGCCATTTTGAGGCCATATGAAATGGGTATTAGAGCATATTCTAAGGTCAATATTAAGTACTTCAAACCCATTGGCTTATGATTCTATCACTAAAATAGCCTTATTTTAATAACAAACACTTAAAAAAACTCCATCGATTTTGTTGAAAATTCACTCATTAAAAAAAAGTTGCTTCAGGGCCCCTCCTGGATTAGGGGCCCTGAAGCTTAAGCTTCATTAGTTTCATAGTAGATCCGCCACTGCCCGGGCGTCGTGGCAAGCACTTCATTTAATGCGTTTAAGAATAGGTTGGACAGGTATTTTAGTAGTATCAATTTGTATTAAATGGTGGGTAAATTGGGGATGTGATTTTTAGTAGTGATGTACCGATACCAAAATTTAGACCGATGCCGATGCCGATTCTTTGCTTCTGTTTCAAAAAATTGATTTCCTTCACAAATTTTACTAATCTAATATGAAAACTTTCAATTTACATATTTTCACCTTTCAAATTTGTTTAAATGCTTTTCTTTAGCTCACTCCACAAAATACAGCATCAGAATGCGTTACTCGTAATATATCGTAGCTAAAATAATGTTAAAAGATTTTATTACTCAGTAAAATGATAAAATAATTTTATTTGAGTGCCATAAATTGAATACCAATATTTAAAGTAATTGTTTTTCCTTATGTTCAACCTATTTTCTTTCTTCGACAATGTCAACAACAAAATTTTTCATTAAAATTTCAAGTCCCCAGTGGCCTACTTGAATTTAAAAAAATGGATATAGACTTTGGGTTTATAAAATCATTAAAATACTTATAATAAAGTCAACATGATAAGATGGTTTAATATATAAATTATAAAGTACAACTTAATGTAGAATTATTATTAATATAGAGTTGAATTAATTGGACACTCGATACGTTCATGTTCTATTCAATTTGTCTCCGTTCAACGTAAACGTCTCTAATGTTCAGCTAAGTCTTCAAAGACTTAGCTAAACATTAGAGAAGTCTAAGTCTCTAAAGACTTAGCTGAGCATTAGAGAAGTTTACAATGAACAGAAACAAATTGAATAAGACACAACGCATCAAGCGTTCAATGCGTCCTCCATTATTATCAATGTATCAATGACCAATTGTGGGTTTGTGAACAGCTGGCGAACCATTGTATTGTAGAGCTTCGTAAAGAAAGACTATTTAAATATATTTTAATATTCTATATTAAGTTGAGTGTTTAATAGGAATTTTGTTTCAGTTCGTTATCTTTGGAATTGTAGTTTTGTTGACCCGATATCGAAAGGTGGCCACTTTTTAAGGACGCAGTGTATACCTTCCCTGTCAACTTTATTTAAGTTGGATTTGTAAAGAGACTACACATTCGATTTAAATAAACTGCCTCCCATTTTAAGGACACTATAAAGAGTTTAATAAGATTTCCGTTTCATTTCATTATCCTTGGAATTGTGGTTTTGTCGACCCTGTGAAAAAAAGATGGCTACTTCTATGATGAACACGCATATTTTGTCCAATTCTAAGTACGAATAACTTGGTTGATTTTATTTCGGGGTGAGGAGAGGGTGAGGGGAGGGGGAGAGGGAAGTAGACTGCGATACTGCGGGGTCCTCAGGGCCTCGGATGAGGGGCGGGGAGAATGAGGGGTGGAGGGAGGCGCTGCTGCGGGGGGGGGGGTCCTTTTTTCGATTTTTCGATACCTAATTTTGGGCTTGATTGCACATTATTCCGAGATTTCCATTAATAGTGACAAAATCTGCCCTGAAATGTTCCTAATAACTTTTTCCAAACATGTTCAAAACACGTTTCCACCATTTCGTTCACTTTTTCTTTTTCTATTCTGATATGCTGTTAGTTGCTTTTGATCCATCCAAAAAAAAAAGGCATATACATTGCTATTGACTTTCGTGGACTCCGTGCGAACATTTCCTGAAATATATATATATATATATGGGAATTAACTCAGAATGGTCCCCTGAGTTTTTTATGATACACACAGACAGTGCATGGAACAAGGAACTCTTCTGGGATAATTAAATCCACTATAGTCCGAATAAGTAATGGTAAATGACAAATACCATAGTTTTTCTTTTTCATGATGCTAGCCCGACGTGGGCAACGGGTCACTCGCAAAGAGGTCCCATAAATATGCCTTCCCTCACCAGCTATCTGCAAAGCAGACAGGATCCAGCTTTGGGACATGGATCCTGTCTGCTTTGCAGATAGCTGGTGAGGGAAACTATATTTATGGGACCTTTTTGCGAGTGACCCGTTGCCCACGTCGGGCTAGCATCATGAAAAAGAAAAACTATGGTATTTGTCATTTACCATTACTTATTCGGACTATAGTGGATTTAATTATCCCAGAAGAGTTCCTTCTTCCATGCACGGTCTGTGTGTATTATATATATATATATATATATATAATATAATAGGCAAAAATTGTTCCCACCAGGATTCAAACCCACCACCTCTTAAATAGAAGGTGAGAGAGAGTTAGCCACCACACTACGACTGGATAAAAGTTAGTACAATCGGTCATACATTTAAACAACACAGGAAATGCATAACGCTTTCGCGTCCAGAGGCTTTTTATGTTTTAATCCTAAAGCACTCGAGGTAATGACCAACATTTCACCTTCTATTCAAGAGGTGGTGGGTTCGAGTCCTGGTGAGGCAATCTTTGTATCATATATATATATATATATATATATATATATATATATTATATTATATTATATATATATATACAGGGTGGGCCGAAAGTCTGAATCCATAGGAAAATATTTATTTTAATACATAAATTACAACAAATGGTAAATACTTAAAATGAATATCAACTTTAACTCGTAAATGCGTATCCGTGATACTGTACAGTAGTTCGTACTCCAGTATAAATACTCAAATACTTTTTTTATTTCAGCCCAGAATGGCTTCGAATCTAACAACAGAAGACCGGGTAGAACTTGCGCTCATGTACGCAAGACAGGGCGCTACACACAGAGAAGTTGCTATCGAATTCAATAGAAATCATCCTGATAAGCATCCAGTAGCACATGCGACTGTTGGCAAGTTGTTTAAACGTTTCAAAGAAACAGGAAGTGTACATGATCGACGGCGTTCTGGTCGTCCAAAAACTGCAACTGATGAAAATACCTCTGCAATGGTATGTGAAACTTTAACGAATAGTCCAGTAAAGTCAACAAGAAGATTATCAAATGAAACACGCATCTCGAGAACGTCAATTCGAAGAATTATTAAAATCATAAATTCCATCCCTAAGTGTCTCGATGTCAGAGGCCGCCAATTTGAGCATTTGTTATAATTTGTTGTTTATACTGGAGTACGAACCACTGTACAGTATCACGGATACGCATTTACGAGTTAAAGTTGATATTCATTTTAAGTATTTACCATTTGTTGTAATTTATGTATTAAAATAAATATTTTCCTATGGATCCAGACTTTCGGCCCCCCTGTATATATATACGGTACACACACACACATATATATATATATAATATATATATATATATATATATATATATATATTCTTATGATTCCTTATGATGGTTTCGAACGACGGTTCAGGATCGACCCGTGGTAAACCCCTCTGTAGTATCCCCGGTATAGAAATTGTAGCGAGACCAGTAGTCATCACCTTTCGTTTCCTGTATCTTAGACGTAAAAGTCCTTTGTATGGCTTCTATGTTCGCAATGTCTCGTTTTCTCTACGGGTTTTGAGTACTGAGCAATACTCAATTATGGTAGGACTAGACTTTCCATAATTTGAGCATGATGTTTGCTTTCTGCCGCGGAAGCTCCTCCAGATGGTTTCCATTTACTTCTGTGGCTGTTGTCATCTTAATGTTAAATGCTTCTGAATTCTGCATCCAAATTGTGGGTTGATATACCCATCTGTTTGGTTTGCGGAGTTTCGTAACCTTATTCCTTAGTACCTCGTTATTACCATATCTTAGAAGTTGGAATTTTTCCTTTGTTGAACTTCATATTGTTGTCTTCCGCCCACTTCAATAATGTTTCAGTGTTATTTTTTAATTTTTGTATGTCACCTTCGTTTCATATTTCCTTGCACATCTTTGTCATCCGTCGATGTATATATATATATATATATATATTATATGTATGAGATGAATTTCACATTTAAACGCATGAAATGAATGAATGATGCAAGCCCACAAGGAAGCAGAAAAATTATTCCAAGATCTTTCATGTACTCATTTTACTCACGAGTGTAACTCACTTCCATATTAACTATTGATGTTTTTCTACCTGCAACCAAAAAAAGGGTCCCAAAACAAGATATCAATTTGAACATTTGTTTTAGTTCTAAATTCTAATGTATTAATTTTGTAAATTTAATAAAAATAAATTTTCCTATGAGACCGGACTTATGGACACCCTGTATATATATATATATATATATATATATATATATATAATATATATATATATATATATACAGGGTGTTCGGAAAGTCACTGTACACTTATATAATCGGAAAGTGCACAGTGACTTTCCGAACCCTGTATATAGCTTCGAAAGAAAAGTGTTCCTCTAAAAATATAAAATTTCTGAAATAAAAAATTACTACCGTAGTTGGATTTTTTTTTTAAGTGTATGGGGGGGGCGAGGAATATTTTTGCTTTTTTGTGACACTAATAAAATGTCATGTCGAAAAACAAAACCCAATCATTAGTGATTAGTAATATTTTATGCTTTTAAAAAATTTTATATTTATAGGCGATCTTTTTTCCCCACGAAACTACAAAAGAGTTTTTAAAATTTTATCGTAGTTTGACACAGTATTTTTGGGGTATTGCCTCGGGCATGTGGATGTTTGTCAGTCTTACATTTTAATTGAAAAGATAATTTCAGTAATTTTTTATTAGTCTTCTCTTTAATGTCGAATATATATATATATATATATATATTATATATATATATATATATATATATATATATATATTATATAATATATACACTGTATATCCATTTTCGGTTTATCGTATACCTGTATCTTATTTTTCAATATATTTTTTCCTTCTCGTTCTGATAACTTTAGAAACGTGTTGAGGACACGTTTATGATCATTTTCGATATCTATAAATCAATTCTATATTTATTGATAAAAAATATGCCGTATAGGAAATATGATATAGAGATGGACAGATCTGTAATATATCTTTATACGTATGTTTGCATATACAATTTATCGGTAAGGAATACAGAATTTCACGCCATGACTCTTTGAATCGACTATATATATATATATATATACACACATATACACACACACACACACATATAAATATATATATATATATATATATATATAATATATATTAATATATATATATAGGGTGTCCATTAGGGTGGCCCTTATTTTTCAACTTTTGAAATTACTTGCTCCCAACCCCTAATCTTCTTCCAATATATAAAAATGTGCTCTGTGCAAAATTTCAGCTCAATTGGGCTATATTAAGGTGGCCCCAAAGGCCCTAAAGTTTCAAAATTCAATGATAATTGGTATTTCTAATATAAAACCTTTATAATTCATTTGCAAACCTTGTTTGGGAAAATAATCACAAAGCATAATCGAAAGTGAATTTTATTTACAACAAATAATTACGCCGCTTATATAGGCCGCAGGCGCAGAACTTTCTAGAACCTTCCAGAAACGTTTTTTTTACGCACTTATGATACTTTTCAATTTCCGTGAATATCTCGTCCAATTTTGGTTTTAAGTAAATAATGGTTATAACTAAACTTATTGTAAATTGAATTCTCTTTCGATCGTATTCTATATTTCTTTCGAATAAAACACTGTAAAGAAGATAAAAACGGTTTTATATGAAAAAATATCAATATTGTTAAAATCTGAAACTTTAGGGCCTTTGGGGGCCATCTTATTATTGTCTGATTGAGCTGAAATTTTACACAGAGCATGTTTACATGGATTAGAACAACTTTGGAGGTTGGGAGATGAAAATATTTCATTTCAGAAAATCACATACAACTAAGGGCCACCCTAGTGTCCATAAATGATTACCCTGGTTAAAGCATGCTATAACTTTTAAATAAACACTCGTATTCAAACACAGTTTTAATCATAAGTAGATAAACATACATAGTTTTGGTACATAGTTAATGAACTTAATAAGCTTCCACATGTGCACCCCTAGTGGCACGTAAAATGTCTAAACGGTATTCACACTCACGCCACACATTTTCCAACATTTGTGGGTTAACTGTTGCAATTGCATCCGTAATGCGTTCTCGCAATGTCCTGATATCTGGAACAACTGTTGCATAAACCAAATCTTTAACATGACCCCAGAGAAAGAAATCCAGCGGGGTAATGTCTGGTGATCTTGGGGAACATGGGATTGGCCCGTCCCTGCCAATCCATCGATTTGGAAATGTTGCGTCGAGAGTTTCACGAACAACATGCGCCCAATGAGGGGTGCCCCATCTTGTTGGAAGATGACAGTTGGCTGCCTGTCCTGCAGCTGGGGGATGGCGTAATTGGTGAGCATATCCAGGTATACAGTTTCCAAGAATTTTTTCATCCACGACTTAATTAACTTCACATCAGGTGGATTCTTTCCACACTTTGTTCTGAACCTTCGCTGAACACTGACAGGAGATTTTGTTTCTGCAAGCCACACAACACATTGTGCCTTCTCTGTCACAGACGCCATCTTAACTGAACAACTACTACAGCGCTCCTAGCGGAGAATGCGGTAGACGAAACACACCAGCACAGAAACTCTATGCGTGTACGAGATCACCTGTAAAAAGAAAACGGGTGTAATTCGTCATTAAAACATGAAAGCATACTGTTTTCAGGTAAACATTTATGGACATCCTGTATATATATATATATTATATAATATATATATATATATTATATATGTGTGTGTGTGTGTGTGTGTGTAATCTATCTGCCCATTTCGCATGGGCCTTACTATTTTTTCATAATCCATATTGCATGGGTATGATACCCATAGTCATAAATAGAATGGGCGCAACTTTCAGCTACCTAACATGATACCTTTTGGATCACCTGAAGATCAGGGCCCCCAGCCTTCTTTAGTTAGCTTTATAAGGCTAACTAACGAAAATATCACGACCTAACCTAACCAGTCGTCAAGGGCGTACAGTTGACCTCGCGATTGGTTAGGTTAGGTCGTGATATTTTCGTTAGTTAGCCTCATAAGGCTAACTAAAAGAGGCTGGGGGCCCTGATCTTCAGGTGATCCTACTTTTTTAGTACAAGCAAACATGGCAGCAACCTTTCCAACGCGCGTCTCGGGTTACCAACGGATGACGTCATATTTCGACACGAGCTTTTCATTAATGTAATAAATATATACTTTTTTATTAATACAATTACCTTACACTATTATTAATGTATCAATTATTATATGTTCAGCTATTTTTTGGAATAAATTGGTAGAATAAAGAAGCGATATAGCATTTTAACGCTCATTTATATGTTCACAAGGTTCCAAGCATCCGATTAAGTTTACCCTTAAAATGCTCGTTTTTTATTTTTTATTTTCTTTTCAAAGAAAATGACCCACGGAATTTATTATTTTTACTATCAACTGTTATCTTTCAGATATTTTAAGATTTCTTATAGTTTTATCTAATTTTATATTTTAATTAATAGATTTTATCTTTGATATTTCGTTTATACACGAGAACTTAGGATCATTGAAAGAAAGCCACCCCCAGCCTTCTTTAGTTAGCTTTATAAGGCTAACTAACGAAAATATAACGACCTAACCTAACCAATCGTCAAGGGTGTACAGTTGACCTAACGATTGGTAAGGTTAGGTCGTGATATTTTCGTTAGTTGCCTTATAAAGCTAACTAAAGAAGGCTGGGGGTGGCTTTCTTCAATTAATCCGAACTTACGTTGGAGGTCAACGAATTGGACTAGTTTTCTGACGAGAAAAATTAAGCCTCAGATTATTACGGTATCCATATTTATAAGGACATCAGTAATACATTTTCTTCGGGTTTGGTGACAATTTCTATTTTAGTGATCGAATAATACCTTTAAGATTGTCACACAGACGCTGAAATTACAATTAAAAGCCATTTTATTATTAAATATTTAAAATAATTATTTCGGGGCCAATTCTCGTATAAATTCATTGTGTTTTTTGTACGATTTTCACTGTACCAATATGGCGAACGAATCGGAACTATAATTTCACTCAGCATGAAATACTAAGAGCATGTCGCGTCTATTTTTATGTCCATGATGATTCTAATGCGCGTACCCAATCGAGCTGGGGTTTTAAGCACTGTGCTCATCTACAAATGCTTTCAATTAATGCTAAATAAATAAATAGGTTAAAGAATTTTATATAAAGCGATTTTTTTTAATTGGGGTTTAGTAATATACTACTACTTCTGCTGCTACTACTAACTACTACTACTACTACTACCATAATAATAATAATAATAATAATAAAATTCTTTTGAAGTGTTCGCCATTTTAGTATTTTGCTCTGCATTCGGAAAACAAAGTTTTGGTGTCAAAGTTTTTGCAAACTTCGAAAAAGTTCAAAAAATTATTGGCAAAAGTTTTTTAATCATTTTCTAAATATTTGTATTTAGGAGTTCTTTACATTTGTTTATCTTATTATTTATTTATTATTATTATTATTATTATTATTATTATTATTATGTTCGAAATATATAAGGTCGCTCCCAATCATTATTGGAACCTCGTTCAAATTCATAATGAGTATACGTAAGTGATTAATAAAAAGTAAACAAAATATATATATATATATATATATATATATACACCCGGTAATTGATTGATAATTAATTGATAAAGAACTTATTACAGATATGACAAATAATAAATACCTTTAATAAATAGTTCACCGACGTAGAAGTTAAACTCGGGTCCAATGTCCCCCACCCACGCCCCGATCCTTCGATACATACGTATGGCCTCCCAAAAGAAGCACTTTTTTGTGTCACCTACAACGACATACTGTAGGATTTAATAACAGCCAAAAAACAATTGAAAACTAAAAGAAAATGTACGCTAGACCCAATACCCCTCAGAATTTACAAAGTATACCCAAGTTTAATTGCGCCCAAACTCGGGAAGCCCATTAACCTCTCCATTCAGAGCGGTATCTCCCCATATTGCCTTCAAAAGGGTAGAGTATGCCCTATTTTTAAATCAGGTGTAATTCTTTCTCCCTCGAATCAACAAAACCTATCTCCATCATTCTATCAGTAAACTATACGAGAAAGTAATAAATAATCAAATAATAAAATTTGTAGTAAAATACGAAATAATACAACAAAAACGACACTAATTTGTCTTTCTACATATACACAACGAACGACGCAATAACCGCTATAAGAACTTTATGACGATCTCAACCACAAAAATCTCTCGAAAATCATCCTCATTGATTTAGCCGAAGCCTTTGACAACAGTGCCTCATGACATACACTTAAACTCAAACATTAACGGCTTGAGGGGACTACCCTCAAGATGGTCCCACTCATACTTGAGTAACAGGGCCCAATTCATAGCACGTGATTTTCATACTTCACAACAAATTCATATCGAACGGAGTATGTCAAGGGAGCATTCTAGCACCTCTTCTGTTCCTTATTTATATAAACGACTTCCACCGATCATTGACTAAATCGTCTTGTTACCAGTAAGCAGATGACAATCATTACTTCAAACGAGGATTTATTGTCACGCCAAACAATTTCCAAAGATGAACTGCAAAGAATTTATAGTTTAATGCCAACATACTAAACATATTTTATATATACATATACGAGGGTAATCCAATAAGTATCCGGACTCTTTATTTTCACAATTTTATTTTTACATCTGATACATTATAAACACATCACTTCTCAACATAGTCTCCCTGTTTCTCAATACGCTTAGTCCAGCGATCTACAAGCTTCCTAATGCAATCACAAAAGAATGTTTTTGGTTGTGTGCGTAGCCATTCATGCACCGCCTCCTTCAGGTCATCATCGCCTTGGAATCGCTGACCTCTCAAACAGAGCTGGGCACTTGCGTTTTTTTGCGCGTTTTTTTGCGGTACTGCGGTACTGCGGTACTACTACCGCACTACCAAACCGGTACCGCATAACGCAGTACCGCAAAGGATCGCTGAAAGTACAGCAGTACCGCTACCGCATTCAAATTTCCCGCGGTATTTCCGCGGTACCGACCAACACGGTAGTACCGCAGTACCGCAAAAAAAACGCAAGTGCCCAGCTCTGCTCTCAAAGCGTCTTTTAGTGGTCCAAACGGGTAAAAATCTGAAGGTGTCAGGTCTGGACTGTAGGCTGGATGGTCGAGAACTTCAAATTTAAGTTCTTGAAGACATTTTCTAGTCTGTGCAGCGGTATGAGGGCACGCATTGTCGTGTAACAGAATAAGACCTTCCGACAATCTCCCTCTCCGTTTTGTGCGAATTGCTTGCTTTAACTCATTCCGAAGCATGTCAGAATACGATGCACTTGTTACTGTAGTTCCACCTCTAGCTAATGTTCAAGGATAGGGCCTCGTGTATCCCAAAACAGTGTTAGCATAACTTTACCTGCTGACGGCTGCGCTTTGAACTTCCTTGCAACGGGAAGGTGTTATTCTGTTACACGACAATGCGCGCCCTCATACCGCTGCACAGACTAGAAAATGCCTTCAAGAACTTAAATTTGAAGTTCTCGACCATCCAGCCTACAGTCCAGACCTGGCACCTTCGGATTTTTACCCGTTTGGACCACTAAAAGACGCTTTGAGAGGTCAGCGATTCCAAGGCGATGATGACCTGAAGGAGGCGGTGCATGAATGGCTACGCACACAGCCAAAAACATTCTTTTGTGATGGCATTAGGAAGCTTGTAGATCGCTGGACTAAGCGTATTGAGAAACAGGGAAACTATGTTGAGAAGTGATGTGTTTATAATCTATCAGATGTGAAAATAAAATTGTGAAAATAAAAAGTGCGGATACTTATTGAATTACTCTCGTGTGTGTGTGTGTGTGTGTGTGTGTGCGTGTGTGTGTGTGTGTGTGTGTGTGTGTGTACAGGGTGAGTCAAAAGACTCCATACATAGGCAAAATGGTCACTTTAATATGCAATCACTTGTAAGTCACAAAATATGCTCTATGTGGGCACCATTACACTGAATGCACATACGGATGCGTTCCTCCCAGTCATGGCAAACGCGCGTTAACACGTCTGGTGTTATGCGTGCACACGCACCACGAATGTTTTGTGTTTTGTATTTTCACCTGGTACACCATAGCCTTCAAGTGCCCCCACAAGTAAAAATCAAGGGGGGGGGGTGAGGTCTGGGGACCTCGGAGGCCACTCCACGGGACCACGGCAGCCAATCCAGTGACCCGGAAACTGCTGATCCAGCCACTGGCGCACGCAGATACCGTAATGGGGTGGCGCCCCGTCTTGCTGAAAGTACGCTGGAAATCCCCCGTCCTCATTCGGCAGGAACGGCATGACTGTGTCGAATTTTTCAACTTTCAAATTCCAAATATGAGGGGTGCTAAAAAGTTGCAGCATGACTTAGGAATTCTAAAGATATTTTTGTTAATTTAATATAATTTAGTTTTGCTTGGTAAGAAGCTACATAAAAATAGTGACTTTTTTTACTTTTTTGTGGAATTATATAATAATTATTATATTAATAATTATATGCTGTATATATAATGCACTGCTGTTTTTGCTTATTTCACAGGTTGAAACATATTCATCAGTGTGCTGAAGATTACTTGTCCGTCAGTGCTACCATCCTAACCAGTGGGAATTGACCTACAATGGCTTCTAAAAGGAGGACAAAACTGGGGACATTCACACATATGAGCAACCTAATTGGAACTGGTAAAGAGTTGTTGCCCTCTGAACTCCCAACTCTGCGAGACGTTCTGAAATATGGGCTACTGCTAAGAGAACAAAGTGGTGAGGATGTGAGAAACTACCCAGCAGCCAGTCTTGCAAAGGACATTTACCCTAAAGTGCTTGAAAAGTGGGAACGAGCAAACAGTTCTTTTGTAGCCCCCGTTGTAAATTCACGAGTCACAATCTTAAACAAGATCCAAGAGAGCTGGGAGCAGGCCAAAAACATATCTCTTGGGAGAGGAAAGCTACTGTACATGTCAAAGAGGTTTTCATTGCAAAACTTGACAAGCTTTTTGACATCCTCAGTTGCAAGTGTAAAATTGTTCTCTGCTCTGAATTTGGCTGCCTTGCAGATGCTGGTTGCAAAAACGAAACTCACATTAACTGTACATGCCCTAGGGAGATGAAGATCCCTGTGAAGGAACTTGCTTTCATTAAAGGTCAGAGAGACAAGTCTGGTTCTATTGGACCACATCAGATTGGCTTGCCAGATCAACCTGAGCACAACAGACAAGTCAAAAAGCAGAAGCGGCAAGAAGACGAAAGAAGAAGGCTTGCTGAATATAAGCAGACAAGTAAGCAGGATGTTTCAATGCCACCAAATGAAATAATTTTCTCTGATGATGAAAATGAAGAACAAATAGCTGATGCTCAAGATGGAAAGGATGGAAGTTATGAGGTGACATTAGAAATACCAAGCACGTCTTCAACTTCCAATAAAAAGCCAGAGTACAACACATTAGAAATACCTAATGTTGCTATGCATAGCATCAGATATGGTGTTGGCCTGCGTGCCACAGCTGCCATCACCACTGCTGCCTTTATGGATGCTGGCTTGATCACTGAAGAAGACAAGAGACTTGTAGTTGATCACAATAAAGTCAAGAGGGACCAAGAAAAAGTTATGAGATCCCTGGATCAGGAATTTGATGATCTTTGTAAGAAGGGTGAAATTGACTGCATCTTCTTTGACGGCCGTCAAGATACAACTAAAGTTATGCTGAAAGCAGACAATTCAGATCGTCAGTTCCCCAGCATCATCAAAGAAGAGCATTATTCTGTGTGCAGTGAGCCAGGTGGAAGATATCTCTACCACTTTACTCCTGAGAAAGGCTCAACGAGAAATAAACCTGCTGAAGTTATTGCTGATAATCTTGTAGATTTCATGAAGAAGAAGGGCATTGATAAAAGCCTGCAGGCCATTGGAGGTGATTCTACAAATGTTAACACTGGCTGGGAGGGTGGTTCCATGCATTGGGTAGAGGTCAAGCTTTGCCGTAAGCTGATCTGGTTGGTTTGTGCCCTCCACACTAACGAGTTACCCCTGCGACACTTGATCACAGCACTGGATGGGAAGATCTTGTCTAACAACAAGTGGACAGGTAACACTGGCAAGATGCTAGACACTGCAACCGAACTTGAAATTGATCCTTCATTCACCAAACTCTCAATTGGAGAGCCTCTTACTTCACTGAGTGACAATGTCGTAAAGGATCTCTCTACTGATCAAGCGTACGGGTATAGGATCACACAGGCCATAAGGACAGGAGAACTTCCAACAGATCTGGCCCTTCTTGAAATTGGTCCAGTGAGCCATTCAAGGTGGTTGACAACAGCAAACAGGCTTTGTCGCATATGGGTTTCAAAACATGGCCTTAAAGGCAAAACCCTCAACAACTTAAGACTGATAGTGGAATACATTGTTGGTGTGTACTACCCCTGTTGGTTCAACATCAAAGTAAAACACTCTTGGGTGGAAGGCCCACGCCACATCTTGTTTCAGCTGCGGCTAGTTAGGCTGCAAAAGAAGGCTGTAGTGGATGCTGTTTTGCCAACCATCAAGCGCTCAGCATGGTATGCATTCAGCGAAATGATAATCCAGACACTCTTGTGCTCAGATGACAGTGAGGAGAGGAGAGCTGGTGTCCAAAAGATTGTTGACATGAGGGGTGGAGATGATGACACACTTGGAGATCTTTCTGTACGTCCCAGGAAGATACCTTCCATCAACCCCAGTGATTCTTCCGTGTTGGAGCTGACAGACTGGTCTGACGGGGTATTTGAACCTCCTTTGACATGTAAACTGACTACAGCGGAAGTAAAGAAGTTCTTTGACAAGCCTATGCAAGTTCCACAGTGGCCCTGTCATGCTCAGTCAATAGAGAGGTGTGTGAAACAAGTCACAGAGGCAGCAGGCAGGGTGTATACACATGAGAAACGTGAGGGCTATATCAGAGGCCAAGAAGCAAGTCGGCGGCTGATGTCCAAGAACGAATCAAAGCAAGACTTGATGAAACTTGTTGTTTAAATATTTTTTTACTGATGTCATTACTTTCTAATGTTGTTTTATGATTACAAGGATATATTTTATGATTACTAGGATATGTTTTATGCAGAGAAACTAAAATTTTTATAACATTACCTGACATTTTGAGAAGCTAAAATTAATAAATGTTTTCTGAAAGCAATTTATGTGCTTTTTAATCAAACATAGATTTACCAAGCTAAGTGTTGAGCAATCACAAAAATAATAGCAGATTTGAATTCTTCACATCCAAAAACATATTTTTAAAACCCCTCAGTGAAGGAATTGGCAAAAATTAATTTTCACCTCCCAAATTGACACACCCTATGCAGCATGTTTAGATACATTTTGGCATTCAGATTGGTGTCAATGAAAAAGGGCCAATTGTGTTGCCCCATATCCCGCACCACACCATCACTTTTCCAGCGCCTTGCGTCTTTGAGGGACTCATCCAGTGCGGGTTGTCATCACTCCAATAACGTACGTTTTGACGATTAACCTCTCCATGAACATAAAAGTTGGCTTCATCTGTAAACAGGATGCTAGCCGAGAACTCCGTGTCTTCGTCCACTTTTGTTCTTGCCCATTCACAGAATTCCAGCCATCTGTCCGGATCGTCTTCGCTAAGATACTGCAA
This sequence comes from Bathynomus jamesi, assembly GCA_023014485.1. Lineage (NCBI taxonomy): Eukaryota > Metazoa > Arthropoda > Malacostraca > Isopoda > Cirolanidae > Bathynomus > Bathynomus jamesi. The sequence goes on along the minus strand of JAJOZX010000330.1, from coordinate 1,528,467 downwards.
CATTTGCATTTTGTATGGATGCCATCTGCGCTCTTTCATAATGCGGACGATACTCCTTTGGCTGACACCGCATTCTGCAGACATCCGTCGAGTGCTTTTTTGGGGACTCTTTGCGAACGCTGCCAGCACCATGGTCGCTGTGCTTTCATCGGTGGCTGTTCGTAGACGGCCACTTCTCGGTTGGTCTGCAACACTTCCAGTCTTCTTGAACTTCTCAATGAGTTTGGCAACGGTGTCGTGTGTAATGCGCGTGCCGGGGGCGTGTCTCCTGTTAAAATCCTCGGCAACCTCGCGACAGCTTCCTGATCCCGCCAGAAGAATGATCTCTATACGCTCTTCTTGGGACAAAGGCATCTCAACACATCACCCGCAAAAAAATAAAAAATAAATAATCATTTACTTATCATCACCATTTTGCCTATGTATAGAGACTTTTGACTCACCCTATATATATATATATGAAAGGAGGAGAGGCCAAAAGGAGAGTGTTCTCGAAAATGCCTCCCTGTAGAGAGAGCCGAAATCAAAGTCTCCGACGTTCTTAACACAAAGGAAATACAAAGAACACCAAACAGCAATAGACGGGCTGGTCCCTACGAGACTACATGTTATTTAAAAAGGAAACTTAAAAGATTTAAGAAAATTTAAAGATAAAGTGAAAATTTTAAAGAAAATAGGAGGGAATTCGAGGGAAAATTCTACGATACTTTTATGCTCTAACAAATGTTTCTAACTCGGGGTTTAAAGCAAGATAAACGTCTAGTCTCTTTTTAAAGAACTCCACCCAATTACTTTCAACTACGTTGGCTGGCAATCCATTCCACAAATTAACTATACGATTGAAGAAAAAATGTTTAGCTTCATTACACTTAAAATGTTTACTCACTAATTTGAGATCATTACCGCGAGTTTTATCCGCATTTCTGAAGGTGAAATATTTTTCGGTTTCGACATTATCAAAACGTTTGATCATTTTAACAAGGCCTTTTTTTTATTTATTAATTTTGAAAAGATTGTGTAATGTGTAAAATGCATGTATGTTTAGTGAAGAACAGGAGAAGTGTGTGTTTGAGAGCATGCTGGACTCTTAAATTTTTTATTATATATATATATATATATATATATATATATATATATATATATATATATATATGGGTGAGTACAAAATTAAGCGTGCGAAAGTAAACAACAAGCCCTTGTGGTTTACTTCTAGAGTACGAGACATTATAAAGAGTAGAGATAGGGCTTATAGGCAACATAAGTGCGATAAAGACAATTTGTTGTTACGAAACAACTACATATCTCTGAGGCGTGAGCGAAAAGTGTAATAAAAAAGTCCAAGCGCGAATTTGAAATCTCCATAGCTCGTGACGGTAAAGAAAACCCCAAACGATTCTTTCAATACGTCAATAATAGAAATCCAGTAAAAAGTGTCTTAGGTCCATTGAAAAATGTAAATGGAGATCTAGTCTCTGAAAACAAGGAAATGGCTACCTTGCTAAACGAATTTTTTACGTCAGTTTTTACTATAGAAGATGTAACGAATATCCCTACGGTCATAGACATAATACCTTTTGATAATGGTAATATTTTGGATAATATTGTCGTTAGTGAAGGGGAAGTAATGCGCTATATTGATAAAATGAAAACGCGTAAATCACCGGGTCCGGATTCCATATATCCCATACAACTAAAAGAATTAAAAGATAGCATTGTTGTGCCGCTAACAAAGATTTTTAATGCGTCTATTTCTGAGGGGTGCGTACCAGATAATTTCAAGTTAGCAAACGTAACACCTATCTTTAAGAAAGGCGATAAAGGTGCGGCGGGAAATTATAGGCCAATCAGTTTAACATCTGTTGTAGGTAAGCTACTGGAATCAATAATTAGGGATCGTATAGTCGAACACTTAGAAGTGCATAATCTGGTTAGAAATACGCAACACGGTTTTAGGCGAAACAAATCTTGCTTAACTAATCTTTTAGAATTTTTCCAAAGCGTGGTTGACGTTTACGATAGACATCGGGCGGTTGATGTAGTGTATTTAGATTTTCAAAAAGCGTTTGACACCGTGCCGCACAAAAGACTCATTGAAAAAACTAAGGCTCATGGAATCAGGGGTGTAGTAATAAATTGGCTAGAAGAGTGGTTGCGAGGCAGGAAACAGAGGGTGGTCGTTGATGGAGCGGAGTCGTGTTGGGCTAATGTAGCGAGTGGCGTTCCTCAGGGTTCTGTATTGGGCCCCTTGCTTTTTCTTATATATATTAACGATTTAGATGTCGGCCTAGTCAGTACAGTTTCAAAGTTTGCGGATGACACGAAGCTGGGTGGTAGGGCGATTAATGACGAAGATAGAGGTAAAATTCAGGAAGATCTGAATAAAATCGTTGATTGGTCAGTCACATGGCAAATGAGATTTAACGTGGATAAGTGCAAAATTTTGCATATAGGTTTGCGTAACGGTAATTTTGCGTATAGTATGTCAGGGAAAGATTTAACAAGCGTAGAGCAGGAAAAAGATTTAGGAGTTATAGTCACTGGTGATTTAAAAGTAGCGAAACAAAGTACAGCAGCGGTCAATAAGGCGAACAAAGTGTTAGGGTTTATAGCTCGAAATTTTGAGTACAAATCGCGCGATATTATAGTTCCTCTTTATAAATCATTAGTTAGACCCCATTTGGAGTACGCGGTCCAATTTTGGAATCCGCATATGCGCAAAGATATAGACAAAATCGAAAGAGTTCAAAGACGAGCAACTAAGATGATTCCGTCTCTTAGGTCAAAGTCGTACGAGGATAGGCTTAAGGAGTTAAAATTGACTACTCTCGAGACTAGGAGGTTAAGGGGTGATCTAATCCAGGTTTTCAAAATTATGAATGGGTTTGATAACGTAGATAGAGATAGCTTTTTCGAAATATCTCAATATAATAGGACTAGAAATAACGGGTGTAAGTTGACAAGTAGAAGGTTCGAGACAGCAGTTGCGAAAAACTTTTTTACGCATAGAATAGTAAATAGCTGGAATAGTTTGCCGGTAGAAGTAATTAGTAGCACGTCTATAAACATGTTTAAAAATCGATTAGACGCGCATGTTGATAGAAAGGGTATAGTTTAAGGTAGTAAAATTAAGGCTTTGTGGGGATAGATCCCACAGCTCAACACAAGTGTTGTGGGATATAGGGAGGCAGCGTCTTGGGTTAGGGGATACTCTCTGTCCTTACACACCCTATTTAAAGAGATTCCTCTGCCGAGCGGTGCCCCCCATAGTACTGTGAGGTATTGAAAAACTCATGATCTTCACTTGCCCCACAAACACCTTTAAATGGGAGACCCATAATGGGTGCACACACATTTCTACATTACTGTACAGTCTTTACAGCCACACCTACACTTTTCCTCGTAAGTGTATATATTGTAATGTATATGGTTGTAAATTTTGACTTGGTCCGCAATCGATATGGACCGTGACTTGATGGATACCGTAATGAAATTGACTGGATTCTTTGGATCTGATATATTTGCATGCCCGTTATAAATAGATATACGTAGAGTGTAACATTTGTGGATAGTAGTCTATTATGACTTGATCCTCTGGATCCAGAGATTCTATCTTTAGTTTTAAATCGATAATTAATTAGTTTTAAATTGATAATTATTTAGTTTCGTAAAAATTGGTCGTTGCCAAATTACGGCAGTTTTTACATAAATTTCTTATGTTCTTGTGGTTCGGAACCCACGTAAAATTGTAGGTCCCCTCCGCCACCACGGAGGACATACACAATACACGATTACGAACACAGTTAGGTAGACCAGCCATGAGTGGATCCTAGGGTCTTTGTTGGTCTGAAACATTATAACATTATAACATTATATATATATATATATATATATATATATATATATATATATATATATATATATATATATACATATATGAAAATGAAAATGAAAAGGTTTATTGCTAGACTATAGTCCATATGACAAATATTATTAATACAATGACAGTTCAACAGTTCACATACTAAGGATAGAAATATATACAATTGATTAGAAATAATACAGTAATGTCGAAGTTGAGTGGAGCTACAGACAAACGTTTTCGTACCAAGAATTCCATAGCTTAGAGGATAAACGGCAGGACTCATGGATAGTTTGGATAATCGGGTTGGTTGAATTTTTAATTCTTTAATTCTTGCATCAGACTGTATTGAGCACGTCTATATATATATATATATATATATATATATATATATATATATATATATATATATATATATATATATATATATATATAGTCATGCGGTTTGCTTCTACAAAGCTTCAATTTAATATTTAGGAGAAATCCAATGACAAGGAGGAATGTAAATGCCATGAAAAGTCTTCTTTAATGCGCAACGTTTCGAGCAATACGCTCATCATCAGGCTAGATAATAACAATATGAAATTAGAATCAATAAATAAATGTGAACAAGACAAAATAATTTCCATAAAACCTATTCAGTTAAAGCAAATTTTAAAAAGACTAAAAGAAGAGGGTTAAATTCAAAGTTATAAAAATTTACATATAAAATTAACCAGAAATTTAAAAAGCTATTTTTAAATTACATGTAGTAAATTTGAAATTAGTACACTGGAATAATTAACACTAATACAATGGAATAATTAACACTACGAACCTTTCAATGCTGGTTCCGAGGCACGAGTAATTTAAAACAAAACAAAACAGGAAACAAGCTATGGGTTGGGCGGTTGGAGTTATAAGTTAGGGGAGGGGGGATTATAAAAAATTGGGGAGGGGGAAGGGGAGTCGGGGAGGGGGGTTTATAAAAAATTTAGAGGGACAGCTGAGGAATCCACGTTTAGAGAAGGGGTCAATGTTTTAATATAAAGAGATTCCAAAATTCTAAATGAGTTAGGACAAGAATTACAACCGAGAATTTTAAAATGATCTAAAGTGACATCAGTTTTACATTTTATACTGTGTTCCCGAATACTGGAGGCTTCCTTTTTATTTAAAATTTTACCTGTTCGGCAACTTATTCCCATATGCGAATAAAATCTAGTCCTGAGGGAGCGCACGGTGCTGCCAATGTAAGTACCAAGGAGACACCTTGGGCAGGTAAATAAATATACAACACCGCTACGCAACGAATCAGGAGTTCGATCCTTCGCTGAGAAAAAGCTACCTAAAGACATTTTGTTAATAAATATAATGCGAAAATCAGTATGATAAAAAAAATTTCTTAACAACTTTGTAAATTTAAGTTTAAATTCTTTATTCATGGGACCCATTTCAGGTACCAGGAAATATTTTATATCTTTAGGCACTGAAATACAGGAAAGTTGAGGGCTATAAACATTATTTAAGAAAGATTATATTTATTAACAAAATGTCTTTAGGTAGCTTTTTCTCAGCGAAGGATCGAACTCCTGATTCGTTGCGTAGCGGTGTTGTATATTTATTTACCTGCCCAAGGTGTCTCCTTGGTACTTACATTGGCAGCACCGTGCGCTCCCTCAGGACTAGATTTTATTCGCATATGGGAATAAGTTGCCGAACAGGTAAAATTTTAAATAAAAGGAAGCCTCCAGTATTCGGGAACACAGTATAAAATGTAAAACTGATGTCACTTTAGATCATTTTAAAATTCTCGGTTGTAATTCTTGTCCTAACTCACTTAGAATTTTGGAATCTCTTTATATTAAAACATTGACCCCTTCTCTAAACGTGGATTCCTCAGCTGTCCCTCTAAATTTTTTATAAACCCCCCTCCCCGACTCCCCTTCCCCCTCCCCAATTTTTTATAATCCCCCCTCCCCTAACTTATAACTCCAACCGCCCAACCCATAGCTTGTTTCCTGTTTTGTTTTGTTTTAAATTACTCGTGCCTCGGAACCAGCATTGAAAGGTTCGTAGTGTTAATTATTCCATTGTATTAGTGTTAATTATTCCAGTGTACTAATTTC
>JAJOZX010000330.1:1515000-1520000 GCA_023014485.1 Bathynomus jamesi | reverse complement strand
AGGAAGCCGTCCTCCAGTCGAAGTTTCTCGAAGAAACCTCGTGTGTTGGACGACGCCAGGTCTTCCAACTGAAGCCCGGCGAGTACTCGGTTTGGCAGCGTGGGCCGCTTCGCCGGGGACTCCTCACCGACCCGGTCGTGGAGAGAGGCGATGATCTTCCTTTCTGATCGACGGCGATCCCCGGATCGAACAGCGCCAGCGCCACAGCTCCTCCGACAGGTACCAGAGGTGGTTCTGGAACTTGGTCAGCGCCGCCTTGGCCACCGCAGGGTTGATGTCAGAGTAGGCCACCAGGTCCTTGAGGAGGGCGAAGTCATTTTGGGGGGCAGTTGCGGCGATCGGAGCCTCCGTCCACGCCTTGGCGTAGACCCGACAGACGAAGATGCAGATGCTCCGGAGGCCACTCTCCTCCTCGCCGTGAGTTTGAACTGCTGTCGGAACATCCAGACCTTCAAGGCGTAGATTGCCTTCGCCATCCAGCGGGCGTGGTGAATCGGCCCGGGAGCTCGGAAACGCAATCCTCGCGGGGGGACGTGACCGACGAAGAGGAGGGTGAGCTCGAGCAGCTCACGGTAATCGTCGCGCAGGTCCTTGCGCTCGACTATCGCCTTCTCAAACCACTCCGTGTCGACAGTGGTGAGCAGAGGAGGGACATCGGGGTGCGCAGCGCCGGACTCGTACTGGCTTCTGTCCAGGAAATCCCAGCGCTCCTGAAAACGCTTGAAGAGGGTCACGTCAGGACCGGACGTGGGGCCCCATCACAGCCGTGAACGCCGCACCGAGGAGGAGCTCCAGCACATGATGGCGGCACGCGAAGTAGAGCAAGTCTTTCGCGAGGTGTTGCTCGATGAGGACGCACGCTCCGTTGTTCCGGCCGGTGGTATCGAATGACAAGCCACTCACTTGCTCAGTGAGCTCCCACTCCTCCAACGCGTTGAGGACGGCCTTGGCCATCTCAGAGCCCGTTCCACTCGGCAGCTTCGGGACGCCCAGGAGCTGCACCGCGCCGTTACCGGAGACCAAGATGGGAAGCCGATCGACTTGCTCCTTGCTCGTCAAGTCCTGCATGAGCTTGCTGTCCCAGTGAACGACAAGATTGCCGGCCCTCAGCTCTTCCTTGAGCGCCACGTTGAGCCTGGAGCGGTGCCTGCGCCGGTGTCGGCGGATGGAGCTGCGGTTGATATTGAGCTCTGCGACGTCGTGCCCAAGCGACCGGGCAACCTCTGTCAGGACGTAGACAGCTCCTCGGTCGGTCACCTTCGTGCGATCCAGCGACAACGCCACAGCCGCCGAAACGATGTTCGTCGTGCCCCGCCTGGAGCGCTCGGAGCCCGAGGGCTCCCTTCTTCTCCATGGTCGTCGCTCTCCGCTGCGCTTGCGGCACCACTGGAAGAGGACGAAGACCACTCGAGCTCCACTCGGGCCGTAGATGTCGTCGCTTCTTCCTCGGCTCGCTGCCTCCGTCGGTCTTCTTCCCCTTGGCGTTGATGCGCGGGCATCGACAGCGGCTAGCGTCGAGTCGACGGACCCCAGCTTGCCGCGCTGAGCGAGGAGGAACGCCTTGTCCTCCTCGTTCTTGAACAGCTCCATGGCGTTAGCGGCAGTGACATCGAACAGGTTCATCATCCGCTCGCTGAACTCGTCCTCCCGCTTCGCTTGAGCGCCAGCTCGCCCCTTGTTCCTCTTCACATCGTTGAACTCCTTGTGGAGCTTCTCAATCTTGGTGACGATGTGGTCCTACCGGCGGAGGGGGATTCGCGCCTTGGACCACACCTCGGTGACGAGCTCGACGACCTGGTTGGCGGCCTCTCGAAGTGACTTCTTCTGGACGTCGATCCTGTAGACCGTCAGGGCCAAGACCTCTTTTTGCGAAGGAAGTTGCGACCGGCGATCGATTCCTGCGGGGCAATCAGGTAGCGCAGCTCGCTGCCATGATCCAGGTTATCTACTTAAAGGTTGAAGGAGTTATTCACTATTCAGTTTAAATTATAATCATTAGAATTTACAGTTTTACACACATTAGTTATCCAACCACTGACGGGTAGCTTGACTTATGGTTAAAGGAGTTATTCAGTTTAAATTATAATCATTAGAATTTACAGTTTTACACACATTAGTTATCCAACCACTGACGGGTAGCTTGACTTATGGTTAAAGGAGTTATTCAGTTTAAATTATAATCATTAGAATTTACAGTTTTACACACATTAGTTATCCAACCACTGAAAATCTGGAAAGAATCAAAAAAACAAACATTACAAATTATGTAACATTTACTTAAAAGTCAAAAAATTAGCTGAATGGTAATGCTCAATGAGAGAGGGGTAAACGTTGTCCGATTAAAAACATAAATCACCTAGAGAGTTTTCTCGACCATTCGAACGATTTCCGCGGGTGGGAGCTGAAAAATGTTCAACTTGAAATTTCACCCCCTAAGCAAGGACCACCCTAATATATATATATATATATATTATATTATATATATATATATATATATATATATATATATATATATATATATATATATATATACTGTGTGTATATATATATATATATATATATATATATACTATATATATATATATATCGGGTGGCCACAAAAAAACTTTACTTAATTCAAAGTTTAATAACTGCAACAATTCAAAACTTATGCGATTGAGCTTTGGCACACATTAACAGATGGTTATAATCTATAATTGCTGGAATTTTCAAATATGTAGGTTCTATAGTTTTGTTACAGTGAACAATTTAAAGCATATGTCTAAAAATAGCATGCCGAGAAGAAAATGAATTTGAACTTAACAAAATTTACTTAAACAAATGGTCAATGTGACCACCTCCCTGTTGGTAAACTGCCCTCAATCGCTTCTTCCACGAGGAGATGCACTTTCGAACCTCATCTAAGGTGATATCCTCCCATGCTCTACTGATTTTCTCCTTAAGTTCATCTTCGGTGAATTTGTCTTTCTGGCTGCCGTAAACCTTCACCATGAGGGAATCCCATACTGAATAGTCCATCGGATTACAGTCGGGAGACTGAGGCGGCCATTCATCCTTTTTGATGAAATTAGGGGTCTCTTGCTCTAGATGATTTTGGGTCGCTCGGCTTGTATGGGCGGGTGCCCCATCTTGCTGGAAAATGTAGGCCTCATCAGGATACAGCTGACGACAATCAGGAAGTAACCCATTATCTAACAGGTTGATGTAGCGCTCAGAGTTAACTTTAGTTTCGTTTGTGGCAATAAAATGAATTCGTGTTTTCCCCTTCCATGAAATTCCCGCCGATACCATTACTTTTCTGCTGAATCGTGAGGTTTCATGATAAGCCTGGAGGGAGGAATGTCCTTTTCCTTGAACCATAAACCCTGTCATTTTGCCTGATTTTGGCCACCTCCAACGTGAAATCCTTTTCGTCTGTAAACACAACTTTTTGCACGTCTTCAGCTGAGTAGCGTTCATATAGGAATTTACAGCGGGTCTTTCTACGCTGTCTTACATTCTGATCACGCCGAGAAACTCGAATTCTCTTGTAGGCCTTCAATTTCAAACGTTTTCAATCCCTTGTACAGAGAGCGAGAAATCCAAGGTCGTACGCAATCTGTCTCTGGGAGCGATGAGTTCCTGGTGTATTCTCCTGGGATTGAATCAGTTCCTCCACGGCAGCCTTATTTTCTTCTGTTGAAACACTTTTGGCCTGCCGCTGCCGGGTTTTCTAGCTGTTGATCCAGTATCCTTTATCTTTCTTATTAAGTTATAAACACTTTTGACGAGTCCAGTTCTTTGCGGGGAATTCTCGGACAATCCTATTTCCATTCCAACCTTTTTCCTTGACACATGCTTCTATGATGGCTTTATCACTTTTACTTAACGTCATGCTGGCGTGGTTTTAGCGGAAAAATAAAAGAAAGCAAATTCACATTAGGTTTAGCCCACGCCAGCGTGCGTGTCATACTACGCTACATTAGGTTTAGCCTACGCTAGCGCACGTACGTGTCAGATGCACACCAGGCATGCTATTTTAGACATATGCTTTTAAATTGTTCACTGTAACAAAACTATAGAACCACATATTTGAAATTCCAGCAATTATAGATTATATGCATCTGTTAATGTGTGCAAAATCCCAATCCATAAGTTTTTGAATTGTTGCAGTTATTAAACTTTCAATTAAGTAAATTTTTTTTGTGGCCACCCGATATTATAATATACACAGTGTAATATATATATATATATATATATATATATATATATATATATAATATATATATATTATATATATATATTATATATATATATATATATATATATATAAACACTCGCCTGATTTGCATACACGAAAGAAATTTATTCAATTTTTCGAGTATAAAATATACAGATAAATATTTGTATGAACGCAATTCATACAGAATATACACACAGCTCATAATAGATACAAACTGTATACACCTTATTATTATTCAAAAATTTACATTCAGACGATCTTTTACCGACTCGATTTCGCTTCTGAATAGAAATGACTCTAAAGCATTTATTAAACACAAGAGACGAGCCGCAACATTCACGAAAGAAGAATCAGGGTATTAGGAGTGGGATATGGGGATGGGATTTATGTTGAGAGAGAGAGAGAGAGAGAGAGAGAGAGAGAGAGAGAGAGAGAGAGAGAGAGAGAGAGAGAGAGAGATTTCTACAAATTTTTTGTAAATAATTCAGGTAAATAAAGAAATATAATAATGGATTTTAATTGCAGTAAATGTATTTATTAATACTGGCCAGGGGGGAGTGGGAAGCGGTGTGTGATCGCAATACGCACGAAAACTAAAATTGCCGTATTACATTTTACGCGTTTCTATCTTCCACCAATCAGTTGATTATCATGAAATATAGATTTGAGGAGTTCAAACGCTTTTAATCCGCAATTGGTATCAATTATTACAAAATTCTTCGCAAAACATTTTAGAATTAAGATCAGAAAATGGGGGTACGATTTTAATGCAAAATAT
>JAJOZX010000330.1:1482500-1510000 GCA_023014485.1 Bathynomus jamesi | reverse complement strand
AAGCTCATGAGGAGTTTCCTCTCCCCAAATCCTGCAAGTGTGTCGATTAACATTGCCCGATATGTGAAATGTAGCCTTGTCATTATTCTGGAAAATGGGGTTTATTCTGAAAAGAAAAGAAAGTGACAATCATATTCACAACCAACTAAAAGTTATACGTTTAACCCTTGTATTCATGTAAAACCCATTTCATTATCTCAATTACCAAAAAAGTTATTTCATATATATATATATATATATATATATATATATAATATATATATATATATATATATTATATATATAACCTTGTTAACCTTGTTTGGGTTCCGTGCGTCGATCTTTCTTTACATGAAGGTCAAGCTGGTGGCCCCGCCTCTAGGCCTGGCTTGGTGGAGGAGCGAGTTGCTCTCTGGCATTCTCCATCGTACATAGCCAGGTACACCCAGCTCATCTGGTACCGTCCTGAGCCAGGCATCTAGTCTTCTCTTGAAGACTTTAACTTTGACCCCTGTAATGTTTCTGAGGTCCTTTGGAAGCTGGTTAAAAAGTCTTGGCCCCCTGACAACCAAGCTATTTTCCTTCAGTGTTGAGGAGGTCCCGTGTCGGGCCTTTAATTTGGGAACACTACACATTCTGCCTTTCCTATTTTCCAGTGTTGTTTGAATGGTAATTGGGTTTAGTTTGAGGTTCGGTACCAGTTTTTCCATCATTTTCCATATGTAGATTATGGTATACCTCTCTCTTCTTCTTTCTAGGGAGTATAAATTTAGTTTACGTAGTCTTAATTTGCGTAGAAATATATAGTCTTTAGTTCGTTCTCATAAGGAAATAAGATATAACAGAATTGAAGGAGAAAATAGTTTTAACTATACATTACAGATAATGCAATCAACTTACGACTTAATCGAGTACATGCTCAAATTGCATTCCATGTAGCCGTTCACACATTTCTACTCGTCTTTGTAAGCTGTCCGTTACGTTTTGAAGTGTTTCCGCAATAATTCTCTTAAAATTATCTCTAATTCTTTCTTTTAATTGCTCGATCGTTCGAGGTCTTCACTCATAAACAACGGACTTTAAGTGGCCACACAAGAAATAGTCAAGTGAGGTCAAATGCCACGTAATACATACAAACTCATCACGATCAATTCTGTTATATGTTATTTTCTTATGAGAACGGACTTTTGTTATACCCTGTATACCTCAATCCTTCTCTCTTCGCCTCAATGTTGCCTCATTCTCTCTTTACTATCGCTATTATAACAGACACTGCTCTTCTGAACTCTCTAACTGCGTGCCTCCTCCTTTAGGGACAGCACGCAGTACCAGACTTTCTACACATTCTCATTCCCTTTCCGTCCAACTCTCTAACGCGAGGGTTAATCGGTATTTTCAATCTTTCATCTACTCAACCGGTGAACCGTGGAACAATCTTCCTCAATCCATCTTTCCTCCGTCTACGACATCCAATCTTTCAAACGCAGCGAGTGTCCAAGCATCTCTAAAACTTTGGACCTAGATTTCGGCTGTCTTCTTTTTGTGAGAGGAGTGTTTTTGGGGTGTTCGCCTTGGCCCCTCCTTCCTGCATAATATATATACAACGTTAAAAACAAAAAATGGTGCTTCTGTCTGTGTCCTTCATTGATGAAAAAAAAAAAATTTGTGTTTCGACGTAGATTCGATATTCACAGAACTACGCTCCGTGGATGTTTACCTCATTAAATTGCTTCATTCGAGGGTAGGGATTGTGGGTCTTCTTCACAGACAATTTCTATTCGAAGATATTTCTTAAGATTGAATAATCACAGAGTCGATGTAAGATTTAACTTTTTCTTAAGTTACTGGAGGAGAAGACGTAAGATGATGAGAAAGAGGGTTTTTCGCGTATCTCTCTATTCTTACGAGTTGCTCGTTCGTGAATCGAGTAATCCCAAACTTTCGTCGAGTTACTCCCTTTTTTATAGAGGACGGGCCAAGGGGTTTACATAAATTGGGGGATCAAAAAGGATATTCCGCTTTTTAGAAACGGTATTTGTGAAAATCCACGATTACGTAACTGAGGGTTTTTACCAATGTACAACATATTAGAAATATATATACAGGGTGTCCCATAAGTGCGGTGGCATAGGAAAATTTATTTTAAATTAAATTTACAAAAGTAATACATTAGAACTAAGACAAATGTTCAAATTGGTATCTTGTTTTGGGACCTTTTTTGTGTTGCAGGTAGAATAACACGCGATGGTTAATATGGAAGCGAGTTACACTCCTCAGGAAAAGGCCTCGGAGGCCTTTCCTCGCGAGTGTAACTCACTTCCATAACAAGACATCCCAAAACAAGACATCAATTTGAACATTTGTTTTAGTTCTAATGTATTACTTTCGTAAATTTAATTTAAAATAAATTTTCCTGTGACACTGCACTTATGGGACACCCTGTGTGTGTGTGTGTGGTGTGTGTGTGTGTGTGTGTGTGTGTGTATGATGCAAACCCACAAGGAAAAGGAAAATGATTCCAAGGCTTTTCGTGTATTCACAAGTACACCACGAGGTGTACTTCTAAATACACGAAAGGCCTTGGAATCATTTTTCCTTTTCCTTGTGGGTTGGAATCATTCATTCATTCATTCCACGTGTTTAATTGTGAAATCTATCTTATATATATATATATGAAAATTATTTCACGAAAGTAACACGTGAAAAATATTTATGATGAATAAAACCACGAAGGAAAGGAAACACAAAATGGTGCTCAAGCGCTTCCGTCTAATGACATCCTCAGGAACACTGAAGTACATAAAAAGGTTAAGCCTATATATAGGTTACAGAAAGAAAAAAAGAAAAAATAAATAACATACATACACACACACATATATATATATACATATATATACATACATATCTATATATACAAATACATACATACATACATACATACATATATATACAATAAACAGAGAAGTAAAAATTAAATTAAAACCTTAAAGGATTACCAGTGAGGCGTACAGATTTGTAAGGAAAAATATCGATTTTTAGCACAAAAAAATCGATATTTTTCCTTACAAATCTGTACGCCTCACTGGTAATCCTTTAAGGTTTTAATTTTTAATTTTACTTCTCTGTTTATTGTATATATATGTATGTATGTATGTATGTATGTATTTGTGTATATATAGATATGTATGTATATTATATATATATGTGTGTGTATGTGTTATTTATTTTTTCTTTTTTTCTTTCTGTAACCTATATATAGGCTTAACCTTTTATGTACTTCAGTGTTCCTAAGGATGTCATTAGACGAAAGCGCTTGAGCACCATTTTGTTTTCCTTTCCTTCGTGGTTTTATTCATCATATATATAATAATATATATATATATATATATATATATATATATATAATAGGAGGAGATTGTACACTCCAATCAATTAAAGAAGTAATCCAGGGTGACGTTAGGCAGGAGACAAGGTCCTCTCTAGCTGATCTTTTCCTGTGTTTCATGTACCATGTGAGCAGTCCAGCATGCTCTCAAACACACACTTCCCCTCTATTCCCCACCACACATGCATGCATTTTACACACAACACAATCTTTTCAAAATTTATTAAATAAAATAAAATGGCATCGTGGGCCTCGGAGACCTTAATTTTGGTCCTCTCCTTCTTATATAGGTGAGGGCATTTTTGCGGGCGCTCGCACTTGCCCCCTCCTTGCTACAAAAACAAAACAAAACTTCAATACACTTAAGAACAACATCGCCATCTGTATTGGAATATAACGGAAGAGGCTATAAAGCGTGAACATGCGTCCATGTATTCACGCGTTTATGTATCCAAGATAGTGAAGAACCTTTCCAGCATATATTGTACATCTAGATAGTCAACGCTTTTCTAATGAACTGAAACTTGTAATCTCTTAATGAAAAATAAAGCTTTTGCTGTTCTCAAAGAACGTGTATTGCACGCTCTCTCGTCTCCTAACGGCGTTTCCCAGATTTTTTTTTACCATGACGTTGCTGGGGCTACTCGCTAAAATGAAAGTATTAAAGTGTAGTGAAATGTCACGTATAACACTCAAAAGGGAAACCAAATTTCCAAATAAGGACTATCCAGGTTGCTACAGGAATAGTAAAAAGTTTTAAACCTTTTATAATCTGTAATTTGAACTGTATAATTGCAAAAATCCTTAATCTTATTTATATTCATATTTTAGTCACGAGTAACGATGGAAAAATACTTCCGAAACGTTTGGTATTCATTACAGAAGGTTTGAAAACTTCGTTTTTCTTTTCATTCTCAGACCAAAATTGAGACAAACATCATTTCCAGAGTCAGATTCTCTCACTCTAGAACGCTTGCTAGAACGCTTGCTAGAACGCTTTATCTTATTCAGTGTATTCGGAGTTAGAAAAAGGAAGTTACAATGACTGGACCGCAGAAACTGAAGGCCGAGTGCGCGAGGTGTGAAGTAAATCAGTGGGTGATGAATTTCAAAGAAGCTTGCTTCGAGAAGATCAACCACTCTAGCATGTGCCGCTTTTGCGAATTCATGCAGTTGTACGAGAAGCTAGAGGAGAGGGTCCGGCGGCTCGAGTCGTCCAGATCGGCTGTTAGAGGCGCGGTGGTCGCTGACGCGGCTACGCCCTCCACCCCGGAACTTATTGATAGGATAGCCGCCCTGGATAGCCGCGGACTAGACAGAGCTCGAGACCGCGGAGAAAGGGTAGGGGTGCAACTAGAGGCAGGGGTGCAAAATCAGTGTCAGGAATCGCCAGCGACCCACATGGAATGCTCGGAACCGCGTTGCAAGGTGGAGGGAAGGGAGGGCGCAAAGAAGGGGCCGATAGAGAAGGATGGGAAGGGGCCGATAAAGAAAAAAGGTTGGAAGGCCTACTGATTGCCCAAAGAAACTGAAGGATGTAGCTGCCAGTTGGGGTGGGTCGGGTGCTGTAAGTGCGGCTGAGTCTACGGGTGGCAACGGGTATCGAAAGGTATCGGGCAAGAAGGCTGCGAAGCAGAAGCCTGAGACCCTGGTTGCAGCTGTCAGGACCTCCAACCGCTTTAGTCTCCTGTGCGCGAAGGAGGAAGACACCGTTTTGATTGGGGACTCAGAGATCAGGGGCAAGGAGAAGTACTTTGCTTCTGCAAACAGGGACAGGAGGAAGATAAGGTGCTTACCCTGGCAGGGAACGGCGCACTTAAGGAAGGAGCTAGAGAAGCTGCGCGTGGCTAGTCGGAGGACTGCGATCGTTGTCCACGCTGGTGGCAACGACCTGTTCCTCAAAGGCGGTAGAGTAGGTTCGACCGAAGGGATAAGGGGGAATGTTGATGGGTATTTTACCGCGGATGAATGCCAGTGACCACGCGCTCAATAAGGTCATTGGAATCAACGAGAGGGTGCAAGACTTGTGCGTCCCACTGGGCGTGAGGTTTGTTGACCCCTTCGACGCATTTTTGGGTAGGTGGGACCTTTATCAGAGGGATGGTGTCCACCTCAAAGTCAAGGTTAAAGGTGTGCTAGGCGCGCTGCTCGACCGGCACCTATACCGTATGGTAAGGTCAAGCCCGGGGTTGATGACGGGCCCCCACCGGGGAGAGATGACCTTGAGCCGCTGGCGGACGTACCTTCAACTGAAGGGTGCGTCCAAGTACAGGTGGGTGACCCTCCTTCCCCGTTGGAGGGGGCTCAGGCTCCTGCGGAAGTTGCCCCCTCGTTAGTGAGGGGCTCTTCGATTCCCGACAGTCATGGTTGTTCGGGAAACGGGTCGTGCTAGGGGGCGGTCAAAATAGGGAAGGCCCCCTCCAGGCAGTACTTTTTAATGCTACGTCGATTAGGAATAAGTTTTGCGAGCTACGGTCGCTCTTAGCATCAGAATACCAGGATATCGTTGCTATCACCAAGTCCTGGATTCATACTGATCGTGGGGACTACGTTGGGGAGTTCAAGATTCCCGAGTATAGAATGTTTCACAAGGACAGCACCCGTGGGGATGGGGGAGGGGAACTAATATACGTCAGGGACACGTTGAGTCCGGTTGACTGCCAGACCCGATCGGAACGGGAGCTGCTTGGCGTCGATCTGAACCTGGGAGGGACGAACTATAGGTTAATCTTGGTGTACAGCCGCTGCATCTCCTCCTCGAGGAGGATATAGCTCTGTACACCGAACTCCGTAGCCTGCTAGGGGACAGGGTGTGTGTAGTTTTAGGAGACTTCAACTGTCGCGGCATAAAGTGGGAAGACAGGACTGCTGATGCCAAAGGGAGGAGGCTAGTTAACTTTGCTGATGAGAACTTCCTCACTCAGTGGGTCAGTGGGGCCTGCACGAGGTGAAAGCATTCTAGACTTAGTATTCACGACCGAAGACAACCTCGTCACTGGCCTCACTGTTGACGAATCGTTGGGCGGGAGTGATCACGGTCTGAGTAGGTTCTGTGTCTGCGTCCCTCGGGTGAAGCGTAGTAACTCGAGAGGCAGTAAGTTCGATCTACTGCGGGCGGTCTTTGTTGGCCTCCGGGATAGCGTAGGTGAGATGGGGTTAGAGGTCGGCGGCGATGTTGAGGGAGTGTGGAGAGCATTCCGGGACGAGTTTATGGTGCTACTGTCTGCTACCATAACCTCAAAACCGGTCACCCCTGCTTCAACGCAGCCAAAGTGGTTCAGTCGGAACATCGCTTCGGCTATCCGAAATAGGAAAGCTGCATATAGGAGGGCGAAAGCCAAGCGTTCCCATGACAACACTGAGGCGGATGTCCGCCCGTGCAGGGAAGTGAAGACGAAGGTTAGGTTAGCGAAACGTAACGAAGAACTCCGGGTGGCAAGCCTCTGCAAGGGGAACCCTAAGGAGTCCTTCAGTTATGTTAATAGTAGAAAGCCCATTAGACGCATGATAGGCCCGTTAAAGGACCGCAGCCGCGCGCTGCGGACCTCCGACGCGGACATCGCTAATGTGCTGAATGAGTACTTTGAGGGAGTGTTCACAGGGAGGACACCTGCGTCATCCCCGAACCAGGCGTCAGGCACGAAGGTGATGGCCTGGATAGTGTTCGGTGTACCGCCACAGTCGTTGCCGATAGAATACACAAACTGAGCGAGTTTAACGCTCCTGGACCAGACCAGTTCCTCCCCAGAATCTTGCGGGAAGTGCGTGACCAGGTGGCCCCCCCCCACCTGGCTACAGTCTTCAACAAATCGTTGGAAACGTGCCAGATGCCTGGTGACTGGAGGAAAGCCAACGTGACCCCTATCTTTAAGAAAGGGGATCACGAATGTCCAGGGAACTATTGTTTCATTAGTCTCACTTCGGTTGTAGGTAAATTATTAGAGGGGATAATAGCGGATAGGATCGTTGACCATTTGGATTCCTACAAGCTGTTTGGGGACTCCCAGCATGGGTTTAGATGGCATAGGTCGTGTCACACCAACTTGCTCAAGTTTTTCCACTTCATGTTGAGTGAGTATGGTAAGAGTAGGGCGATTGATATACTTTATCTCGACTTTCAGAAAGCCTTTGATAAGGTGCCTCACCGCCGACTAATGGCCAAAGTCCGCGCGCTGGGTATCGGTGGGGAAGTTGGTAGCTGGATTGGAAACTGGCTGAAGAATAGGCGGCAGAGGGTTGTAATTAAAGGGGCTAGCTCGGGTTGGCCTCGGTCACTAGCGGGGTTCTTCAGGGTTCCGTTTTGGGGCCACTGTTGTTTATCATTTACATAAGTGATATCGACGGTGGCATCGTCAGTAGGATCGCCAAATTCGCTGATGACGCAAAGCTTGGGGCCAATGTTGGGACGCCCGAGGCGATCGAACAACTGCGTGCGGACCTACGTAGGATAGGAGAGTGGTCCGAAAAATGGCAAATGCCGTTTAACTTGGGTAAATGCAAGGTCATGCACATTAGCTACGCCAATCCCAAGTCGGACTACTCCATGTTGGGGAGTAATATCGAGGCCACTGATTTGGAAAAGGATTTGGGTGTGAATTAGCAGCAACCTTAAGTTTACGAAACAGTGCGTAGAGGTGGAAAAGAAAGCCCAGAAGCAGTTGGATTATATCAGGAGGCAATTTCGACTTCGGAACAAGAAGATTGTGCTCTCTCTGTACAATTCCCTGGTTCAGCAGCACCTGGAGTACGCTGTGTAGTTCTGGTCTCCCACCCTCAGGAAAAATATTGGCAGGCTGGAGCGAGTCCAGGCGATGGCCACAAAGTTAATCCCTTCCGTTAGGCATATGGGCTACAATCGACGCTTACGCGCCCTGAATTTGTTTTCGCTGGAAACTCGGAGACTGCGCGGTCAACTCATCGAGGTTTTCAAGCTCTTACACGGGTTCGACGATGTCGATTTTAGAAGCATGTTTAGTTTAAATGTTTAGTTTAAAGTTTAAACTCAACTCGCAACAATGGTTGGAAGTTGGATTTGAAACGGTTTAGCACTAGTGTGTGTGGGAATTACTTACCTCTAAGATTTGTGACACGTGGAACAGGCCACCTTCAGAAGTTGTGAACAGTTCCTCTGTGGATCAGTTGAAGAAAAGGTTCGAATCTTGCACACTATTTGAGGGTGTAAGAATTTTTCCCTGGCACCCGTTGCCATTGGTACCTCCTCGGTATGGGCCGCAAGACTTTTGAGGTATTCTCTCTCTCTCTCTCTCTCTCTCTCTCTCTCTCTCTCCTCACACACACCACACACACAACACACACACACACACCACACACACACACACACACACTAAACTGCTCATTTGCGGGAACAACGCCAACTTAGTAAAAAGAACACAATAAATACCCCTTTTTAAACATTTATAAATAAATTTAAAAAGAAGCCCAATAAAATTGTAATAAAAACGGAAAACCTTAAAAAAAACGTAACGCTGCAAAGGACTAAGAAAACCTTTAAAAGTTTAAACTTAATGAAAGAGGGAAGTTGATTGGTTAAAAGGAGGCCATTAGACAATTGAAACGTTAGAAATGAAACTTGGTTTTCATCCGAAGTATTAAATTTCGAAGCTTTATTTTATTTCCAGAATTAATTGTGGGTAAAATGAGTTAAAATGGAAGATATCTCTCTCATATTTCTTTATTAAGGAGGAGATGACTTCAATGAATCTTCCGGATTTTAATTTAAGGGGTTGGAGAATTGAGAAGGGGAAGGGGAGGGTGATAAATAAGAGGGGTCAATGAGAGAGAGAGAGAGAGAGAGAGAGAAGAGAGAGAGAGAGAGAGAGTATACTGGGTACAAAATATAGGAGAATGAATAGGGGCATATAAATAAGGGTAAGTGATATTAATAATGGAGATAATTAGGGGACCCTTTTGAATTCTCTCTGAAATGAGAAGTTGGCAAGGGGGGAAGGAGAAAGTAATTAATTCCGTAGTTACAATTTAGGTAAAAATATCGATTTTATTAAATTTTACACTAAAATAAATTATAAATTTAAATTATATATAATTACATATAATTTATACGACGGCCACTCAATATATTTTGCCCAACCTTTTTTTAATTTCCAAGTTCTTTGTAAGTTCCAGAAATTTTGTACACAAGTAGTTACATACTTTTTTTAAAGTTTTTATTTTTCCACATAGTCTCCATCCTTTCCTACGGCTTTCCTCCACCTCGAAACAAGGGCCCTTTATTCCTTGCTGGTAAAAGTCCGCTGGGTTTCCGTGGAGCCACCTCTTAATCTCTCAACAACCTGATCGTCACTCTGAAACTTTCTTCCACGAATAGCATCCTTCATTGGCCCAAAAAATTGGTGTCTGAAGGTGCCACATCCGGGCTGTATGGAGGGTGGGGTAACACAGTCAAGCGTATTTTTGTGATGGCCTCTCTTGTTTGCAAACTGTTGTGTGGTCTTGCGTTATCGTGCAAAAGAAGGACGTTTTTCCAGTTTTCTCTCCGGTCGAACTCGCTTTATACGTCTCTGGATTCTCTGTAGGGTAGTAATATATGCCTCTGAGTTGATTGTTTGTCCTTTCTTCATAATGTCCACCAGAATCACCCCTTTCATGTCCCAGAAGATGGTGGCCATAACCTTTCCTGCAGAGGGAGTCATTTTGAACTTTTTCTTGCGTGGAGTTTTGTTTCGGGTTCAAAGTGGAGTACCCAAGTCTCACCCCCAGTCACAATTCGTGAAAGGAAGTCATCTCCTTCTGTCTCGTATCCAACCAACGACTCGGAAGCAATTTCTTTTCTTTGGGCTTTGTGATAGTCAGTCAGTTGGCGAGGAACAAACCGTGAACACACTTTTGAGTATACCAGTTGCTGAATTATCGTATTCACACTTCCTTCACTAATTCCTAGCTCCAGTGATAGTTCTTTGTATGTGACGCGCCGATTTGATCGAATGATGCTGTTAGCATGTGCCACAGTGTGAGATGTCACAGCCGATCCGGACGACCGCTGCGTGGCTCATCATCGAGGCTGGCTCTCCCTCTCTCTGATGATTTCACACGTTTAGACAAGCGGTCCAACTGTGCTTCGATCAACAGCATTCATCTCCGTAAACGTTTTGCAGACGTTGTGAATATTTCCAATTGTTTCCTTCTCTGCGGTTAAGAACTCGATAACAGTTCTCTGTTTACGACGCACATCACTGTCAGAAGCCATTTTCGAAACAGCGTTAACCATCGGTTTTATATAAGGGCGTTTAAAAGCGTTTTATACAAGGAGGGGAGGGTTCAAATTGGAAAAATGCGGTTATGTGAAGCGCATAAAGTTCAAACTTGCGGCCAAAAGACATTTCAGCTCCAGGCCTATTATTTAGCTAAGAAAAAAGGGTGGGGCAAAATATATTGAGTGCCCCTAGTATATAATTTATATATATTTATAATTTACATATAATTTATATATACTTTATAATTTATATATAATTTATGTATATTTTATATATAATTTATCGGTATATAAATTATAATTATATACAATTTTCTACGAAATGAGTAACTTAAACCATACATTTAAAATAATATATCAAACGTTAAAGTTAAAAGGGAGTATTGTATTATACATTTTTGTTGAAGAAAAGATAGTGCGTGAAAATTTTCCATTTTCGAGCCAGCGTAATATCGACACGTAAATTGCCGAAAGTGATCTGATGACATTATATGAGGTTCTCCGAGGAAGAAGTGGTTAAGCGACAGAAGTAAAAAAATGCCAGAAAACGCAGTTAAAATTGTACCAAATTTGAAAGTGACATAACTTTTGAACTTCCGAATATTTTCAAAAGTTCAAAAGTTACGGAACTTTTAAACTGGTGCAGCGTTTAGCTGCGTTTTCTGGTGGTTTTTTTTTACGTTTATTACTTAGCCACTTCTTCCTCGGAGAGCCTCGTATATACTTCAGGAACTTTTTCCTCCCAAGCATCAGTTTTCTGCGAAAAATCATGATTCATCAGAGCTAGAAAGAGGAACAGAGCTCAGGCCAACAAATGCAGTCCATTGTTCTAATTCATGTATTATATTACAGCATTAAGTGGAATCGAACCCTCGACCTCGGTGCCTTCACTTTATTTGTAGGAAAACAGCGTTACACACTGAGCCACCCCAGAAGCTGGTTTATCCGGATAATTATTCTTTCGCAAAACAAAAATTTCAAATTTAAGAGGTGTAGAAAAATCTTTGAATTTGTTCACTCTTTGACCACCTTACAATGTTGCATCCCAGTTTGAGTCATCCAATCGCATTCTTCGTACACGAATGAGGAATCTCAAAGGAGGAAATTTTCAAATCGATCCATTACCATTTTTACGTAAGAGTCGTCACAGAAAATATACTTTCGCACCGCAATTACATCATTAGTCCTTTTTTTCATTCCCTTTTTCTAAATTAGAAAAATTCCTTTTCCCTTATCTGAAATTCTCGATTCGAGAAATGTCACTTTCGGACCTTGAATACGAATGGGAAAAGAATAAGGAATGGGAATCAAAATTGGAATGGCCGAAGTGGAAAGTTTTTTCACTGAATATTACTCGTTCCAAATTTAAACCATAAAAGGGGATTTGCTCCTCACCCCACCCCCCCATCCCTCCTACCATTTAATGTCATTTCCTCTCTTCCGGCTTCAGGTTACTCAAACTCTTAGTAATGATAATAATAATGATAATAATAATGATGATGATAATAATAATAACAGTAATAGTAATGGGGGAGAGCGAAAACTAATAAAACAAAAAAAGGTTAGTCTTTATATCAATCATTGGGGCTGGGCTAAAAGCTTTCTTACTCGTAAACTTTTATCCAATTGTTCCGAGAGTAAAAATTGAGTTTGGTTCATTCCGGGGCGGGAATTGGGGGGGGGGGTTAGGGGTCGGAAGGAATTAGATTCCGGAATGGGGGTTAATGGCGCAGACGGAAACACAGACTCATAAGAGTGATTACGACACTTCCTTCTCGCGGTGGAGAGAGAGAGAGAGAGAGAGAGAGAGAGAGAGAGAGAGAGAGTTAACTTACAGGGTAGCGCGCAGAATTCAGAATTGATAATGGACCGGTTTTTTTAAAACACCACACACACACCACACACACACAACACACACACACACACACACACACACACATATATATTATATATATATATATATATATATATATATATATATATATTATATATATGTGTGTGTGAGTGTGTGTTTTAAAAAACCGGTCCATTATCAATTCCGGCGCTACCCTGTAAGTTAACTCTCCTCTCTCTCTCTCCTCTCTCCTCTCTCTCTTCTCTCTCCCTCTCTCTCTCTCTCTCTCTCGAAGCGATCGAGGAACTGCGTGCGGACCTAGGTAGGATAGGAGAATGGTCCGAAAAATGGCAAATGCCGTTTAACTTGGGTAAATGCAAAGTGATGCACATTGGCTACGCCAATCCCAAGTCGGACTACTCGATGTTGGGTAGTAATATCGAGGTGACTGATTTAGAAAAGGACTTGGGTGTGCTAATTAGCAGCGACCTTAAGTTTACGAAACAGTGCGTAGAGGTGGAAAAGAAAGCCCAGAAACTATTGGGTTATATCAGGAGGCAATTTCAGTTTCGGAACAAGGAGATTGTGCTCTCACTGTACAATTCCCTTGTTCGGCCGCACCTGGAGTATGCTGTGCAGTTCTGGTCGCCCACCCTCAGGAAAGATATTGAGAGGCTGGAGCGAGTGCAGGCGAGGGCCACAAAGTTAATCCCTTCCGTTAGGCATATGGGCTACAATCGACGGTTACGCGCCTGAACTTGTTTTCGCTTGAAACTCGGAGGCTGCGCGGTCAACTGATCGAAGTTTTCAAGCTCTTACGCGGGTTCAACGATGTCGATTTTAGAAGTATGTTTAGTTTAAATGATAACCCAACTCGCAACAATGGTTGGAAGTTGGATTTGAAACGGTTTAGGACTAGTGTGTGTGGGAATTACTTTACGTATAAGATCTGTGACACATGGAACAGGTTACCTTCGGAAGTTGTGAACAGTTCCTCTGTGGATCAGTTCAAGAAAAGGGTAGACCAAATCTTGCACACTATTTGAGTATGTAAAGACAATTTAGGACCTCAGTCTGCGGAAATTTCTTTTCCTATAAATAGTTAATATCTGGAACCAACTTCCCTCAGAGGTTGTTTCCAGTGAAAGTGTAAATCTGTTTAAAAAATAGGCTAGACAAAGTACTGAACACACTCATAGTTTAAGATTAAAACCTCAGAAAACTCTGCAGGAGTTCGCTTGCTCGGTGTCTCTGTGAGCAAGCTAAATATAGAGCTATTTATTATATTCTCCACTTTCCTGTAAAATTTCCTTGGCTACTTTTCCAGGGTCAAGGTATTTTCTTTAACCTTTTTCCGTACCTGCCTCTGCAGGGAGGGAGCGGAGGGTGGGGAGAGAGCCTTCTACTTTTCTATCCAGTTTCTACTACTGCTAGGATAGTTGAAAGAAAAAAACTTTTACAAAATTTTCCCTGGCACCCGTTGCCATTGGTACCTCCTCGGTATGGGCCGCAAGGCCTTTTGAGGTACTTCTTTCCTTGTAACTCCTTGTAACTCTCTCTCTCTCTCTCTCCTCTCTCTCTCTCTCTCTCTCTCTCTCTCTCTCTCTCTCTCTCTCTCTCCACCGCGAGAAGGAAGTGTCGTAATCACTCTTATGAGTCTGTGTTTCCGTTAATCAATTAATTAAGTTAAAAAGTAATATGCAATTACAAGTGAAGTTTTGCATTTATAATAATAGTTACACAAAAATAAGGTAAAGGCAAGTATGAGAGGAAGGCTTTAAATTGAAGAGATCCAGTTTGTGTAGAGCAAATCTGAAGTGATGTAAATGTGTTTGCAATTGGAACCGGTGAAACACAATCTTGCGGTACATCTTACTCCTGATGAATCGTGCTCCTGGACCAATAAAACCAGGAATGTATCACGCAAACTATATCGACGCGAGGGAAGGAATGAGTATGAATCGGAGAATGAGTACGTTAGCACGTGCCCGGAAACGCGCGTTGTTGGTTGTTATAAGCGAAAGTGTAATGGGTATATGGGTATAGTAAATATGTTGCTAAGGTTACAGACTTAAATTCGTACGAGAGAGAACTGAATAACGCCGATTGGTGGGGACAAGTCACGCGGTCAGGCGAATCGAAACACGACGAAAGAGAAGCGGAAACTTAAACACGTTTTTTATCCTGGTTTCAGAAACATGTAAATACGCACGACATTTTTCTAACCCGTTTTCACTCGGCCAAGTTCACGCGCTCGGTTTTAAGCATAGTGTAAACAATGAATTAGAGGGCTGGACTGCGTTAGATGCCAGTTTCCGACCCTCCGCACATACCGTATTATTATTCCTTTCTTGGATCCCGCGACGGGTCTCCTTATTGTTACTATCCTACTCTAACTCTTATTCTAATCCTACTCTAACTTCAAGAAGCTTCCTTTAAATTAAAAATGCGTACATTGTTTATAGATTAATCCTACATAAAATCTCTCTAGAGATCCCGCTAAACTTCTTATCCCTTTACACACACACACACCAACACACACACATATATATATATATATATATATATATATATATATATAATATATAATATATATATTCCGGAACTTGTAGTTTGTATTAGGTATTTGAAGTTTGTCACAGTAATTCCGTAACTAAAATGAAGTGTTTCTTTTCCATATTTCTAGGGTCGACCTGCCTGAAACACCCTGTATATATATATATTATATATATATATATATATATATAATATATATAATATATATATATAATATATAACCTTGGCTTTGCTTCCGCCCGAATTGTTTATTCTGACGAAGGTCAAGCTTATCATCCCACCATAGACCTACAGTTTAATGTGGAATCCGAACCACGCCCCACCAGCAGCCCAGCGTCTTAACCACTAGGCTACCAACCGATTTTCTTATTGTGTGGAAGGATGAACAGCTGGGTTTTGCTGCGCGTCGCCTGCCGTCACCGTGTCTTGATCCCGAGGCCGATGAATTTGTAGTAAGCGATGCTAACCACTACACCATGTCAGACAATCAAATCAATTAAAATCCCCGCAGGAAATGATGAAAGTTTAAAAGAATT
Source organism: Bathynomus jamesi (assembly GCA_023014485.1). NCBI lineage: Eukaryota > Metazoa > Arthropoda > Malacostraca > Isopoda > Cirolanidae > Bathynomus > Bathynomus jamesi. The sequence continues at coordinate 1,494,479 of JAJOZX010000330.1, read as the reverse complement.
AAAAAGTTAAAACCTTCAAAGAGCTTTTCAAAGGGAACTCCCTTCTTTCTTCAGGCGGAAGAACAAACTAAAGTACAGGGAGAGAGGAAGGTCTGGAAATTTAAAAAAAAAAATGCATCTGGTAACAAACTGGCTGAATGTGCACCGAAGAGACGGTTCTTTAGATAGATAAAATTTATTAAAGAATCTACGTGAAATGAGCCGGCTTTACCATTAAAATTAAAAATATTACTTATTAAATAAAATTCGATTAATTTTTTCTTATCGTCATTGTTAATATTTAGAAGAATATTAGAATTATTAACGTCCATTCAAACTGTATTTATTTTGATATAAACGACGTTTAAAATAAATAGCTTCTCCAATATAACACTTGTTGCAATCCTTACAAGGGACTTTATAAACCCACGCGGTCGAACAATGGCTGTGTGACTGATTGTTGCGCAAAAAAGTTTCTGGTAGTACAAGACACTCCGGAAACCACTTTAATACCCGGAGTGGGGCAATTACGGAGGGACGCAGAGTTAAAAGGAACCACTAAGACATTCTTAAAATCTTTAACTGGGCTGTCATTAACACATTCACCACTAGCATTTTTTAAGAAGGTAACCAGCCACCGCCAGCATTTTTGCAAGTTTTTACCTAACTACTATACTGTATAAACAAGGTCTCACCAAAAATTTAAAACTAAAGATATTTCTAAACAGAATATACCAAAATAAAACTTAGAATGTAAACGTTCAAGATAAGACTTCTCGTCTTTGGCGGTCAACTGATCTGTGCCAAAAGACGAGATTTCTCGTCTTTGGTGGTGAATGTATTAACATAAAACTTCTCTGCAAGTCCATTATATATTTATAATTATTATAAGGATAACCGAATTTGGCGAAAAATCGCAAAAAGAAATTATTTCTTAACCCTCAGCTACTATCGTTGAGTCAATTCTGACCCTGAGTACATTTGTTTATTTTTATCATGGGAAATAGTGATAGTAGTTAAGGGTTAAGAAGATAAAAAAAAAACCATGAAATTCAATGATTATAAATTCCAGCTTCTCAGACATGGGAAAAATACAGAAATACCAACAGCACCAGCAACATACAGGTTTCATCAAAACACCAAGTCAAAGATCTAGGAGTAATAATATCAGTAGACGCAAAGTTCAGGGAACTTACAGTACTAAAACATGGGGTGAAAATACTGGGAGTCCTATGGAGGAGTTTTCCCCAGTAAAAGAGCAAATATGATGTCCAAATTATGGAGACGAGTTTGGTCGCGCCAGTAATGAATATTGCTCCTTTCTCAAAAGGGCAAAGGGCACGAGAGACCGCAGATAGTGAAGCCCTACAAGAAATTTTCACGTCCAAAATAATAGAAGCCAAAAGATAAAGATTTCAGATCATGTCTGAAGTCTCTGAAGTTGTACTGAATAGCGAGACAGCTCGAACAATACATTATTTTATTTATTTGTGTTACAAATATATATATAATTATATATAATATATATATATATATTATATAATATATATATTAGTGATGTAGCGGATGTCTTTTTTTCACATCCGCGGATGCGGATGCGGATGAGGATGTTTGATTTCAACATCCGCGGATGCGGATGCGGATGTCTACATTTTCGTTTTTTTTAGGATATATTCGAGATTTGTTGTGTTTAACGTATATAATAAGTTATTATATAGAGAGAGCTGTAGCTATAATGTAGTATAATTGATTAATTGTACAATAATTGCTGTACTTTTCCCTGAACATATAAAATAATAGCAAGCATCTAACTAATATAGAAATCAATTAGTGAATTCGTCTGCAAATAAATTCGTTATATTTTGTTGACTTTCAGCCACAATTAGAAACCATAATTGTGTTACCGACCTCTTTCCCCAACCTCCACCCTTATAGAAAGAGATCTTTAATTAGCTTGATAACTATTTATATTAAGTTTAAAGTTTTATTAGGCATTTATAAATGAGTAATTAAAATAAAGTAAACTAAGATGTTTATCGTTATTTCAATAAACTTAATTATAGGAAGGTTATGCTTAAGGAACATTAATTTTTCTGCCTTTTCTGCTGCCAGTCTGTTTCTCTTTTCATCATATATTAATCCAGCACTGCTAAATAATCTCTCGCTTGGTACGCTTGTTGGAGGACGTGCTAAATGTTTCCTCGCAAGTTTACTCAAGTATGGATAGATTCTGCGTATTTTTCCACCAACTAATAGGATTGTCACATGCAGCCAGGCGTTTTTCTTGGTGATAGCTCTCGATCATCTTACTACACTTTTGACATCGCGTAGGTATCGTCTCGCTGCTTGACTCAAGAAACTGAGAGAGAGATTCTGTGATAGATTTGCTCGTTGAAGGTGTTGGTTCTGTCACTGAAACTTTTATTCTTTTGGTGGGTGGCGAAGCGACAGATTCAAGAGATTGAAGCTCTTCAACTGCTTTGCCAAGTGATGATTTAACTCGTTCTAATGTACTAGGTGAAAATAACTTAGCTTTGTAACGTGGATCTAAGTAGGTTGCAAGAGAGTAACTTCATACAAGAACAGCCTCTCGTCTTGTCGCTTGCATCACTTTTGCGCACAATGAACTAGTTCTATTAATATAGTAGAATTTGATAATTTCCGCTTATTAATGACGTTTTATCTCAACGGTCCACATCCGCACGACATCCGAAGTCCAAAGTGCGGATGCGAGAAAATGTGCGGATGTTCCGCGGATGCGGATGCGGATGTGACCTACATCACTAATATATATATATATATATATATATAGGGTGAACCAAATGTAGGTGGACAGTAAATGATAACGTTTATTTTGAGAATACATATTTAATTTTTTGTATACTACTAATACAAAATAAAATTTAAATAAATTTAGTTATAATATTTAATATAATATAACACAAACACCATAGTTATAATGAACACCATAGTATAATATAATATAACACAAACCGTATTCAACCTACTGTCCACCTACTTTTGGTTCACCGTGTATATATATATATATATATATATAATATATATATATATATTATAATATACGCAGAGTTTAAGCAAGTGAGTATAATTTCATCATTAAATACTGATGCTGTACACAGTTGTAAACTGCCTTTCGCAAGCGTACACGAGGCTTTAATGGCCGAAATCCACGAATTAGATACAATTATATAATTATAATAATTATATATTAGATATAATTAAAATTTTGATAAATAATTATAATAGACTTAAAAGACTAAAGAGAACTTACGGACTAGGATATAAACTTACAGTATATTAGAAGCTTAATGCGGAGAATAAAGAGATCAGTCTGAATATGAGGTAAAGAATAATAGAAGTTATTAGTTAGAAGTATAATGAGAATTTTAATGATAACAACAGTATTTAAGTAATAATAAATAAGAGCCGTAATAAACAAAGGAGAACTTTCAATAACTTTGGAATTTTGTTAAGTTTTAATCGCTTTAAAAAGATGAGAAACCACCGATTGAGTTTAATTCATTCGCTAGATTGTTCCATAATTCCGCCGCTGAATAAGACCGGCCGCACGCAGGATTCCCCAGAATCGCGTCGCAGTCGCTGCAGTGTGCGTGGCTCCCATTCCGTCAATGTAAAATCAAACGCGACTCGAGTCGTCGTACAATCCCGCGTGTGGCCGGCCCGAGTGTAGGAATTTCTATTACATTGAAGAGTATAGTTTGCCTTTGAGATAGTATATTCACTCTCCCTATACCTCGTTTGATGTTCTTGACGTATCTGATTGTTTATTATATCCTTGATTAATATAGTGGGGCAAATTGTTTTGTAACTGTGAACATTATTAGGGAGCGCATCTGTGCTTCATATATGTGTTTAAATTTTAATATACGCAGTTGCTTAAAGATTTCTGATGTATGACCATAATAATAATTGCTTTTATTTATTTTTCTAATAATTCTCTTTTGGTTTATGATGTAACACAAGCGCTTCCATACGCAATAATGTTGTATGTGAGATGTGGATAGACTAGAGAGAAGTAAAGCGTTTTAAATGTAATTTGTGGGAAGGAAATGTAATTTTGTTAATATAAGAGAGAATTTCGATAGTTTGTTTCCCTTCAGTGACATCAATATCGTTCGTGCGCGAGTCTATAATGATATTGACGTCTGTTATTGATTTCTTTTTTGTGATTAACAGGAATTTTAATTTTTTAATTTTTTATTTAAAGATAATTTATTGGTATTCAGCCAGTCGCATATTCTTGCGATGTCTCAATTTACTATTTCGTTAAGGGATGCGAGATAGCCGTCCGAGTATATCGAGGAGGTGTCATCCGTATATTGGAAGGTTCCAGCCTTTCCAGTTATGAGAGTTGTGAAAGTCATTTATGTAGATCAGAAATAGTAGGGGGACAAAAGTGCTTCCTTGTGGAACTCCATGCGTGAATTTTAGTTCGGTGGTGGTGATACTATTATGTACGTTGTATTGGCTTCCGCGGTATAGGTACGGTTTAAACCAATTTAGAGCACCGTTATTTATGCCATAATGATATAATTTATAAATATGTCGTAGGAAATTGTATCCAAGGCTTATGATAGGTCCATAAACGAGAGAACAGAAGACTCATTATTAAAGTTTTTATATAGCGCGTCTAATACGGCTGAAATCGCGTCGCTCGTTTAATGGCCCTCCCTAAAACCAAACTGATACTTCGATACGAAGCTATTTTTCCCTGAAATATTTCGAGAGCTGCGTATACACAAGTTTTTCACATATTTTTCCTAACGTAGGTAAGATGGATATTGGTCGATAATTCGAAGGTAGTGTGATTTGTCTCCCGATATGAATATTGGACAAACTCGTGCCTTTTAAAAGTACGTCAGGGAAAATACTCGTACCATGACGGATAGAGGAGATGAATAATATTGATAAGGGGAGAGAGATAAAGTATCTTAGAAGTATTCAAAGACGCGTTTGGAATAGAATCGACGCGATACGATTCGTTTTTAAGGGTGGAAATAGCCGTTTTGACATCTCTGGGAGAGAAGAGGAAAATATGAACTCGGGTTGCCAACATATTCTTTACAGCTGTGTATCTAAGGCGCTATGAGATCAGTTGGTTTTTTTTCCTATGTATTAAAATACTCGAAACATCAGTTCCTAATTGTAAAAACGAAACAAACCCTTTGGAGTGACCAAAGGAAGATTTTGCATCGTCCTTAAGGCAACAGGACGGGAAGCCTCGAGGACGAAGAGGGGTAACGTACTTAACTTACGAGGCCCAAAACTTAATACCTTACAAAAGGAACTGCCTAATTGTAGAAAAATTCTTTAAGAAAATTCAAAACCCATTTTCACGTATTCTTACGCCAAAAATCCCGCCCAGCTTTGAAAAGTTACGAAGAATGGGTAAATAGAAAAAAATTTCTCCTCCATCAAATGCCACGAATGAAGAGGAAAGCCGAGGAAGGTTCAATCGAGGACCAATGGTTAACTTTTATATTTCTTTTGAATGAGTATTCGCGTCCCTCCCGCTACTAATCCTTACGCGTTTATAAAATTTGATGAAGAAGAGAGTCGTTCTCATCTTTCATCCGGCCCTCATAGGATGAAAGGCCCCGCTACTACTTAAAGAAGCCGAAAAATTACCTAACTTCAAAGTAATTTGAACTTTATGAAGAATTTGTCTTTCTTCTTCAGATTTTTTAACAAAAGAAATTAAAATATAAAAAAACCCTTTTTTCTGATATCTTAATTATAGTTTCCCCAATTACGAAGCTACGTTTCGTTTTCTATGAATCCTAATGGAGGAACTCTCAAGAATGTAAATTCCTTTGCATAAATATGCTTATCTATCTCTCTCTCTCTCTCTCTCTCATATACATATACTGTGTGTAATATATACACACACACACACACACGACTATGTATATAGAGTGTATATATATATATATATATATATATATACTTTAGGTATACTTTAGGTGAGTCTGAACGACGGTTCAGGATCGACCTGCGGTCGACCTCTCTGCAGCATCCTGCCTCATTTGCGGATTTGGTGAAGGAGGAAATTGCTGTCTGATCTCCTCCTGCCCTCGTAGTCAGCCACATATTGCTGGTCAGGGACTTTGCACAGGAATCTGTCCAACTGGTTCTTGAAGTTATATATATGTATTATATATATATATATATATATATATATATACACACACGAGTATATTAGATAGATATAATACACTCTCAGTTATCCGTGTTTGAGGGGCCGCCCACATACACGGTTAACTCATAAACACAGTTAAAAGCGGGGATTCCACCCCTCTCCAGCGCCTACTAGTCCACCCACGGCACCCCCTGACAGACCCATTACCTACTTAGTACTCATCCCCATTCAAAGATGAAATAGAAGTAACAGAATCAGGCTTTCTTTTATATTCCATTGTTTGGAGGATGTAACCTTTATTTTATTATTCAATAAATAAACAAATTAGATGCGAACACCTCAAAATCACAATTTGGGGGGGAAAATTCACTGTAAAGTGAAGAATGTTCGAATTATACAAAGAATGTACGAAACAATGTTCAAGAATGTACGAATTCTTCTTAAAAGGGAAAAAAAAAAAAATTTTAAAAATTGCCCCCCAAAGCACAATAAAATGGGGGTTTGGGGCGATAAAATCGGTTTCAATTAATAAAACGCGGTTAACCCACAAGCGTAGCTATAGGGGGGCGGAGGGGACGGTCCGCCCCGGGCGGCACTTTTGGTCTACTGCAATGAAAAAAAAAGGTGGTTTTTTTATGTCGGGACAGTAGAAGGATACAAGACGCCAGACACAATTTTATTTTTCCACGAAAACACTGCTTTACTTCGTTAATTTCCGACAATGGTAAGGATTGTGTTCCCTTGAAAATGGCCTTATTGACCATCATACCTATTTAAGCGCTTAGTTGTGCTTAATTAATAATAGCATTGGTATAAATGCATTTATTTCATTAAAAAGGGAAATAACCCATAAAGTTCTGTAAATACGTTATAATCTATAAATATACGTTTAATATTTATAAATAATCAATATCAAAACTAATATGCTGGTATTAATTGTAAAGTATAATCTTGGTAACTCGGTTCCAAATATTGTAATACTGCTGCGGATTTTTCTCACAATTGCTGTTAGTGTTGCTAGCTGTGAGAGGAGTTTTTCTAAACTAAAACTGATAAAGAATTACCTAAGATCTACTATGAGCACCTTGCGGTTGAGAAATCTTGCCATACTGTCTATAGAACAACAATTGACAGACGAAATAGACTTCGACAATGTTATCGAAGATTTTGCTAACAGAAAAGCAAGAAAAATAACTGTGTAGAATGTTGTAGTTAATTTTTTCACTTCAGAAGTAAACATGTTGTCCTAATATTTTTTCACAGGCTTTTTTCTATACGTCGTTTTCACTTTTTGTTTAAGTATGTTTGTTATGTGTATTGTGTTGTGTTTCAGGGGGCGGCAAACTCAAGGACCGCCCCGGGCGGCACAAACTCTAGCTACGCCACTGGGTTAACCCGAAACACGGATAACCGAAGTCGGATAATTAAGAGTCTAATATATATGAACGTACACTAATAAAAACGCTAAGCGCTATATTAACTAAAACTTGAACGAAAACGTCTGAAAACATTAAAATAAAAAACAAAAATTTGAAAAAAAAGTCAACTGTGTCCTAGAGAGAGAGAGAGAGAGAGGAGAGAGAGAGAGAGAGGAGAGAGAGAGAGAGATGGTGTGTTTTCGTTTTACAGCTATTTATATACTGAGTGATATAAAATTCTAGTTTAATCTCCAACTTATTTTGGTGCCACTAAATCCCCCTGTCTCTATGAGGGACACAGTGCCATTTATATGCAAATCAGTAACGAGACCACTCGTATACCCTGGGGAGACACCCAGACGCCGACTCGAGGCTGGGACGAACCCCATCTCCAATTTTTAACCCATTACCCTTAAATGAAGGTATTGAAAACCCGTTACGTCATTAAAAAAATTATAAATGGAGGCAATTTAAAGTTTTATAATTTAATGAAATTATGCACTGAAATTATATAATTAATTTTTTTCTTCACTCAATTCAATTGATAGAAAGAATTATCATAAATTATATATAAAAAAAAATAATGTTTTAGAAACTTAAAATGAATTATGTTAATTATATATAATTTATATTAATGCAATTTACACATTAAATTCATAAAGAAATTATAATTATAAAATGTTAAAAATTAAATTATATAAATCGTAATAAATTATAAAATTTGGAAAAGTACGATATAAACCTGGTAAAGGTTCCGCGCGTCGATCTCTCATCACGCGCAAAGGCCATGCTTGTGGTCGTACCTCTAGAAGTGGCTTGGCGAAGGAGATAATTGCTTTCTTAAGCTTTCCATCTTACGTAGCCAGGTACACCCGGCTCATCTGGAAGAACCAAAGGCACGGCCATCGCGTGGAATATTTATTATTAATTCAATGAATATGGAGAATGGAGTCCAGAAAACCGATTACACGTCAATTCTCTCGCGCAACATTCTTGTAGTGACGTTGGCACACTATTTTCGACTATTCACTTTTTAGGGTCACCTAACTGAAGCGAGGGCCACGCATCATTCAGAAACTAAAGATGAATACTGGAAGAGTTTGCCAACGTCTCTACTAGAACATTACACAATATTCGTAGTAATTTATGCCTCGGCTTCATCCGAGCACATAAGACAGTCCCCTATCGAACTACCGAACAGATCCAACGTCGCTGAACTTCGATGATCGAATGGGAGGCGGTGTTGCAACGGGGCCCCTTTATGTTTTGGCCTCACCTTTCTCGGAGCAGGAGTCGGTCGCATGCCGATATAAAAAATATTGTGAATGTAAATTTGTTTAAAACCAAGTTGAAATCCCGATTAATAATGGCATACTAACAAAAATCTAGGATTAATGTCCACTAATATTGTTTAAGATTGTCCATTAATATTGTTTAATATTGTAATACATGTTTTAACTATTAATAATACTTATTTACTTATTAAAAATAAGCAGCTAGTTGTTATAAATTAATAATAAATAAATAAATAAATAAGAGCCCAGTGAAGCCTAAAGCTTAAGGGCCAAATTAAATAAAATAAATAGTCGAGCTTCACAATTATTCATGTCATTGTAAATTGAAAAAAATTTATTTATTTTATTATTATTAATAAAGGTTATTCTATCTATCTATTCTATCTACATCAGTTTTACGTGGGGGATCGTTCTTCTGGGAAGTGGGAGAACCGGGATTATCCCCCACCCGACTCCTTCGAACCGGGGACTCTTCTTTCCTGAAATGAGGACTTTCTTCCATCTCTATTTCGATGTTTTGAAAGGGAAAAAAAAACCTCGCAAGAAAACATTTGTTTTAACTGTTTCAATCTATAGTTGGGAATTGGGATACGGTGTAACCGGTGTCGTAACACCGCTTACCGTCGATCAGCGAAGTTAAGCGACGATGGGTTTGGAAAGTAGTTGGATAGGAGACCGTCTTCCGCATCCAGATTATGTAACGACTCGTGGTTCGGATCCTACGTAAAGCTGTAGGTCCCCTCCGTTATATGACCTTAGATCTTGCGAAGGAGGTTAAACAACCCCATCATTATTATTAATATCAAATTAGCCTTAATTATGGAGTTGGGGGGGGGCGCTTTTGAGGGCATTCACCCATGGCCCCTCCTTCCTGCCTAAAAAAAATATATATAACTTCGTTTAAACGGTAAATGGCTAGAGGAAGAAGGACTACAGGGAAAAAGTTCGCCTACAAATCTAAAACTTGTAAAATGCATTAAAAAGTTACTAATCGGTAGTGATTAGGTTTTGTTTTTGAAGTTTTATTCCTTTCACCATAATTAATAACAACATTAAAAAAAAGATATAACCAACTAGTAACTTTTATGCTTTTTAGAAATTTTATGCTTTCGCGCGAACTTTTGTCCGAAACTGCACAGTTTCAATCTGTTTTAAAGGAGTTTTTTTTCATATTTTTTTTCTAACTTTCCCATACTTCTAATTTCAGTACTTTTTCTGTCACGAATAACTGCGGTAAAGAGAAAATTTCTTTCCTGAATGATTGCTTTCCACTTATATCGTGGTGTGTGTGTGTGTGTGTGTGTGTGTGTGTGTGTGAATAGCAACCACCATCACGTGATTATCATTTGTCACGAGCCCATAAATAAAAAAAAAGACGCAAAGATATTGTATTAAAAATATAAAATTACCGCACGCAATCGTCACATTTAAAGTTTTCTCTTTCCCAACCCCCTTACTCGGGGGGAGGGAAGGAATTCCTCCCTCCCGCCCCATCCCATTCCCCTAACTCCGTACTCGCACCGATCTTGTGTTGCTGTGTCTGCTCTCGCATTCCACTTCATTGAATGAGGATAATCAGAGCAATTGCTGTTAATAAGATTTAACTCGAACTTGGTTTTGATTTTTTTTTTTTTTTTACTCAGTGGTTCCATTTATCTTTTGACTACTTTCCTGTTATTTATCTATCTATAGTCTATACAGACTAAACTATCAGTGTATATGTTTTAAGCCAATAATGATATTTTTTTTCAATATTTTAGTGTCGGATTTTATTCTAGTTTCGTTTTAGGATTTTTTTTACAACTGGTATCTCTCTCTCTCTCTCTCTCTCTCTCTCTCTCTCTCTCTCTCTCTCTCTCTCTCTATGACAGGAGCCGTGGCCTCGTAGTTCGCGCATTACTGGCTTAGCGATAAGGAACAAAGTATTGCAATTAATGGTGAAGCCTCTGGGTGGGCGCCAGTGTCAAATAGCATCCCACAGGGTCAATTCTAGGACCGATTTTGTTTATTTACATAAACGACATAAACATATAGATATATTAAGCGCAGTTTCAAAAGTCACCGTGTAGTCATTGCGGGTGGTGTCTCCAAAATTCAAAAAGGAGAAGTAGAGGAGAGCCTTCTTGCTTTTATGCGTTTGTTCTTCTCTTGGTGATTTTGCGGCTGTATGAAAGCTACTGTATGGGGATTACCTCTCGTCGTCTATAAAGTTGTTGTGGCTCTCTTTTACTCACAATTCTCTCTCTCTCTCTCTCTCTCTCTGAAGGGTGGGCACCCATCTTCATAATTTTTCAAATTAAGAAACTTTAAATTCATCAAAAAAAAAAAAAAGAACCGCAATTTAAGAGAAAATAAAGGCGTAAAAACTTGAAAGGATAAACTAAAATTAAAAAAAATATTAAGAAGTCACGATAAAATAAGGATAAAAAAAATGAATAATTCATATAGTTTCAGATAACTTAAAAATTAAATTTGCAGTTTTCTATACGTTATCGTCTTTATATAAGGCATTCGCGCGGTGTCCATCCTCTCGTGGGATTCGGTCAGCCTTGAAAGCACAAACTGAATTAAACTAATAGAAGGAGTTACTTGAGAGAGCTCCTTTCCAACTTTCTAAGTAAGAATTTCATTTTATTTCAACGACTGACTCTGACTCCCTCTCTGACTCCCTCTCTGACTCCCTCTCTGACTCCCTCTCTGACTCCCTCTCTGAAGTGACAATATACGCTGATTCAACCCTGATATCGTTGATGGCAGGTTGACAGTGAGAGCAAAGTTAATCAGTATTGTGTCAACACTGATTTCGAAAAGCTCAAGATTAAATGTTGTGACAACATTTGCAGAAAAAAAATGGTGAACTATGGTGGTGAAGGCCAAAAATTGTAATTACAACTTCGCGGAACGTAAACAGATGGCGCGGCGAAACGCAGCCTCACAATAGACGTTGCGCGCTGATTCTGCTTGTCTACCTCCGTCAGAGGAAACTGCCAGTAACTCGACAGTAAAATCTTCGCGATTCGTCGTCTATCAATGAAATTCATTAGCGAAGGAATCCTCCTGAAAGGGGTCTTATGATACATCCGCGGTCCGTCTTTTCATCTGATGA
>JAJOZX010000330.1:1455000-1480000 GCA_023014485.1 Bathynomus jamesi | reverse complement strand
GAATGAGAAAGGACGATAAATGTGAATAGAAAGACACCAATAAACGTGAATAAATTTTAGATATACACACACACCACACACACACACACACACACACACACACACACACACGTATAGTTTTGAAGAGTTTTACCTAGCATAACGTTTCACGATCAAAACTGAGTGATGACGTCACACCCCTTAAAATGAAAGTAAAGTTTCGTGGGACTTTTTTAATTAGCGTTTCATCTCCTCTGGAATGAAAAACGTTTTATTTTTAAAGGCAATTTTTTTTCGATCTTTATTTGAGACTAATTTCCGTCTTTAATCCTCTCGCCGCGGAAACAAATATCCCGGCAACCACACACACACACACACACACACACACACACACACACACACGTTGTGGAGTTGAAATGCAACTGAAGAAAGACTTCATTTGAAATGAAGGGGTATTTCTGTCTCTTTCGAGATGCGGTTAGACCCCCTTTCCCGTTTTACATTTTACGTTCGACCTCAAACGGAACGAACCAATTCCCTCGAAACCGATCCTTTCTTGACGCTACAAACTTTAAATTAACTTTAATTGAACTTCAGTTTAACATACCCCGTATGGTGTTCGCCATATATATATATATATATATATATATATATATATATATATATATATATATATATATATATATATATCTCACCACTCTTTAAATAACCATGAAAACTAGAAACCAATAAATATCTAACACCAGTTCTTAAGTGCGAAAGCATCTAATTAACAACCATAAGTGGTAAAACAACATATACAACACCTACAACACTGGCATCAACAACAACAACCTCCTTACCTTCATTATTTTCACCAACCTCTATAATCTCAGCATGGGGAAATGAGATGCAAAATCGCGGCAATATATTATCCCTAAATAAGGCAAATTTATAACAAAAAAAATATGATGGATTTGTTTAACCACCTTCCTAACATCTTAAAAGATCACATGACGGAGGGGACCTACAGCTTTACGTGGGATCCGAACCACTTAAAGGTCGCTACATAGTCTGGACGCGGAGGATGGTTTCCCATCCAACTACTACTATCCGACCCAATGTCGCTCAACTTCGATGATTAACGGTAAGTGGTGTTACGACATTGGTTACGACGTAACCCGTCAGTAGTACGCGCTTCCTATCGATGGTCAGTGGTACTCACACAGAAAAAAAAATTGTTTAAAATGGTAAAAGACTACCGAAATGATAGAAAAACATGATTATTATATCAAAATATCAAATACTTGATCGAAAGAGAAAAATTATTCCGTCACATTAGTATATTTTAAATGTGACCATAATTATACATTAGGCCTAAATATGTTCGAGTATGTGTACATAATAAAAGAGAGCGTCTTCCGGCTCGATCGGTTAGGGTGCCACTCGGCAGTGTTTAGAGTCTACTGAGTCGTGGGTTCGAACGCCTGTGCTGCCTAGAGGCTGTCTTTTCTGTATCTTACGTCGTGACGAAGCGGCAGGCCGGCCAATCCCCTTTAAGTGACTCGAGTGGGCTAAGGTGTCCCAGGGTCGGGCCCTTACTCCTCACTTCCTTGCGAGGTACGAGACACGAATGTTACCTTTACGTCGGTGGTACGCGCAAATGTTCATGGTTAGTAATACACATACTGTAATATGTATGGTCGATAGTACGCTTTAGTACCTTGATTAACCTTGGTTTTGTTTCCGCCCGAATTGTTCATTTTGACGAAAATCAATCTTGTTGCTTCACCTCGGACCTACAGCTTAACGTAGGAGTCGATCTCACGACCTCCTGATCAGTAATGCTCCGTCTTAACCACAAGGCCACGCGGGGTAGTACCCATTTATCTACCATCTTATTTTTTCTGGAAGGATGAATAGCTGGGTAAGCTACGCGCCGCCTACTTTTGCCGGGAATTGAACTCGAAGCCGGTGGATTCGTAATCAGCGATGTTAACCACTACACCACCACATCACAAATCCATGATTTACGACACCACTAAGTAAATAACCATTTATAATTCCTGTATAATTTAGGGACAGAAAGTAACGCAAAACCAAGTTTCAAAATCGATTGTGGAAATTGCAGTGAAGATTCTCCAGTAAATATTATATTACATTCAGAGCAAATATATTTACTACAAGATCAAAATTATTTATATATTTGAAGGTGGAGGTCATAACAACACGCAGTTGAATATTTTATAGGTTAAAAAATGTAATATTTATAATTGCTTATAGACACCCAAAAGCCATGGAAAAACTATTTTAAATTTACTATAAATTAAATTATAATATGTTAAATTCACTGATAATCTCGGTAACAAAGTAATTCTTGTGTGGAGACTTTAATTTTCCTTTCATCATAGGACGAATGTTAAGAATTTCCATGGTAGTACACCGAGAAAAGACAACTCAATCAAGAATGCATAATTTATAGTATGATAGAATAAGACCGAGGTAGAGCATCAAGCTTGATCTTAGTTAGAATGAACAATTCAGGCGGAAGCAAAAACCCAAGGTAAACCAAGGTCAGAGGGTGTTGAACTTCCTTCGTAACGGTTAAGGTCGGATGACGGAATGAACCTACAACTTTAAAACGCGGAATGCGAACCATACACGGATCGCTACATCACTCGTCCAGCTACTGAGCGGACGGACCTATCGTCGCTTAACCTCGCTAATCTAACGGGAAGTGGTGTTGCGACGTGGTCACGAAAATCTAGAAACGGATATAATTCATACAAAAAGTTAACAGAAAATCGTGTCGTAAAAATATTTACACGAAATACAAGAAAGAAGAATTTAGTAGACCCAAAAGCCATAAAATTTAATTATAAAATACAAGAGCAGTAGATGAAAAAAATAAGAATACCAGTTAACCCTCGCGTTAAAGCGTTGCACAGCAAAGGAATGAGAAGTGTGTTGAAAGTCTGGTACTGCGAGTTCTCCTTAACGTACCAGACTTTCGACACATTCTCATCCCCTTTCTAAGTCTCTCGCGCGAGGGTTAATCGGTATTCTCAATCTTTCATCACCTCAACCGGTCAACACTGGAATAACCTTCCACAATCCGACTTTCTTACTGTCTATGACCTCCAATCTCGCATGGTGTCCGGGTATCCCGAAAACTTCGGACATTGATTTTGGCTCTCTTCTCCCTATACGGGAAGTGGAGGAAGTTTTTGCGGGCGTTCTCCCTTGGCCCCTCCTTCCGCGTAAAAACTCCCCAGGAATTTCTGACCCCAGTCTCTTATTATTTGCGGAGTAAAGCCAGAAGCTTAAGGGCCAATTTACAGCAGAATAAGGAGTCCAGTACGTGTCTGTGTTTCTTGTTAAAATTTTTGTAATATTCATTTCATCAGTTTTTTTCCCTTCCTTCTTTTTGTAAAAAATGGTAACTAAGTTAGATTAAAAAGACTCCAAAGAAAGTGGAAATATACCTGAAGCGTTAAACTTCAACAAACTTCAAGCGAAGTAGACGAGAAAATTATTCTGAAATAAATAAATTAATTACTGAAATTCACGACAGAATGATATGCGAGGCCGTTCTAGGAAGAAGTGGCTAAGCGACAAAAGTAAAAAACACCAGAAAATACGGTTAAATTTGTACCAATTTTGAAACTTGCCAATTTTTCAACTTTTGAAAATATTTTCATGAAATACTGTATATTCCAAAGTTCAAAAATTATGAGAACTTCAAATGTGGTACAACTTTAACTGCGTTTTCTGGCGTTTTTTACTTTTGTCGCTTAGCAACTTCTTCCAAGGAGGGTCTCGTATATCGTATTTAGGACGTATAAAAAAAACACCAAACCGAAATGAAATGAGAAATGTTTTCTGATCAAGAAAACAAACGTCAAAACACATGAAGAAAGAAGCAATAGCACAAACGAAGAAAAATATAACAAATCAAAATAAGCAAAAAAGAAAAAACAAAAGCCAAAAAAAATCAAAAGCAAAAAAAAAAAAAGCAAAAAAATCAAAATAAGCAAAAAAAAAATCAAAATAAGCAAAAAAAAAAAGTTAAAAATAAGCAAAAAAAATCAAAAGAAAAAAAAACCAAAACAAATCAACTAAAAAATTCAAAAGCAGCAAAAAATTCAAAATAATAAAAAACTGAAAAAGAGAAGCATAAAAGTGGAAGGAGAAACGATAAATTATAAACGAGAATTAGAAATGAAATGAAGCGAAAGAAAGAGAGAATTATTCCATGCAGAAAATCCTTCGCGAATCTCTCAGTGGCAAACACGGAACATAAGAGAAAATTTAAAGAATAATACAAATATATTTCTAAATAAACTGAGTCACAAAAGAAATCATGTCTTAATTAAATGACGAATATGGTCAAACTCAAAATAATCCAATTAAAACCCCACATTTCAATTCGATTTTTTATTCGTTCCAACCCCCCACCCCCCCACCCAAAAAATATATAACAGTATATATATTTTCGTATAATAAAAAGCAAATAAATCTAAATTCATTTTGGTTAAAGCTCTTCCACGAGAACTGAATAAATGATTGCATGCTCCAGATAAATGTACAGTTTCGGAAAAAAGTTCGCCTACAAAGTTACTAGTACTTTACTTTTAATTTATTATTCACAAAAATAAAACAAAATATTCGATATTTGAATGAAAATTCTGTTTTTAGGTGAACTTTTTTCTAAACGTACATACAGTATGGTGTGAATATACTGAGCAATTTCTTTTCAGTATTATTCTTCTAACTTTCCTGTACATTTTCATTTAACACTTTTTCTGTATAGGATGACTGGCGAGAGAAGAAAAATCTATCCAATACCGTATTATTACCGTAATTTTTGTGTGAAAGTTTTACGCGACCCAAAGTTTTACGCGACCCAAAACGTAAACAGTTTAAATTTTTAGCTTCCGTAATATTTTTTCTTTCTTCTTTTGCACTAAGTTAAAGTGGGTATTGGAGTCTTTGTTAGGGTATAACTTCTACAAATAGAACGTGTTTCATAGTACAGAGTTCTCCGAGAGAAATAAATTGATATCTGGGGTTATTGACCCTCTCTCGAAACGACAAATGTTGGGGGACGGAGGGGACTTACAGCTTTAAAACGTGGGTTCCGAACCATACACGGGTCGCTACGTCATCCGAGCGCGGAGATTCAACTGTCATTCACCCAACTACTGCGATAGACCGATCGTTGCATAACTTCGCTGATCTAATGCGAAGCGGTGTTGCGAGTGGTTACAATAGCCCAGAAATAGATATAATTAACAAACATTTTCCCACTTTTAAGAGAATAAATTCATTGCCAGGTCCTGACACACGGAATGTAAAATTTCTAGAGGAATGCGCAGAAAGTACAGTACAGTACAGTTAACCCATTATGACGAGAAAATCAATTGGCACAAGCGTGATACCACATTCCTTAAAAAAAAGTGCAAAAACCCTCGTTCCTTTTTGGACAAGGATTGAAATAGAAGCATTTGAAAAAAACCTACATTTACGAGAAGCACTCGTCATATCGCACCTTATAAAATACTTCGGAGAGAGAGAATATCACTGTCGTTGTAGAATATCTGAATCGTATAAAACAAATAATTGGATTTGCCTTTGAAGGCCTGTCTTTCTCAGTTATTTGACAACCAAGCGGGAATTTTAAGGGCTTTGTGCTGAAAACGAAACAGCACCGGGATTTACGCTTTTTTTGTTTATTTCGCATGCAAATTTTATTTTTAAATCTTTTCATTTAAATATTTTGTATTTAGAGGCATCAAATATCGTATTACTAGAAATTATTTTACTAAAAATTCCCAATTATTTTAAGATAATACAAAAAAAAACGGTAAAAAGTGAAATTCGCTCTAAAGAATTATCAGTCGCTAGCTCTGTGCTATTACACCCTTTGCTGTCCTTTGTATAATACTATTACTAATGTTTTGGGGTCGTTTAACCTCGTTCATAACGACAAAAGTCACGTGAAAAAGGGAACCTACAGCTTTACGTGGGATCCACACCATCTAGCATCTACACTCCTAAAAGTTGTATATGTAACACGTACGCGAGTTAGAAGATTAGGCAGAAGAGTAGTTAGAAGAGTAGGCAACCACCCCACCAAGTAATGCCAATCTGTTTTATTATTGCTATTATTATAAGATAAACCTTCACGTTTGGATAAATAAATAATTACTTAAATTCCATTTTTAACAATAAGAGTTACTCTCTCTGGTAACATTTGGAATCTTATATGGGCGGTAACAAATTTAGTCACGTTTCAGATTTAATAGAGTGTGCCAGGGATTGATATTCGTGCTAGCTATAGAAGATATCGTATAAAATTTAAAGCTGAAACCATTCAGCGGGAGATAAATATATATACAGGAACTAAAACTTGTAATTAAAAGTGGACGACCGAGTCCAATTTTAACCCGTAGACGAGGAAATCGATGTTTTCAGGGTACTTTGTATAATCAGCATGATTGGCTTTGTGGTAGCGCCTCTGATCGAAGACTTTATTGTTGGCCTTGTTTGTTTTTTTAAAACCTGAAGAAAAACAACCGTTTTGTTTATTTTAGCATGAAAAATATGTCACGTGATAATGTGGTACAATACACGTTCACTATAACATTTAGGTAATTATAAAGTGTGGTAATCTACTATTTTTTTAAGCAACTATTCCATTTTGTGGACATGACGAAAGTGTTGACAGCCTAAATTAAAGTAATTCTACAGAACGTGTGCGTTATTTTGCCGAGTTTGGCAACGTAACTGAGCGTATTTGCAAACAGACTGATTGCGAAAGGTTCTCCTAAATTCTGTGGCTTGTGAAGCACAATATAAAAATGATTAAATTATTACTACTAGTACAGTTCCCGCCGCTTCGCTGACGGTTAGACAGGCTAAACTACAAAAAAAGAACCCAACCGTGAAAATTTTGAGCTTCACATCGTGTCAACATTTCTGAATCTGGTATCTCCCAAAACCTCCTCACCCCCATTCATACAACTTGGGGGCTAACCCCCTCCCCCATTACCCCCATCCCCCATTACCCCCACCCCCACCCTTCCCCATTGCTAAACTACAGAAAAGAACACAGTCATGAAAATCTTGAGCTTCACATTGCCGCCCGTAATACAATTTCTGAATTTTTTTCTCACAATTTTTTCTCACAATTTCTGAAAGTGTGACGGACAGACGGACAGACAGACGGACAGCTCTTATTATAAAGGGTGATCCAGAGAAATGGGACCCAAAAGAAACCCCTGTAACTCTTAAAGTATAAGTCCTTTTATAAAATCATATGCATCATTCGAAAGAGGATAGTTACAAGTTTGTACAGGATTGTATAGGCTTTGACAATACAAGACAAGATAAGATACAAAACAAAATAAAAGTGTTAGTTAAAACTAACCCTTCAAGATGACTGCATGGACTGTGGAACAGCTGCGTTTCATAATTGAGCAATATTATGAGCATGGAAGAAGTGTAGTTTCAGCTCAAAGATCTTTCAAGACAAATTTTCAGATGTCAAAATCACCTTCTAAGAGCTGAAACTACACTTCTTCCATGCTCATATAATATTGCTCAGTTATGAAACGCAGCTGTTCCACAGTCCATGCAGTCATCTTGAAGGGTTAGTTTTAACTAACACTTTTATTTTGTTTTGTATCTTATCTTGTCTTGTATTGTCAAAACCTATACAATCCTGTACAAACTTGTAACTATCCTCTTTCGAATGATGCGTATGATTTTATAAAAGGACTTATACTTTAAGAGTTACAGGGGTTTCTTTTGGGTCCCATTTCTCTGGATCACCCTTTAGTATAGATTGACAAAATTATCGGTAATGTAATACACGAAGAAATTAACAGACTCCTTCATTTTCTTTCAGGAAAATAAAACGAATATTGTTTCACCGAAGCTCAACTGCCAATAATCATATGGACTGTTATTGACGTTGATATTAAAGAAAGGTTTCTGAGATTTTGCGAAGTCGGTTCTGATAAAAGTGCCTCGAGAATTTTTTTTTTTTGCAGGAAAGTGGGGCCAAGGGCGAATGCCCGCAAAAATGTACCACATATGGGAAGAGAGCCAAAATCAAGGTCCAGGGTTTACGATATGTCTGGACACACCACGTTTGAAAGACTGGAGGTCATAGACAGAGGGAAAGATGGATTGAGGAAGTTTACTCCAGAGTTGACCGGCTAAGTAGCCTAAAGAGTGAAAATACCGATTAACCCTCGCGTTAAAGAGATGGACAGAAAAGGAATGAGAATCTGTCGAAAGTCTGGTACTGCGAGCTCTCCTTAAATGAGGAGGCATGAAGTTAGAGAGTTGAGAAGAACAGTGTCCGACTGTCCGTTATAATAGCGACAGTAAAGAGAGAATGAGGCAACATTGCGGCGAAGAGAGTGGGGTTGAAGACAGTCAGTAAGAGACGGGGAATTAATGAGACGAAAAGCCTTTGATTCTACCCGGTCAAGTAGAGCTGTGTCGGTTGAGCCACCACACCCAACACCCTACATATTTCTTCGAAATATCCACAAAAGTTCAAAAGTTATGGCAACTTTCAAATTGGTACAACTTTAACTGCCTTTTCTGGCGTTTTTTACTTTTGTCGCTTAACCAGTTCTTCATAGGAAGTCCTCATATCTGGTGTAAAAGCGTTATTTCCTCATTTGTGAGCATATAACAAATTTGCTTCCCTTAGTACAAAACGATAAGAACTATTCACAAAATAAGCACTCCAGATTTACGTGAAACAAGATGGCGTTACACATCAAAAACATTTTCTGCCATAAATAAACAAAATGAGTCATTACGAGAAGCTCCAGAGAGCATCCTGAATAATGTAAGTTCTTGGGATGAAGATTGCCTTAACCAAGCTGCGAATCTTCCTGCATAATTAGAATATTTTTGTTTTTGGCTTTGGAGAGCTGTTACAGACTTAGTCAGTGTTTGCAAACTCTATGACGTTCCGCAAAGCAAGCAATTAGACGAGGAATTTGCTCAAAATAAAATACATAATTTCAATGACTTTCTAAAGCCAAAAAGCAATGGAGAGTCGTACAATTCTTTTGCGAACCAACCAGTGACTCTCATTAAATTAAAAGAGGTGCCTCCCTCTAACGAGCGAATGCGGTGAAGCGTGAAAAATATTAAAATACTTTCTTTTTCCAACAATGATTCTATGTTTATGGTATTAGAAGAACGTTTCAACGTATTCAACCATTTTTCTTCTTCAAACTCGTACGTAAAACGAAGCTTTCTACGTACGAGGCTACTTTTCAATCACAATTAACCGAATCATTTCAATCAAAGCTCTCTTCGCATCCGAATTTAAACAAGTTTTAAGAGATACTTAAATTTTCCAACTGCGCAAATGTCATACAAAGAAATGCCGAAATTAATTTTTGAACTTCACAATTTCACGAAAAGCTGCATTCAATTAAAGTTGATACGAATTAATGCTCACCATTCCTGTCAACAATATTTCATCTGAGCGAAGTTTTTCAACGCTTGACAGACTAAAGACTCTCTCACGAAACACGACATGAATCACGACAGGCTTTCCAGCTTCGCTCGAATATCAATTGAAAGAGAAATTGTAACTGATTTGCAAAATAAACGGGATCTGCAAGGAAGAGTTAGCGAAAAATTTGTTTTGAAACCAACACGACTCCAGCTTATTACGTTCAAGTAAAAATGGCGATAGGTTTGCAGTATGTGCAGCTGTTGCTATTATAAATTTTAGGCAGGTCATATTCTACAACTGTAAAAGAGAGCCAACGTCGCTGCTCTATCTATATATATATATATATATATATATATATATATATATATATATATATATATATATATATATATATATATATATACACACACAGGGTGTTTCATGAGGAAAGGTCAATACTTCGGGAGGTGATAGTATCGGTCATTGTGAGATAAAAAGTTCATATGAACATGTGTCTAATTCTGAATGGTTACGGAGATAGAGCTGTTTGAATCTACAAATACAAAAGCATTGTTAATGGTAATCAAGAAAGAGAAACCAATTACTGTTTCTAACATTTAATGTTTAAACATTGGCATTTTGAATGGTATCAGTCACAACAGTCAGCTGTCGATTGGCTTAAGTTACATGCTTACATTACAGCTTACATGGTTCAAGATTATAGGGGAGAGAAGGGGGAGGAAGAGCTGCGCGCGCATCAGATTCAAACAGCTCTATCTTCTTAACCATTCAGAATTAGACACATGTTCATATGAACTTTTTTTCTCACAATGACCGATACTATCACCTCCCGAAGTATTGACCTTTCCTCCTGAAACACCCTGTATATTTCTTATCTTTCTTACCAGGCGCCTGGTAGACCTAAAGCGGTCTGTCAGTTGGGAGTCCTCTGACGAGACTCCTCCATGCCTCACGATCTCCACACATCAAGTTCGCCCGTTGGAGACTGATTCCACACTTCTCGACAGCACTCTTGATGTTATCCATCCGTCGGATCTTGGGTCTTCCAACTGGTCTTCTGTTTTGAGGGGCCCATTCCAGCATTCTTCTTGCTGTCCTTTCCATCGGCATTCGTTGGACATGTCCGTACCATCTCAGTTGGTTCCTCTCAATATTCTCATTAACCGAAGTTACACCCAATCGCCTTCTTATTTCAGTGTTCCTTATTTTATCCAATCTACTTACTCCTTCTATCAATCTCAGGACCCTCATTTCAGCTGCTTGCAGTTTTCCCCTCGTCCTTGTGGTTAGGGCCCAAGTGTCGCTGCCGTATAGTAAGATTGGTTTCAATATTGTTGAATATATATGCGTCTTTACCTTTTTAGGGATGTTTTGATCTTTCAATAGGGGGTACAGGAAGGAAACATTTCTGCTATATTTAGCAATTCTTTCACTCACCTCTGCATCCATACACTCATCATTTGCTATCACACTACCAAGGTATTTAAATGTGTCCGTCTTTTTCATTTCCCTTCCCCTAACAAAGATTCCATCCTCGTTCGCTCCCCTCGTTACCACCATATATTCAGTTTTATCATAGTTCAGTTTCAGTCCATACTCCCTCAATCTCTCATCCCACCTCTGCATAATTCTCTCCAGGGACTGTGCTGTGTTTGTCCCAACAGCCACATCATCAGCATATCTACAAATTTCTATTTCCTCTTCAATTTCCTCAGTTATGTGTTCCATAACCCTGTTGATGTAGGCAATAAATAAAATGGGTGACATAACACTCCCTTGTTTAACTCCTGTACTTACATCAAACCACTCCTCCGATCCCACCACCGTGCTCTGGGAGACCCTATAGGTGCTCATTACTGCTCTCAGAAGCTTGGGTGGCACTCTCTCACTCAAAACCACCCACAGCTTCTCCCTGGGAACACTATCAAATGCCTTCTCCAGATCCAAAAACATATGAAGCGGTCCAAATTGAATTCTCGGCTCTTCTCAAGATATTGTCTTATGGCTGAAATTTGATCTATAGTACTCCGGCCTGCACGAAAGCCACATTGATACTCCAGTAACCACCCAGGTTCCAGTATGTTTCGTTTTCTATGTTCCAAAATCCTTTCATATATTTTCTCCACATGACACATCAAAGATATGCCACGGTAGTTTTGACATTCCTGCTCACTTCCCTTCTTTTTATATATAGGACATATAATTGCTCTGCCCCATTCTGCCGGTACAATTCCCTGTGACCACACCACCCGGAAAATGCTTAGCAGCCAGTCCACAGCAGGATCACCAGCTGCTTTTAGTGTTTCTGTGACAATTGCATCCGGCCCGGGAGCTTTATTATTCTTCATCCTCTTTAGTGCTTGAATAGCCTCCTCTCTAGTGATCTCTCTGTCCCCCTCATGCTCCTCATGATTTACCCGCTCCTCCCGTCTCACCTCATCATATTGGTTCTCGTTATTCAAAAGCTGTCTAAAGTATTCGTTCCAGCGTGCGGCCACGTCGCTTTTATCAGTGAGGACTTCACCATGTGCATTTTTAATCGCCACTGTTGTTTTCTTGTTTTCTCCATTTTTATACTTCTTAGCCATGCTATACAGTAACTTCTTCGAACCTTGAAAATCCTCTTCTAAGTCTCTACCTATTTTCTCCCACACAGAGCGTTTCGCTCTTCTTTTAACCTCGTTGGTGTGGTTTCTCATTTGGACATATTCTTGCCTTGTTTGCTCATTTCTATCCTTAAGCCATCTCCTAAAAGCACGCATCTTATTTGTCACTGCCTCCTTTACCTCCTGGGTCCACCATGCCGTCTTTCTTTTTGACCCACCAACTATCCTTTCTCCAATCACCTCTCGCTGCATTCCTTCCATCGTTCTCCTAAACTCAACCCAAACCTCCTCCACTATTTCCGTAGCTACCCTTTGTCCGAAAGCCTCCTCAGTTCTAGTTCTAATCTCTTCCAGTTTTTCTGGTATATTCTCCGTGCACACTCTTCTTCTCCTAGGCTTTTTTATATTTTGTGGTACTGGAAGCAAAATTTTGGCTTTAACGAGTCTATGATCCGAGTCAAAAGACACAGATGGCACTACTCTTACATCTTTCACCAATGACTTTTTATCCACCACAATAAAGTCTATCTGAGATTTCTTATCATAATTTCCGGGTCTACTATTCCATCCATACCACGTATAGAGATGTGATTCCTGGTGCTTAAAAAATGTGTTCATTATACTAAGAACATTTCTTGCACAAAAATTTACCAGCATTTCCCCTTCCAAATTTCTCTCCCCCACACCAAATGCCCCGATCACGTCTTCATTTCCGTTTCGATCTCCACCCACATGGCCATTTAGGTCTCCTATCAAAATTCTTGGTCCATAAGGCAGCCCATCTATCATTCCCTGAAGATCCTCATAAAAAGTTTCCTTTCATATGCCTGGATTACCGATAGTCTCTCTCCGTTTAGGCTCAGGGTCACTCCCATCAATCTCTCACTCTTCATTATCACTCCAACATGTTCAGAAAATCGGGGGGACAGTATAATTGCCACACCCGATCTGGTATCCTCTTCTCTGTCCTTGTATATGCACTTATAATCATTGTGCAGTACCTTGGTTCCTTCACCTCTCCATCTGGTTTCTGCGATTCCCATAATATGTATAGATTTCGATTCCATGAACTCAACTATTTCTTCGCATTGATCTCTAAGTGTTCCGACATTTATTGTAGCAATCCAAAAGAAAGTCCGTTTTCGCGCCAAAGTTGTAACTGTCCGTTGTCCGTCCGTTCCGAGGCTCTCTGCGTCGTACTTGAGCAAAAGAAAACCACCAGAGGCTTGCTAGGACTTTCCTGGCTTGTTCGAAACTACTAATTAGTACCTTCCGGATGCCTATTGCCCCCCGCAAGATACAGAAATCTTCCAGATTTCCAGGCAGACAACTTTTAGCAAAAATGTGTGTTAGTTATAGCTACCGCATATATATATATATATTATATATGATGAAAACAACCCCGAAGGAAAAAGGAAACAGAATGGTGGCTCAAGCGCTTTCGTCTAATGACATCCTCAGGAACACTGAAATAAATAACAAGTTCGAGACTATATATAGGTCACAAACAAAAATAAAATAAAAATAAAAATTGTAGGAGGAGCATACAAATTTATAAAGAAAAACTACCAGAGTTTTAGCACTTTGCCCCTCTTGTCTAAATCCGTTCTGAACGAATTCAAAACAACAGGATCAAGCTAAAAAAGGCCTTGGCTAACGTTAAAATTATTTGTAAGTTGAATAATGGCAGACTCGAGAATATTTCTTAAACAATGTTGCTTGAGTGAAACAAAATTGAAGCATTATTCCAATCAATACAGTGGGATAACTCTGACAAATGGACGAAAAGGGCACTGGACGACTGTCCCGTTCTAATGGAATATTGATGCTGTTTTACACGCGTGTGCAAATCCTTTCACGTCTGTCCAGTGTAAAAGGAATCACATTGTTTACAACCAATTTTATAATGCCTGAATTATTGGTAGGGCTATTTTTTACTATGATATTTTTCAGAATATTGTCATATGAAAATACTCCATTAATATTCAAAAGTTTAAATACATTAGCAATGCCTAAAAAGCCTGGGAAAAATGGAAGTACTAAAATATTCTTCGACAAAGTGCGAGGGTTATTATTCACACAAAGTTCGTTTTGCCTTGTTTAGATAAGATTCCAAAAACGCAGGTGGGTAACACAAAGCACTTCCAATACCGTTGATTTTTTCTAATTCGGTATCCATGTATTCCGGACTGGCAATCCTAAGAGCGCGGAGAAACATTGAAGAAAATATGGCTTTCTTGATATATGAAACTTATTCTTGAAGAGTGGTCTACGTATTTGAAGATCCTAAATTTCCACTCTCTTATTATATTCAGACAGACTGAGCGGCGAGGCTACGAGTTCGCTCCCAGCTGTTGGCACCGAGTTGGGTTGAGTCGGCTCCCTACTCTGTCAGTGCTCGGGCTTAGTGACCCTGGGGTAACCCACTTGGTCGGAAAATGAGTTTCGGATGTCACCCGTTTCAGTTATGCTTTGTATAATTATTAAATATTTTATTTATCGTTTTCTTCATCAATTCTCCTTCGGAAAAAAATTACATAAAATACACGTTTTCTAATAGAAAGTTACGTAAAAGTTACATAAAAGTTACATAAAAGTTACGTAAAAGTTACGTAAAAGTTAGTGCCAAAAGGATTACGAGAAAACATTACTGGAAAATGTTACGTTTAGTAAAAATACACGTACGTTACGTCACAGTTGCTGACAAAGAAAATATATGGAATTGTTATGCGGGAGTTACGTGTAAAATTAGAGTGTATGGGTCTGTACATCATCTAAACGAAGAGTATGGTTGTTATCCATCCAGCAACTGAACAGACTAAACAACGTTCCTTAATCTCGCTGATCTAACGGGAAGCGGTGTTGCGACTAGCCGCAATATAGCCCTTTAGTATACAGAGGGTCGACGAAAGTTAATAAACATCTTTTTTTTTTTTTTTTTTAAATTTGATTCCGTAAGTGAATAAATAATAATAAATTAATTGAATCTATTATTCATTCAATATTCATTATTCATCCATTCATTCATTCAATAAATTCATTATTATTTAAAAAAATTTATAATCAAATAAAAAATTTAGAAAAAAAAAAAAGGTGTCTATTTACTTTTGTCTTGTCAACCTTTCATATAAAATAAGGACCTAAGTATCGCGGATAGAATCAGTGATATCATGAATGGTATTGTAACGTCATTTGGAGATGACAAACTTTTTGTGAAATCACTACTGAAGGAGACGTAAAAACGCGAAAATGAGATTCAGTGCTGACAGTTCCTCCTCCTTCTCTAGATAAGGAAACAACATGTCGAATTACAAGGAAAGGTTATGAAATAACGACAATAAATAAAGTATAATAAAAATCAACGGAAGGTTTAAGAGTTATAAAGTGAAGGTTCAAAGAATATTTTAATAGTAAAACCACATTAGGGAGTCGATTTATAGGGATCTTATATGAGCCGAGTTTTCATAGCAGAAGAGCGAATATTGTGCCAAAGAAGCTAAAATTGTGCTAAAATTGTGCTAATATTGTGCTAAATATGCTAAAATTGTGCTAAAATTGTACTAAAAGTACTAAAACTACTAAAAAATGTGCTAAACCTTTGCTAAAACTGTTAAATATTATTATAGCTGTGTTAAAAATTTGTTTATTTCCAGTAGCTGAAAACTCCAATACAATCATTTGGGAAAAAAAATTAGTAAATGAAGTCCCCGCCCCCCACTCCCCGAGAAGAAGAAAGTAGGAAATTATTAATTATTAACAATTTTTTCAAAATATTAAATTTAACATTTATTGAACATTTATTTGTTTATTATATATATATATATATATATATATATATATATATATATATATATATATAATATTATACAGTATATGAAAGGTTTGGAATCTTATATTAACGGTCCTTAGCTAATATCAGGAAATGTCATCAATAATAACAGATCAAAAGATGGTGCCTGGCATCTGCTTTGGGCACTGGAAACGACTTACGCAATGAGGCGGGAAATTCAAATATTTGAATTGAGGCCGCCAGTAACGATTTTAACGGTTTCTCACAGGTCAAATTCAAACTTCGCAATTGATAAGGAGAATCCTAATCGGAAATAAGCAAAGCGAAAATATCACATTTAAGTGTGATTTCCCTGCCGGAAATTATTATTAATGCATAGATATATTATGATGTGAAGTCGCCGTAAAGTGTGAAGTCGACGTGAATTGTGAAGTCGCCGTGAATTATCCAAATTGAGCTCCCAAATCACTCAATCTGCGATCTCATACATCGCTGCCATTTCACTTACAAATTAATGAATTCCATCAGTCTCTCTACTTTTTTATCGATCAATCTACCTATATCTACCCCCGAAGTTCTACTTATTCGCATGCTTATTTACCTATGTACCTATATCTACCCCGAAATTCTATTTGCACGCCTATTTATCTATCTACCTATATCTACTCGACATTCTATTTGCACGCCTCTTTATCTATCTACCTATATCTACTCGTCATTCTATGTATTTGCACGTCAATTTATCTACTTATATTTACCAGTCATTCGATGTGCACGCCTTTTGAGCTGTCTATCTATATACCCTTTATTCTATCTACCCGCTTGACTACGTGTTTACCTATCTACTCGTACACACTGTACAGAGGGTTGACAAAAGTAAATAGACACCTTCGGTTTTTCTATAGTTTTTAATTTGATAATAAAAATCAATAGATAATAACGGACTTATTGAATCAGTATATTTTTAGAATGGTGTCGCTGTTCCCTTTCCCTTACCCCTTTCCATTACCCCTTTCTATTACGGAAAGGTGACACGATGCGTCCCGGGGCATTCCACTGATGAGCTTTGTCATTCGTTCTCGAGGACGATCATCGTGGTGTCTATTTACTTTTGTCAACCCTCTCTGTACACGTACAGTATCTCCGTGTATACACAAATAGTCTATAAATGTCGTCTACCGTACGTACAACTTAGGTTTGTATACGTTAAGCTTAGAAACTTTTTACTAAAAAGATTATAAAAATAAATTTAAAAAGGAATAATAAAAGTTTTTTATTATCTTAAAGAACTTTTATCAGGTTTATTTTTTTTGGGGTGGTGGGGGAGAGGGGCCCTTCGTCGTAAAGAAGAGTGAAGCGGTTTGTTTATGCTTCAACTTTAATTCCATCTTGATTCAAAGCGAGAAAAAGTTGTTGCGATCGAAAGCAAATAATAAAGCGCAAACATATGCACATTATACATACATGAATTGTGTGTGTGTGTGTGTGTGTGTGTGTGTGTGTGTGATGGGGCTGGAGACACTAGAGCGATTATGAATGTCTCAGAGAAAATCTTTTAAACAATGTATACTTCGCGAGTTAAAATGCGAAATGAAGGGGATCTCTCTCTCTCTCTCTCTCTCTCTCTCTCTCTCTCTCTCTCTCTTCTCTCTCTCTCTCTCTCTCTCACAACGTACGTTTAGCTTCTCCACAGAACCACGACATTTTCACACTTTCTCACATATAGCGGAACTCGCCCAATTTTAAAAACCTAAAACCTCTAACAAACCTAATTTAACCTAACCTAGCGTAAATTAATCTAACCTTAATTATATTCCCTATTTTCTCATGATAGATATATGCACGTTCGTGTCGCGATGGCTCTGTGTGTATCCTTAAGATCGTCGCGATTCCGTGGACAAAACACACACACACACACACACACACACACACACACTTTTCAATTTTGAAGGGCGTCAATTTAGCCTAATTTGAAAAACAAAATTAACCTAACCTAACCTAACCTAAAGTATATCCTGTTTTTCATAACATCGAATTATTTTAAATAAAAAACAAGTCTGAATCTATGGCCACACCACCAATGTCGTTACCTGCACGTTCACGTGGCATTGAGATCTGCGAGTATCCTGAAAATTGTCGCGGTTTCGCAGGGTAGCCAAGAACACGCGTATAAAATGGACTTGGAAAAGAATCACCTATCCTAAATACATATACGAAAGTCCTTCAAAAACGGATACGTTGAACAAAATGTATCAATCAGTGCAAAGTTGCCAATACTTCCTTCCAAGACGAAAAATTCAAAAAGGAGAAGATCGTCTTTTGTTTTTTCGACTTCAGCGAATATTATTTCCTTTCTCGTTTGCGAAAATCATTTTTATTTCCCACCGAAAAGAGAGAAAACGCAAAAAGGCGAAAACGAAATATAAATTGAAGCGTGTAGCGTTCTTTTGATGGTAAATGCGACTTCATTCTTATACAACATTGCCAACAACGCTTTTCCACAAATCTAAAAAACTTGTTTTTAATTGTTTTTAATAATTTCTTTCTTTTTATAAACTCAAGAAGAACTAAAAAACTATCCTACCATTAATATATATATATATATATATATATATATATATATATATATATATATATATATATAGTTAAACATGTCCAAGTTGGTCGAACATTTTTGTAATTTTCGCCTGTGACCATTTTTTACGCATTAGGTCGAACAGGTTATATACTATATTTGGTATTTTCAAATTGTCACTCACTCTCTCTTTGCTGAAGTAAGGGTGGGAGGGGTTCGGTAATAAAGTTTTTTTTACCGTATACAATAATTATTTTTTCGAATTTCACCCGCGTCAAATAAGTCGTCTTTTATGCTTCCTCAGACTTTACACACCCTCCAATTTGTTTTAGGTTAGGTTAAAATGAGTTAACCTAGCCTAACCTAGCGTAACCTAACTTCAACAAGCAAGTCATAAAAAAAAATCAGACTTTTTTACGAAATTCGATCTAATTGGTACCAAAAAAGTGGCTTAATATTGGCGCAATTTTTTCAAAATTTAGGTATATATATATAAATATATATATATATATATAATATATATATATATATATGAGAGAGAGAGAGAGATTTAATTTGAGTCATTTGTCTTTTCCATTTTTGGAATTTGGAATCGGGAATAGGAATGGGAATGAAATATGGCTTTCCAGGTTGGCACCTGATTCCAATTCAATGACGCGCTGGCACCACCTTCTAGGCATCCGTGCAATCACCTTTGCAAAAGCCATTAGAAATCACTTAATCTTACGCTTAACAATTTATCGCATATATAATATATATATATAATATATATATATATATATATAATTTTGTATAATGCAAAATTATCCCCACCAGGATTGGAACCCAGCACCTCTTGAATCTTGGGGTAATTTTGCCGTCATATATATATATACATTCAACTGCAAAGAACACGCAGTATAAATAACGTAAAGAACGACGCTTGTATAGGAGATATTCCGCGCAAGACGAGAGAGAGAGAACGAAACAAATGAAAAAATGAGGTAACCACCCGGGAATCGAACCCGGGATCTTCCGATTGCCGGTCAGATGCGATACCATTACACCATGGGCCTCACTCTTCCAGATGCCGTAATTCTTCTACATACTCGCAGAAACCAATGCCCAAGGGGCACCTCCCGCATGCCGTAACATTATATACATTCAACTGCAAAGAACACGCAGTATAAATAACGTAAAGAACGACGCTTGTATAGGAGATATTCCGCGCAAGACGAGAGAGAGAGAACGAAACAAATGAAAAAATGAGGTAACCACCCGGGAATCGAACCCGGATCTTCCGATTGCGGTCAGATGCGATACCATTACACCATGGGCCTCACTCTTCCAGATGCCGTAATTCTTCTACATACTCGCAGAAACCAATGCCCCAAGGGGCACCTCCCGCATGCCGTAACATTATATACATTCAACTGCAAAGAACACGCAGTATAAATAACGTAAAGAACGACGCTTGTATAGGAGATATCCGCGCAAGACGAGAGAGAGAGAACGAAACAAATGAAAAAATGAGGTAACCACCCGGGAATCGAACCCGGGATCTTCCGATTGCCGGTCAGATGCGATACCATTACACCATGGGCCTCACTCTTCCAGATGCCGTAATTCTTCTACATACTCGCAGAAACCAATGCCCCAAGGGGGCACCTCCCGCATGCGTAACATTATATACATTAAACTGCAAAGAACACGCAGTAAATAACGTAAAGAACGACGCTTGTATAGGAGATATTCCGCGCAAGACGAGAGAGAGAGAACGAAACAAATGAAAAAATGAGGTAGCCACCCGGGAATCGAACCCGGGATCTTCCGATTGCCGGTCAGATGCGATACCATTACACCATGGGCCTCACTCTTCCAGATGCCGTAATTCTTCTACATACTCGCAGAAACCAATGCCCCAAGGGGGCACCTCCCGCATGCCGTAACATTATATACATTCAACTGCAAAGAACACGCAGTATAAATAACGTAAAGAACGACGCTTGTAAAGGAGATATTCCGCGCAGACGAGAGAGAGAGAACGAAACAAATGAAAAAATGAGGTAACCACCGGGAATCGAACCCGGGATCTTCCGATTGCCGGTCAGATGCGATACCATTACACCATGGGCCTCACTCTTCCAGATGCCGTAATTCTTCTACATACTCGCAGAAACCAATGCCCCAAGGGGGCACCTCCCGCATGCCGTAACATTATATACATTCAACTGCAAAGAACACGCAGTATAAAAACGTAAAAACGACGCTTGTATAGGAGATATTCCGCGCAAGACGAGAGAGAGAGAACGAAACAAATAAAAAAATGAGGTAACCACCCGGGAATCGAACCCGGGATCTTCCGATTGCCGGTCAGATGCGATACCATTACACCATGGGCCTCACTCTTCCAGATGCCGTAATTCTTCTACATACTCGCAGAAACCAATGCCCCAAGGGGGCACCTCCCGCATGCCGTAACATTATATACATTCAACTGCAAAGAACACGCAGTATAAATAACGTAAAGAACGACCGGCAATCGGAAGATCCCGGGTTCGATTCCCGGGTGGTTACCTCATTTTTTTCATTTGTTTCGTTCTCTCTCTCTCGTTTTGCGCTAAATATCTCCCATACAAGCGTCGTTCTTTACGATATATTATATATATATATATATATATATATATATATATATATATATATATATTGTGAATACGGATAAGGGATGTGGTGTAATACTAACAGTTATTAAGACGTTTAAAGTCTCTTAAAATCCAAAATAGCGTAAAAAAGTTCGTCGAACCGTTAAAAAGACCCTTCTCCGTTTGAGTTAAGAGTCATTTATTATTATTTTAGCGTTTATTAATTACTTAATTAATAATTAAAAGTCTCGCGTTCGACAGTTATAAATTATTTATAAAAAAGATAATTTCAGTTAATATTTAAATGGAATATCTTTTGGTATTGTGCCAATTGGCTAAATAAGTCTCGATTAATAAGTTAATCAGTGTATTTTTAGTTTAAAATGATTAAAAGTGAATAAAAAAATTAAAATAAAAAATAAAATTATAAACAAAATAGTGTTTTAATATTAACAAAATATCGTTTATTTACAATTCGTATTCAACACATCACATTAAATGGTGTGGTAAAAGAGAGAGAGAGAGAGAGAATGATTTCGAGCACACATGGATGGGAGTAGAGGGAGTGAAGGAGATTTATGTCCAACTGCACACTCATCTATAGCTATAAGTCAAATTGTATGAAGTATGGATACGAAGGTTTTATATATATATATATATATATATATATATATATATATATATGAGAGAGAGAGAGAGAGAGAGAGAGAGAGAGAGAGAGAGAGAGAGAGAGAACGGGAAAGAAATGGTTGTTTCTAAATGACCAAATCAAAAAAATGAAAAATGTTCCCACGCAGAACTCTGAACGAAGCTTTCAGTATTCTTTAAAGGCCGCTTTTCACGTGAGGGGGGAAGACGGGGGCGGCGGCAGAGGATGGGAAAAAAAGAAACCCTGTCAAAAATCCATTTATACAAAAGCTTTTCGCTAAAGACTTATTTCTGAGAAGACTTTACAAAATATAACGGATTCCTTCGGTCTCGTAAAACGAGGTCTTTCGTGGACTGTAAAATTGAATTGATCAATACAAACCACCGATATTTATTCACGAGAATTGACGTACGTAAATGAAGGGGCACGACACTGGAATCTAAACAATCCGCTGAATTAGGTATTCCGCACGGGACCCCACTTTTGGATCACCAAATATTTATATATGCGTCTCGGTGGTGTAGTGGTTGGCATCGGTCACTACGAATGCACCGACCCCGGGTTTGATATCCGGTGACGGCAGTCCGCGCGCGGAAAAACCCGGCTGTTCATCTTTTTATACAATAAAATTGGTTGATAGATAAATGGGTAGCTTAGTGGTTAAAATGCTGGGTTGCTGCTGATCGGGAGGTCGCGAGATCGAATCCGGGCGAGGACTTTGTAATTTCTGAAAACCCGCGGTGGGTCGTCGTGGTTTGGAATCCACGTTAAGTCGTTGGTCTAAGGTGGAGCAACGAGCTTGACCTCCGTCAGAATGAACAATTCGGGCGGCAGCAAAACCAAGGTTAACCAAGGTTATATATGGATTAATTAAGTGACATACAAATGGGATGTAAATGAATATGGTTTGATCCAAGATACAAATGAAAATATGGATTGCAACCGTACTACTCGGTGTAAAACGCGAAATAAATACGTAAGCCTATTTTTACGAGGTTTTAATTGGCGTAAATTTCAATTTACTGGTATTGCTTCGGGCTAAAATGGAATCTTCTAAAATCATTGATAAAGTAGATCACTCAGAGATGGAATTCAGTGTATCGGGTGAGCTGAGGGAGGGAGGTTGTATATGCTCCTCGCTCCAGGCTGGGCCCAGTCGCTGTATATAGTAACACCTTAGTATCAATTAAACATTTGATATAAATGTTGAAACTGAGCAAAAACAATTCTTTATCTGACTGCGCATAAGGAATGCGGTAGTAGTAATAATAATAATAATACGATTTAAGTGTAAATTATGTAGAATTTTCTGTAGCTAAAGACTTCCCATGAAAAAAAAAAGACTTCCTTTACAAATGACCTTCTCTAAAAGTGATTTCAATAAATAAATAAATGTCTCGCATCCATTTAAATAAAAATTAAACTTCTAAAAAATAATAAATAAAAATACAGTTACCTTCTTTACTAAATAAGTAAAATATAATTTCCTTTTAAAGCTGTGGTTGCATGGATACTCGTAACTTTTTATAGTTTTTCTTCTTCTCAGAGTATCGAGTAATTGTACGTCACTTTAATTAAAGTGTTGAGTTTATAAAGTTACTTCGAGTAGCGGCTGAAATATTGTAATAATATGGATTCTCCGTAGGTGTAGTTTCGTTGTTTACGACAGATTCTCTCGTATAAACTGAATTCTCAAATGATACCGTGAACGACTATTTTGACAACACTGTCAAGTTTTGTATACTGTGACGGGTAATTTTAGATATCATACAATTGTATTAAAAACAACTATCGCGCAGCAATACATTCGTATAATTATCGTTATAATTATAAATAATTAATAAATTACCACCATTATCTTAATAATATTAATTAAGAACAGAATACAACCTAATAAAATTATAATGTCAAAGGGAAAAATTAACATTATCATAAAAATTTCCCCCATAATGGTTCATAATGACCTAGCTACGTGCTTCGCTAACCTACTCAGCCTCGCCTAATTATGGCATGTTTCAAATATTTTATATAATTTCTAGAACAAAAAATTACTACTCATTTTATGGTAAGTACGTCTTCAGGAATTACATTTTCAGTACAGTGCAAAATATTACATTATAATTAAGTTTTATTCGCATTATTTATACAAATATAATGACTTGGTATATATTTGAAAAGTATCGCGTGTTAAGCTCCGCAAAAACTATTTGTGTGATCAAA
Organism: Bathynomus jamesi; assembly: GCA_023014485.1. Taxonomy (NCBI): domain Eukaryota; kingdom Metazoa; phylum Arthropoda; class Malacostraca; order Isopoda; family Cirolanidae; genus Bathynomus; species Bathynomus jamesi. The sequence continues at coordinate 1,456,085 of JAJOZX010000330.1, read as the reverse complement.
TTCATACACGTTTTAATGATTATGATCAACATTTATTATTATTATTATTATTATTATTATTATTATTGTAGTTATTGTAGTTATTAATTATTGTTTAAAAAATTGGACTCATCGACCTGCCTCTTGTACGATAAACCTGACAAATTACAATAAATCGCTTGAATTTTATTTTCTACAGAATTCGTTCTATTTTTTTATTAATTAATGAAAATGAAAATTTTACAATTTTCAAAATTAAACCTTTTTCCAACTTAAAAATATATATATATATATATGGTGTTTCAAAAGTCCAAAATCATACGAATATTTATTTTTCAATTATAGTATATATATACAGGGTGTCCCAAAAAAAAACTATATACTCTTTATAGCATCATATTTTATAATTTAAAAAAAAAAAAACTATATTGTTATAGCAATTGCCAATGAAAGGTAAATTAGTAATCTAAGTGATCAAAATGTTATAGCGAGTTGTTTGCATATAAAATTTAATTAACTACGCCAAGTGCTCAAAATGTTCTCCGGCGGCATGAATGCACTTTTGAATGCGTCGACTAACTGATTCGCAGATATGGACTAATGTGATGCTGTGATGGTCCCGCACTTTTCCCTAATTGCATCCTTAAGGTGTTCGAGTGTTGCGGGTCTTGTACCATAAACTGCATCCTTCAGGTAGCCCCACAAGTAAAAATCAAGTGGAGTCAAGTCCGGTGAACGTGGAGGATACTCAACGCTTCCTCTTCGTCCTATCCAACGGTTAGGCAACGTTTCATCGAGGTACCTTCTGACATCACAATGTAATGAGAGGGGGGGGCGGCTCCATCTTGTTGAAAGTAAAAGTCGTCGTTTCCAAACAACTTCCGAACTGCAGGTATAATTTCTGTCCGCAGCATGTCGAGATATGCGGCACCGGTAACTGTCCCATTAAAGAAAAATGGTCCAACCAAACCCCTGGATGATAAACCACACCATGCTGTTAATCCTGGTAAATTAACATGTTTATCCACATAAACGTGTGGATTATCAAGTGACCAGTACCTGCAGTTGTGTCGATTTACTGTGCCATTCAGCTTGAAGGTAGCTTC
>JAJOZX010000330.1:1205000-1450000 GCA_023014485.1 Bathynomus jamesi | reverse complement strand
CCCGTGGCCTATTATTTAGCTAGAAAAAAGGGTGGGGCAAAATATATTGAGTGCCCCTAGTGTGTGTGTGTGTGTATATATATATATATATATATATATATATATATATGAAAATTATTTCACGAAAGTAACACGTGAAAAATATTTATGATGAATAAAACCACGAAGGAAAAGAAACACAAAATGGTGCTCAAGCGCTTTCGTCTAATGACATCCTCAGGAACACTGAAGTACATACAAGGGTTATACCCTATATATAGGTTTACAGAAGAAAAAAAAAAAAAATAAAGAAAAAAAAAAATAATATACATATATACTGTATATATATATATATTATATATATATATATATATATATTATATATAAGATATTATATATATATATATATATACCTTACCTTATGAACCTTATGTGTTTCGTGTGTTGGTCTCTCTTCACACGGAGGTCAAGCTGGTGGGCCCCGCCTCTAGGTCTGGCCTGGTGGAGGAGCGAGTTACTTTCTTGCGCTCTCCACCGTACATAGCCAGGCACGCCCGGCTCATCTGGTACTGTCCTGAGCCAGGCATCCAGTCTTTTCTTGAAGACTTCAACTTTGACCCCCGTTACGTTTCTGAGGTCCTTAGGAAGCTGGTTGAAAAGTCTTGGCCCCCTGACAACAAGCTATTTTCCTTCAGGGTTGAGGAGGTCCCTTGTCGTGCTTTTAATTTGGGAACACTACATTCTGCCTTTCCTATTTTCCAGTGTTGTTTGAATGGTAATTGGGTTTAGTTTAGGTTTGGTACCAGTTTTTCGATCATTTTTCATATGTAGATTATGATGTACCTCCTATCTCTTCTTTCCAGTGAGTACAGATTTAGTTTACGTAGTCTTTCCCAGTAGTTGAGTTCTTTGTAGCCATCAATCTTGGCTGTGAAATGCCTTGCGTTTCTTCTAGTTTATTAGTTTCTTCCTTTTTATATGGGGACGTCAAAACTGAGCAGTATTCAAGTTTTGGTATAATCAGTGTTTTTAGCAGGGGAATCATTACTGTCCTGTCCCTTCTCTTGAACGTCATATATATATATATATATATATAATATATATATATATATATATATATATATATATATATATATATTATATATATATATACACAATAAACGGAGAAGTAAAAATAAAAAATTAAAAATTAAAGGATTATCAGAGAGGCATACAGATTTGTAAGGAAAAAATATCGATTTTTAGCACAAGATCAAATTAATTATAAAAATACAAATTTATACTGGAAATCTGCCGGGTTTTAACACTCTGCTTTTATGGTTAAATTTCGATGTATATAAAAACAAAATGAAAATTAAAAGTTAATAAAGTAGCATACAAGTTTACCAAAGATTTAGCGTTCTACGCTTCTTATCTAAATCTGTTTTGAAGGAATTCAAAACAACAGGATCGAGTTGAAAAAGACCTTTGCTTATGTTGAAGTTATTTGAAAGTTGGATAATGGCATTGATGTTTCTCCGCGCCCTTAGGATCGCCAGTCCGGAATACATCGATGCCGAATTGGAAAAAATCAACGGTATTGGAAGTGATCTGTGTTATCCATCTGCGTTTATGGAATCTTGTCTAAACAAGGCAAAACGAACTTTCTATCGTGTCAATAATAACACTCGTACTTTGTCAAAAATATTTAGTACTTCCATTTTTCCCGGGCTTTTTAGCATTGCTAATGTACTTAAACTTTTGGATAAATATATATATATATATATATATTATTTTTTTTTTTTTTTTTCTGTAACCTATATGTAGGCTATAACCCTTGTATGTACTTCAGTGTTCCTGAGGATGTCATTAGACGAAAGCGCTTGAGCACCATTTTGTGTTTCCTTTCCTTCGTGGTTTTATCTCATATATATATATATATATATATATATATACTGTATATGATGGCGCAAAAGTCAGCAGTCAAAGGGTCATCATTGCATGAATTATAATTTTTTAATTAAAAAAGTAATTTTATTTAAATATAGTGACGAGCATAGAACGGAAAAAATCCATTCTCTGTGGTTCCTTTAACTCCTGACTTTTGCGTCATATATTTAATATTTCGCCGAGATATGTACCACACTAGGTACGAATCAGCCGTAAATTAAAGAAAGCAAAAAAAAAAAATATATATATATATATATATATATATATATATATATATATATATATATATATATAATATATATTAATAACTAACACGCACGAGTGATTTTGTATAATACAAAATTACTCTCACGACGATTTGACCCCGTCACTTCTTAAGTAGGATTCGCGAGCGCTACAACTACGCTACGACGAGAAAAAAGTTATACAAGCCGTCATATATTTCACCAACCGATGAAACGCATAACGCTTTCGCGTCCAGAGGTGTTTTACGTGTTAACCTCTATCCCCGCACTAGAGGTAATGGCGGCATTTAATTTCTGTATAATTCATTTTGTATAAAAAAAATCACGCGTGCTCTTAAGAGCGTTTTATTCCATCCACGGTACCCCAATGTTACACCAGAGAGTTTTAAATTAATGCCGCTACTAACTCAGCGCAGACCTAAAACACCTTTCGACGCGAAAGCTTCGTGCGTTTCCTCGGTTATAGAAATACATGATAGGTTGTTTTAGTTTTTACTTTGTCGTAGCGTGGTGGTAGTGCTCGTGACTGCTACTCAAGAAGTTGCGGATTAGAATCCTGGTGATATATATATATATATATATATATAAAATTACTAAAAAAGGCCTAACATTTGTTAATCAAATGACTGCGTTTTGTTCTGCTACCAAAAAGATTAAAATACCCGCACCCCACCCCCCAAAAAACTATTACTAATTAGTAATTTTTAAATATTTTATTTTAGGCGCGTTTTTCCGAAACCCTTTCCAAAACATCTTTTTCTATTACAGTTTCTCGCCAATTCCCCACTTTCCCTACGGCACTCGATGGCACCTCATTTGCTCTGTGTGTGTGTGTGTGTGGTGTGTGTGTGTGTGTGTGTGAAGACGACGCTACAGAATTAACGAGAATATTCATTGTCGTTTTCCTGTAAAGTTTTTAATCATCATTTTTGTTGAACAAAAATTTAATTAATGAATTTTACAAGGAAGTAATTAAAAATTGTTTTGTATCACACTATCATACACAAATTCACTTCAGTTGACAGCACGCAAACCAAATCACTCTTCCATTCAAAATTATTTATATATATATATATATATATATATATATATATATATATATATATATATATATATATATATATATATATATATATATATATATATATATATACAGGGTGGGCGGAAAGTAGCTCCCTATTTTGGATTGGTAAAAAAATACGTATATTATCCATTTATTTCAGAAGAACAGTAGTATGAAAAGGTAGGCATACATGGTAGGTTTTCCCTAAAATTCAATGTGGGCTCCAACTCTTTCCACCAGCTTCTGGAGCCGCCCAGGAATGGCGTCCACTGACTTTAGCAGGAACTCCGGCGGGATGGAGGACATGACTTCCCGAATTCGGTCCTCCAGTTCTTCCAATGTCCTCGGTTTGGTGCGGTAGACTTCTTCCTTTACCCACCCCCAAAGAAAGAAGTCGCACGGTTACCGCTGAAAAACGGCAGAATCGGTTCAGTGTAACGGTGTGGTGTGGTATGACCTCAGATCAGGTTGTGGGCCCGTTCCTTCTGCGCAACACCATGTAGTAATGCTTAGTTAAGAATATTAAATTTTGTTTAATTAAATAAGATAATGTTTAATGTAAATCATTTACTAATAATTATGAAACTAATTGTTTAAAATGGGTAGGGTTGGTAATACTGAATAGGCTTTGAGTGGACTATACCTATAACGGTTTTTCAGTCTTGAGGTAGACGCGATACGCGTAAGATTTAGAGCCATGTGATCTTAAAGTTAAATTGTTTTGCGCCCTCTCCGACCGAAATATATTTAGTAAGATTTCATACTCGCATATCCCCTAATTAACTAAACCACTTTCGAAATTAATAAAACGTAATAAGTGTTAAATAAGGAGTATTAATTAACCTCCCCCCCCCTTCGTTTTGTAACGGTCTTTTAGAGTCAGAACTCGGCGTCGCTACCGGAATAATTATACTAACGAGAGTGTACAGTTAAATGAAATAAAGAGCAATAGAGATATAGTAAAGTAGGAAGAAGCGTAAATAAATAATGAAGAAAGAAATAATAAAAAGCGTTCACTACAACCATGAATGCTGAGCGGTACCTTGCTATGTTGCGAAACGAGGTCTGGCCGGTTGTCAGCACATGGGAGAACATCGACGATCTGATATTTATGCAAGATGGCGCCCCTCCGCACTTCGCTCTTGTTGTCCGTGAGTGGCTGGATGCCCACTTCCCTGGGCGTTGGATGGGTCGTCGTGGTCCACATCAATGGCCAGCCAGGAGCCCCGACTTGACACCGTGCGACTTCTTTCTTTGGGGGTGGGTAAAGGAAGAAGTCTACCGCACCAAACCGAGGACATTGGAAGAACTGGAGGACCGAATTCGGGAAGTCATGTCCTCCATCCCGCCGGAGTTCCTGCTAAAGTCAGTGGATGCCATTCCTGGGCGGCTCCAGAAGCTGGTGGAAAGAGTTGGAGCCCACATTGAATTTTAGAGAAAACCTACCATGTATGCCTAACTTTTCATATTATTTCTTCTGAAATAAATGGATAATATACGTATTTTTTTACCAATCCAAAATAGGGAGCTACTTTCCGCCCACCCTGTATATATATATATATACATATATATACACACACAGGGTGTTTGAAAACTTTCTGTACAAATTGTAATGGGGGATAGGCAACACCAAGACAAACCCTTTTCGTCTATAAGTGTATGTCCGCTGACGTCACCATTCGGCGCGAGAGGGCGCCGCTGCAATTGGCTAAAAGGTGAAGTGGGCTAGACTCGCGCTTGCCGCGGGCATTCTTAAATCGGACGTAGTACGCGTAACATGGAGCGCTTCACGACTGCTGAGATGGCTGACATGCATATGGTGTATGGGGCTGCCAATGGAAACGGAAGAGCTGCTGTGAGTTTGTACCGACAGCGCTTCCCAAACAGACGTGTGTCAAACCACCAAACGTTTGCGCATTTGCATCGGCGACTTCGAAAAACTGGAACATTCCATGCAAACATGCATGACACTGGTCGGGAGAGAAACGTGCGCACTCCTGACATGGAAGAAGAAATCCTACGGCGATTTGAGGACAATCCAAGCGCAAGCACGCGAGGTGTTGCACGTATCCTCGGTGTGAACCACGACCTGGTCTGGAGAGTGTTGCACGAGCAGCAGTTACATCCGTTTCATCGTCAGAGAGTTCAGGCATTACAACCTCGGGATTACCCTCTTCGTGTGGAATTCGCACGCTGGTTTCTGCAGCAGACAGCGGTGCAGCCTAATTTTCCGGCTTATGTGCTGTTCTCAGATGATGCCTGTTTCACACGTGAGGGTGTGTTTAACATGCACAATTCTCACGTGTAGGTGCACGCAAATCCACATGCTACACGGGTGCATGCTCATCAAGAACGGTTCGCCGTCAATGTTTGGGCGGGTATCGTCCATGGCAAGTTGATTGGGCCGTACCTGCTGCCTGCCCGACTCGACGTCAGGAGTGCGCAAGTTTCTCTCCCGACCAGTGTCATGCATGTTTGCATGGAATGTTCGTTTCTCGCAGTCGCCGATGCAAATGCGCAAACGTTTGGTGGTTTGGCACACGTCTGTTTGGGAAGCGCTGTCGGTACAACCTCACAGCAGCTCTTCCGTTTCCATTGGCAGCCCCATACACCATATGCATGCCAGCCATCTCAGCAGTCGTGAAGCGCGCCATGTTACGCGTACTACGTCCGATTTAAGAATGCCCGCGGCAAGCGCGAGTCTAGCCCACTTCACCTTTTAGCCAATTGCAGCGGCGCCCTCTCGCGCCGAATGGTGACGTCAGCGGACATACACTTATAGACGAAAAGGGTTTGTCTTGGTGTTGTCTATCCCCCATTACAATTTGTACAGAAAGTTTTCAAACACCCTGTGTGTGTATATATATATATATATATATATATATATATATATATATATATATATATATATATATATATATATATATATACACAAACTCAGAATGGTCCCCTGAGAAATTTATATGTTAAACACAGACCGTGCATGGAACAAGGAACTCTTCTGGGAAAATTAAATCCACTCTAGTCCGAATAAGTAATGGTAAATGACAAATACCATAGTTTTTCTTTTTCATGATGCTAGCCCGACGTGGGCAACGGGTCTCTCGCAAAGAGATCCCATAAATATAGCTTCCCTCACCAGCTATCTGCAAAGCAGACAGGATCCAGCTTTGGGACATGGACCTAGGGTTTAAAGCAAGCCTAGTCCCTACATTCAGAACCTCATATAAGTAAAAGACTCGTTGCATTCACGTCGGATTGAATAAACAAAGAAAAAGGGGTAACTATTGTATTTTTAGCCAAAAATAACCAAAACTTAAACCACAACCGGGACATTGAGCGTCCACTTTTCAAGGCACGTAACACGTCCGTTTAATAATGCAACGAGTCTTTTACTTATATAGAGGTTCTGAATGAGGGACTAGGCTTGCTTTAAACCCTAGGTCCATGTCCCAAAGCTGGATCCTGTCTGCTTTGCAGATAGCTGGTGAGGGAAGCTATATTTATGGGATCTCTTTGCGAGAGACCCGTTGCCCACGTCGGGCTAGCATCATGAAAAAGAAAAACTATGGTATTTGTCATTTACCATTACTTATTCGGACTATAGTGGATTTAATTTTCCCAGAAGAGTTCCTTGTTCCATGCACGGTCTGTGTTTAACATATATATATATATATAATAACCTGCTCTCTCCGAGTTCGGGCAAGGTGAGGATGTTACTAGAGAGAGGGTTATTACTTTAGCACTCCTGGATGCAGAAATAGTTTACGCTTCGTATTCCCACAATCGAAGAGTACTGTGTGGGCCCGTGTTTTTCTTTTATCCCAGTTATCAAAGTCCAAAGAGTAGAAAATAAACACAACGGCTTACACGATTTTTAATTCGAATATAGACGAGATAAATAGAATGGATTGGCATGAATCAAATGTTTCTTTTATATAGAACAGGGGGGGGGGGTAATAATAATAATAAAATAATAAAGGTTTCATAATTAAAAAATGTTACTTTATCGTCATTGTAAGATATGAAATAAGTCGAGACCCCTTCTAAGACGCCGTCGAGTCCGTTCTGATTCCCCAGACTTATATGAATCAATTCCAAACTACCGATCTTTCTCTCTAAACGGTCAGACTTCAAATTGATACCCAATCTTCCAATTCTCAAAAGCAATCTCTAACGAGCCGACTTTCCCTCGTCAGCCCGGAGACCCTCCTCCAGGGAACTGCCGTAAGGGCGCTGATCCCCTTCTTATATAGTCAAAGGAACGGAACCTGGGTACGCCATCACGCGAGTGGTTGACGTCACCTGAGAACTTTGGAGAAGCGAGCGTCTCACGAGCCATTGTGTTTCCCAGGTGAAATCAAAGAAACCGTTCGCGTCACTGGCGTGTGATTTCCGTTCGGAAGGAAATTAGTCATACACTAGCGTGTGAAATATTGAATGAATGAAATCACTACAACAGTCATCAGGGCGCGACTTCGATTATAAAGTATAAACATGTATAACATTATATATATATATATATATATATATATTATATATATATATATATATATATATATATATATATATATATATATATATACAGATTGTCCATAAGTCCGGTCTTGTAGGAAAATTTATTTTAAATTAAATTTACAAAATGAATCAATCAAAATGAACTAAAACAAATGTTCAAATTGATGTCTCGTTTTGGGACCTTTTTTATGTTGCGAGTAAAATAACACGCAATGGCTAATTACTACATCGATTCGCTTGGACATTTTTATACGAGGATTCGACATCTTTCAGTACTGTAGAAATTTTAGCTCATTCTTCTATAAAAATGTTGCAATTCATTCAGATTCGAAGGATTTCCCTTGCGGACGGTCTTTTTTTTTCAAATCGAACCATAAATTCCCGATTAAATTGAGATCTGGTCTTTGAATGGGTCATTCGAGAAGCTTAAAATTCTTTTGTTGAAGTCATTTCATGGTGCTTTTACTTTTATGTTTTGTATCGTTATCTCGTTGCAGTACCCAACTGCGACCCATTCGCAACTCCCGAACTGAAGGTAACACATTTTCTTCTAAAATTTCCGGATATGTCTTCGAATTCAAGATTCCATTGATGACAACGAGCTTTCCCGGAGCAGAAGCGCTAAAGTATCCCCAAAGACGAGAACTACCACCGCCATGTTTAACCGTAGGAAGGATTTTTTTTTTCTCGAATGCAGCATTTGATTTTCGCCGACCATACCGTTGCTCATTGTTCCCAAATAATTCAATTTTGGTCTCGTCTGTCGAGAGAACTTTCTTCCATAATGCAAATCCATCAGTTTTGATGATTCTTGGCGTACTTTAAACGAGCTCCTTTGTGCTATTTTCGCAGCGGAGTTTTTCTTCGTGCAACTCTTCCATGCAGACCATTATTTCTCAATGTACGACGTACAGTAGAGGGCTGGACAGTGGACATTGATCCTAGACAATCTTAATGTTTGGTAAATATCACCCGCAGTCACTCGTGGATTCGCAGCAGCCATTTTTCAATTCGTCTAGCTGTACGTTCCGAGATCTTGTAAGGTCGTCCACACGTCGGTAGAGTTTTGATCGTTCGAAAGTCTTTCCATTTCTTTATACCTGCAGCAGCTGTCGTAAATGGAATTCGAAGCTCTTCTCCCGTTTTCCTATAACTCTTTCCAGACTCGCGCGCGGCAATAACGAATCTTTGAAGATCCGTAGACGGCTCTTTACCACGATGACCCATTACTTACTAATGGCTCGTACAGTCATCCGTCTTCCTTAAAGATTCGCAGAGAAAATTCTAGAATTCACAATTGCCAACAGTCTCTAATCAATAAACAGCCAACTACTAATAATTTTTTTAATTCTTCAAGCCTAAAGTGGACACAAATATTAAATAATTTTTTAAATAAACGTACGAAAATTTTTGTATTTTAACCTTTTTAATTTTCTTTAAATTCTTTAATGTTTTTTATTATATGTCGGAGTTAAACTAATTTTTTTATTTAAATTTTTCCAAACGAACTGTAAACTTTTCATATATATATATATATATATATATGATGAATAAAACCACGAAGGAAAGGAAACACAAAACGGTGCTCAAGCGCTTTCGTCTAATGACATCCTCAGGAACACTGAAATACATAAAAGGTTCCGGCCTATATATAGGTTACAGAAAAAAATAAAAATAAAAAAATAAAAAATATATAAATAAATAACATACATACACATATACAATATATACACATACATATCTACACACATACACACATATATATATTATATATATATATATATATATATATATTATATATATATATATATATATATATATATGCGATAAACGGAGAAGTAAAAATAAAACTTAAAAATTAAGGATTAGAGGATTAACAAAGAGGCAAATCGATTTTTAGCACAAGATCAAATGAGTTATAAAAATAATACAAATTTATACTGGAGATACGCCCGGGTTTAACACTTGCCTTCTTGGAGTCAAGTTTCGATATATATAAAAATAAATTGAAGATTAAAAGTAAATAAAGTAGCTTACAAGTTTACCAAAGATTAAGTGTCCTACACTTTTTATCTAGGTTTGTTTTAAAGGAATTCAAAACAACAGGATCGAGTTGAAAAAGACCTTTGCTTATGTTGAAGTTATTTGAAAGTTGAATAATGGCAGACTCAAGAATATTCTATTGACAATATTGCTCGAATGAAATAAAACTGAAGCATTATTCCAATCAATACAGTGGGATAACTCTGATAAATGGACAAAAAGAGCACTGGACAATTGTCCTGTTCTGACGGAATATTGATGCTGTTTTATACGTGTGTGCAAATCCTTTCCCGTCTGACCTATGTAAAAGGAATCACATTGTTTACACCCAATTTTATAGATAATGCCTGAATTATTGGTAGGGCTATTTTTTACTATGATATTTTTCACAATATTGTTATATGAAAATACTACTGTACATTAATATCCAAAAGTTTAAGTACATTAGCAATGCCTAAAATGCCCGGGAAAAATGGAAGTACTAAAATATTTTTTGACAAAGTACGAGTGTTATTATTGACACGATAGAAAGTTCGTTTTGCCTTGTTGAGACAAGATTCCATAAACGCAGATGGGTAACACAGATCACTTCCAATACCGTTGATTTTTTCCAATTCGGCATCGATGTATTCCGGACTGGCGATCCTAAGGGCGCGGAGAAACATTGATGAAAAGATGGCCTTCTTAGTGGGGGTGTCATGTCCCGAGTAAAAGTGTACGTAGGACAAGTTGTTTGTTGTTTCCGATAGATACTAAACTTAAAACCTGGGCTTTCCCTATGTACACGCACATCCAAAAACGGGATTGAATTGTCTTGTTCCACTTCTAAAGTAAACTTAATGGAGGGGACTTGATCATTTAACTGAAGGAGGAAGTTATCCAGGTCACGATTCATGGGCCAGATACACAAAATATCGTCGACGTACCGCAACCAAGGGATGCCAACCCCCAGGATTCTCGGAATGTAAGTAATTTCGAAAAACTCCATATAAATATTGGAGAGGAGGGGCGATAAGGGGTTGCCCATGGCCATCCCAAACACTTGTTGATAATACTCGTTATTGAAAGTGAATTTACAGTCTTTAATGCAAAGCTTAATAAGTTCCAAAACAATGTGTGAAGGTAGTGGCAGGTCATACTTATGTAATTCTTGGGAGAGAAAGTCAAGCATATCATCAATCGGCACTTTTGTAAACAATGAACATCAAAACTGATCAATCTATCGTTAGTTTCAGTACGTGCATTACTCAATTTTTCAGTAAGACCCATGGAATTTTTTACATGTGAATCAGAGATAGTTCCGAGAACGGGGGACAAGACTTTGACAAGCCATTTGGAGAGTTTATAAGTAATGGAGCCCACCGAGCTAATAATAGGGCGCATAGGGTTGCCAGGTTTGTGGGTTTTAATAAGACCGTAAAGGTAGGGCAGAGAAGGTGAAGTGGACATGAAACGCGGAATTAAGTCCTTATGATCTTTGAGAATGCGTTTCAAGCCACTATTAAATGATTTGATGACGTCATCCTGCGGGTTCTTCCTAAGTTTGCTGTATGTGGCGGGGTCCTGGAGAAGCTCGTTCATCTTTCCGATGTAGTCCACTTTGTCCATAATAACTATGGTGTTAGCCTTGTCTGCTTTAGTAATATGGAGCTCCCCATCTTTTTTTAATTGTGAGAGGCCATCGCAAAACCGTTTAGGAAAGTTATCTTCGCCAGTCCGGAATACATCGATGCCGAATTGGAAAAAATCAACGGTATTGGAAGTGATCTGTGTTACCCATCTGCGTTTATGGAATCTTGTCTCAACAAGGCAAAACGAACTTTCTATCGTGTCAATAATAACACTCGTACTTTGTCAAAAAATATTTTAGTACTTCCATTTTTCCCGGGCATTTTAGGCATTGCTAATGTACTTAAACTTTTGGATATTAATGTACAGTAGTATTTTCATATAACAATATTGTGAAAAAATATCATAGTAAAAAATAGCCCTACCAATAATTCAGGCATTATCTATAAAATTGGTGTAAACAATGTGATTCCTTTTACATAGGTCGACGGGAAAGGATTTGCACACACGTATAAAACAGCATCAATATTCCGTCAGAACAGGACAATTGTCCAGTGCTCTTTTTGTCCATTTATCAGAGTTATCCCACTGTATTGATTGGAATAATGCTTCAGTTTTATTTCATTCGAGCAATATTGTCAATAGAAATATTCTTGAGTCTGCCATTATTCAACTTTCAAATAACTTCAACATAAGCAAAGGTCTTTTTCAACTCGATCCTGTTGTTTTGAATTCCTTTAAAACAAACCTAGATAAAAAGTGTAGGACACTTAATTTGGTAAACTTGTAAGCTACTTATTTACTTTAATCTTCAATTTATTTTTATATATATCGAAACTTGACTCCAAGAAGGCAAGTGTTAAACCCGGGCGTATCTCCAGTATAAATTTGTATTATTTTTATAACTCATTTGATCTTGTGCTAAAAATCGATTTGCCTCTTTGTTAATCCTCTAATCCTTAATTTTTAAGTTTTATTTTTACTTCTCCGTTTATCGCATATATATATATATATATATATATATATATATATATATGTGTGTTGTGTAGATATGTATGTGTATATATATGTATATGTGTATGTATGTATTTATTTATATATTTTATTTTTTTATTTTTTTTTTTTTCTGTAACCTATATATAGGCCGGAACCTTTTATGTATTTCAGTGTTCCTGAGGATGTCATTAGACGAAAGCGCTTGAGCACCGTTTTGTGTTTCCTTTCCTTCGTGGTTTTATTCATCATAAATATTTTTCACGTGTTACTTTCGTGAAATAATTTTCATATATATATATATATATATATATATATATATATATATACAGGGTGTCTCAAAAGTCACTATCTATTTTGAAAAATAATGGGAATTACGAAAAACTGGTTTAAGACATGAAAAATATATTTATTTCAAAGTAAGTGCCACAAAGAATTAGTGCTATTTATTCATCTGTCTCCACATGGCGACCATCAGTGTCTCTACAGAGCTCAAAGCGATAAGTTGTTTCCCGGAACACACTTTCCAGCATTTGAGGTGTTATTTTCTGAACTGCATCGGTAATACGATTTCGAAGTTCGGCTACGTCACTAATTCTTCTACCAGTGTACACCTTAGACTTAATGAAACCCAGGCGAAAAAATCTAATGGTGTTAAATCGGGTGAACGTGCTGCCCATGGTTGTGTTCCTCCACGACCAATCCAGCGACCGGGGAAGCGTCTGTCAAGATAATCACGTACAATTATTGCATAATGGCACGGTGCTCCATCCTGCTGAAAAACTACTGTGTCAAGAATGCCATCTGTAAGAAGTTGAGGTTCGAGGAATTGTTCAAGCATGTCAAGATAATAAACCAATTAACTTTTTTTAAATACACAAATTTGCACCAGAAGTACATATCTTTATGCCAGCATAGCATTTTTTAAAAAAAAATCTAATGTCACCGAAATAGATAGTGACTTTTGAGACACCCTGTATATGGTGTTTCAAAAGTTCCACTCTATTTCTTGTAAGGGGTGAACAACAAAGTGGGACTTTTGGGACACCGCACATATATATATATATATATATATATATATATATATATATATAAATCGAATGATGTACAAACTTTACAGGTGACTGCACGTTTCGTTCGTGTACCGTCGCACCTCATCAATCTTCTTGCCTCGTTTATCTTTAGAAAGATCCTCCCTTTGTTAAATAGAGTTAAAAATAAAGAAATACGTAATGGAAAAGTGAAGTCCTTTACAAATGGCGTACTCATAACTAAAACATTCGAACATTAAGACTTTTTAATGACTTGTATAAGAGTGTAGCCGCTTTAATTAACTTTAATAATAGCAACTCACGATTTACTGGTTTATTAAAGAGGACGTATAAAAGGAACAAACCAGGATCGTTTCTGTGCCCAGCTATTTTACTGGGACTCGTTAACAATTACTATCAGTTTATTCTGTACCGGAAGGAAAATTTCCTTTTTCCGCGTATGAGGAACTGTGACGGTCATGATTGTATAATTCTCGAAGTAATGGCAAGAGACAAACGCAGATAGATAGATAAATAGAAAGCTATAGAATAATAGCTACGTTAATTGGTATAAAGCGAATAGAGAAATAGAAATTGGGACACGAACGGAAACAGGAACTATCGTATTTCCTTATGAAGTCATTACATCCGGTATAAGATGATAGAGCGATTTCCTAACTCCATTTTAATCGGACGCACAGAAAGCATATCACGTCTGATACCTCCTCCTCGGGAAACGGAGAACGTGTTGGCCCTGAAGTCGATTAAACGAGTTAGATTTCAAACGCGTCATATTTCAAACCCGTTAATTAAAACGCGAGGAGAGAATGAGCTATTTGAACCCCTAAAAGAGGGCATAAATCGGATTTAAACAGTGAATGTAAACAATTTTTTTTAATATATGTTAAAAATTATATAATTAGTCTCTCGCATCACCCCAAGTTGGGACTAATGAGGGAACAGAACAATACAAATTTGGACTAATCCGAATTTCTCACACATTGCGAACAGAGGGTCATTTAATTGCTATTAATGACATAGTTTCCTGGACTTTATTAGCTGAGGTTAATTAAGTAAAAGATCTATAAACAGAATTATATCCGAGTAAGGAGAATTTAACTCGCGAATAACCGATTTACACCCTTATAAATGTTTTGACAATGAGCCTACAACCCAACACTCCACTTCAGAGTAGTAAATTGCCTCAAATCGAACACGTACAATTCGAGTTTTAACATCCGCGAGTCAGCCGAGAACTCTCGGCGGCACCCTGAAATCAGACCCGACCAACACCTCCTATTATACGAGGAATACGGGATACTGCCGAACATAGTAAAACCCCAACTATACCAGTTCCGTAAAGAAACAAATCAACCTAAAAAGAATAAAGCCATTTTATTTTGCTTTCACAACATCCAACATCATATTACACGCATCAACCTAAGTGCTCGCTAATATACCCGGGGGAAAACCGTTCCATTTAGCGATATAACTGGCAAAAAAATATAACCAATTTTTCGTTATATTCGCTTCAAACCTTTTACCCCTAATTTGAAAAACATGTTGTTCCTCGTAATAACCTTATTATACGCATCTTGAAAAAATGTAATATGAATCTTATACTATTTTCATATTTATATTAAAGTCGTTTATTGGCCTCAATCTGTATTTTATTTGGACTCTCAAAACGTTCGTTTCTCACCTTAGTTCGTTGCTGCTAAAATTTTACAAATTCATTTTACATTCGTAAGATATATCTCAGGAAATGCAAATGTTGTTTGATAATAAAAATTATCATTTTCATCTTCATTTTTATTTGCATATATATTAATTAATATTAGAAATTATTAAGCCATTTTCAATGCAAATTTAAACATAACTTTAAGCCAATTTTACGTGTGTATATATATATATATATATATATATATATATATATATATATATATATATAGGAGGGGCGACAAGCTTGACCTTTGTGAAATGAGAAATCATCGCACGGAACATTTGAAAGGTTGAAAGGTGTATATATAATGTTATAATGATTCAGACCAACAAAGACCCTAAGACCACTCATGGCTGGTCTACCTAACTGTATTTGTAATTGTGTATTGCGCATGTCCTCCGTGGTGGCGGAGGGGACCTACAATTTTACGTGGTTTCCGAACCACAAAAACCTTAATTTTACTACCTTAAACTATACCCAATCTATCAACATATCGATCTAATCTATTTTTAAACATGTTTATAGACGTGCTACTAATTATTACTTTTACTGGCATACTATTCCAGCTATTTACTACTCATGCGTAAAAAAGTTTTTGGCAACTGCTGTCTCGAACCTTCTACTTGTCAACTTACACCCGTTATTTCTAGTTCTATTATATTGAGATATTTCGAAAAAGCTATCTCTATCTACGTTATCGAACCCATTCATAATTTTAAAAACCTGGATTAGATCACCCCTTAGCCTCGTAGTCTCGAGTGTAGTCAATTTTAATTCCTTAAGCCTATCCTCGTACGACTTCGACCTAAGCGACGGAATTATCTTAGTTGCTCGTCTTTGAACTCTTTCGATTTTATCTATATCTTTACGCATATGCGGATTCCAAAATTGGATCGCGTACTCCAAATGGGGTCTAACTAATGATTTATAAAGAGGAACAATAATATCGCGCGATTTGTACTTAAAATCCCAAGCTATAAAACCTAGCACCTTGTTCGCCTTATTGACCACTACTGTACTTTGTTTCGCTACTTTTTAAATCACCAATGACGATAACTCCTAAATCTTTTTCTTGTTCTACGCTTGCCAACTCCTTCCCTGACATATTATACGCAAAATTACAGTTACGCGAACCTACATATAAAATTTTGCACTTATCGACGTTAAATCTCATTTGCCATGTGACTGACCAATCAACGATTTTGTTCAGATCTTCCTGGATTTTACCTCTATCTTCATCATTAATTGTCCTACCACTCAACTTCGTGTCATCCGTAAACTGAAACTGTACTGACTAGGCCGACATCTAAATCGTTAATATACTAGGAGAACTCAATATATTTCGCCCCACCCTTTTTTACTAGCTAAATGATAGGCCATGGGGCTGAAATGTCTTTTGGGCCGTAAGTTTGAACTTTCTGCGATTCACATAACCTGATTATTCCACTTTGAACCTCCCCTCCTTTTATAAAACCGCTTTTAAACGCCCTTGTATAAAACCGATGGTTAACACAGTTTCAAAAATGGCGTCTGATAGTGATGTGCGTCGTAAACAGAGAGCTGTTATCGAGTTCTTAACCGCAGAGAAGGAAACAGTTGGAAATATCCACAACAGTGGTGGGCGCGGTACCAAAATTTGGGGGTGCGTTACGCGGTACTGCGGTACCTCAGCATGCCCAGTGCGTTACGCGGTACTGCGGTACTTTTTCAGGTCCCCCTGGTGCGTTCCGCGGTACTGCGGTACTGCGGTACTGCACAAAGAACAACACAAGTAATAGCACATATTTTCAGAAATTGCATATCGGCGATTTCGCACCTGAACTTTCTGCCATAATGGCTAAAAATCGATCTTTGTCACAGAAATGTAAACACACGTGCACGGCTCAAAAGCAAGCACTGCACTGAGGCGTTGTGATAGGATGGCAACGTAACATGTTCTGAACGAAAACTTAACGTGTCTAGAGTTAGGCTGATGCAACACACGCTGCATTCGTCTTACTGTACTCCTGTAATAAGGTTTACTTCAAAAAAAGTTGTATAATTTTTTGAAAAGTCGTTGTTGTCGGTACCGCGGAAAGTACCGCGGGAAATTTGAATGCGGTAGCGGTACTGCTATACTTTCAGCGATCCTTTGCGGTACTGCGTTATGCGGTACCGGTTTGGTAGTGCGGTAGTACCGCAGTACCGCAAAAAATACCGCAAGTACCAGCTTTGATCCACAAACGTCTACAAAACGTTTACGGAGCTGCTGTTGTTGATCGGAGCACGGTTGGACGCTGGTCTAAACCTGTGAGATATCGGAGAGAGGGGGAAAGCCAGCCTCGATGATGAGCCACGCAGCGCGTCGCCCTGCATCGGCTGTGACATCTCACACTGTGCAACGTGCCTAACAGCATCATTCGAAGAAATCGGGCGTCACATACAAGGAGCCTATTACTGGAGCTAGGAATTAGTGAAGGAAGTGTGAATACGATAATTCAGCAACTGGGATACTCAAAAGTGTGTTCACGGTTTGTTCCTCACGAACTGACTGAAGATCACAAAGCCCAAAGAAAAGAAATTGCTTCTGAGTCGTTGGTTCGATACGAGACAGAAGGAGATGACTCCTTTCAAGAATTGTGACTGGGGATGAGACTTGGGTACACCACTTTGAACCTGAAACAAAAACGCCAATCCATGGAGTGGCATCACGCAGACTCCCCACGCAAGAAAAGGTTCAAAATGGCTCCCTCTGCAGGAAAGGTTATAGCCACCATCTTCTGGGACCACCTTCAGACTTCCATTTATTTGGGCCAATGAAGGATGCTATTCGTGGAAGGAAGTTTCAGAGTGACGATGAGGTTGTTGAGGAGGTTAAGAGGTGGCTCCAGCGGAACCCAGCGGACTTTTACCAGCAAGGAATAAAGGTCCTTGTTTCGAGGTGGAGGAAAGCCGTAGAAAAGGATGAAGATATATGAAATAAAAAACTTGTTAAAAAGGTATGTAACTACTTGTGTACAAAGAACTTGAAAAGAAAAAAAGAAAGGTAAGGTAAGACAAAATATATCAGTGGCCCTCGTATATAAAAAAAAGCAACGGACCCAATACAGAACCCTGAGGAACTGCTCGCTACATTAGCCCAACACGACTCCGCTCCATCAACGACCACCCTGTTTCCTACCTCGCAACCACCCTTCTATCCAATTTATTACTACACCCCTGATCCCATGAGCCTTAGGTTTTTTCAATGAGTCTTTTGTCGGTACGGTGTCAAACGCTTTTTAAAAATCTAAATACACTACATCTACCGCCGATAACTATCGTAAACTTGAACCACGCTTTGGAAAAATTCTAAAATATTAGTTAAGCAAGATTTGTTTCGCCTAAAACTGTGCTGCGTATTTCTAACAGAGCTGGGCACTTCCGCAAACACTTCCGCAAACCGCAAATTCCGCAATTGCGGAAGTATGTTTTTCGTTTGCGGATTTGCGTTTGCGGCAAAGTCATCGCAAATTAGTGAATTTGCGTTGCGGAACTAAGACCGCAAACGCAAATCTTTCCGCAAATTTATTATTTAATTTATTTACTATTTACTTGCAGGAGGTATTTTTGTTCAATATAATATATCAATATATGTAGTATTTTTATTTCTTCTACAATAGTGATTATTGTAATAAATTATTTAGCCTTGTTTTTAATAAAAACAAGGCTAAAACATTAAACATTAAAAAGAGATATAAAAACTTTTATACCTCTTTAATGTTTTGGATACTTTTTATAGTTAAAATTGCGATTGCGGAATTTGCGGTTTGCGGAAGTGTTTGCGGAAGTGCCCAGCACTGTAAAAATGGAAATATGGTTTGTGTTTGCGGATTTGCGTTTGCGGCACCAAAAATGGCAAGCAGTTTGCGGATTTGCGGTTGCGGAAGGTAAGGTTTGAGTTTGCGGATTTTGCGATTGCGGAAGTGATTTTGAGTTTGCGGTGCCCAGCTCTGATTTCTAATCAAGTTATGCAATTCAAGTGTTCGACTATACGATCCCTAATTATTGATTGCAGTAGCTTACTACAACAGACGTTAAACTGATTGGCCT
This sequence comes from Bathynomus jamesi, assembly GCA_023014485.1. Classification (NCBI taxonomy): domain Eukaryota; kingdom Metazoa; phylum Arthropoda; class Malacostraca; order Isopoda; family Cirolanidae; genus Bathynomus; species Bathynomus jamesi. The sequence goes on along the minus strand of JAJOZX010000330.1, from coordinate 1,430,836 downwards.
ACAATTTCCCGTCGCACCCTTATTGCCTTCTTAAAAAGAGACGTTACATTGCTAACTTGAAATTATCTGGTACGCACCCCTCAGAAATAGACACATTAAAAATCTTTGTTAGCTGATACGGACGAAGCGTTATATCGTGAACTAAAGACAATAATAGGTAGTGAGCAGGCCTTAATTATGGGTGACTTAATGCGCTAACGTGAATTACGATACAATGCAGGGAGACGCGGAAGGTAATCGTTTAGTTAACTTTCTCGAGGGTAGCTTTCTTATTCAAAAGGTTGGGGAACCTACGAGGTTGGACAGTATTTTAGATTTAGTAATAACTACGGATGATAGGCTTATCACTGATCTTCAAGTAATAGACCGTTAAACGATAGCGATCACAATATGGTGGAGTTTGTCCTCTCAGTAAGTCACTCAAAACCAGCTAACTCGAATAAAATTCCTAACTTCCAGCGCGCAGACTATTGTAAATTTAGAAATGAATTGTCACACGTCAATGAGGAAAACGTAATGGGCTCCTCAATGCAAATATAATACGAGTATTTCTGAAGGGTACTACAAATCGATGAATCGGTACAAAATTTAAATTCTGTACCGATTCATCGATTTGTAGTACATGGCATTCCATGCATTAAAACCAAGCTCACACCCTCTCGCCTATTGTTAATTTCACAGCCATCCCCTACCTAAGGAAAAAATAACATATACAGTAGTCAACATTGAAAATTCCTATGGTGCGCGACTTTGCGCCATTCTATATTATATTATTTATATATATATTATATATATACGGTACACGATAATATACATATGGAAAATACTTAAGTGCTTTGTCCCTAACCTTAGAAATGAAATAGAAACAAACTGGAATGAGAGAAGATGCAGATTTTGTACTGTCCCAGCTGTAGTGGGACAGGGGCCATGAAAACAAGGATGGAAAATACCCTCGGAATACGTGGTCCAAAGCTTTTTAATGACCTATCAAAAGCAGTGAGGAACCTCCAGCACACCGACCTGAATAACTTCAAGGACCCAGCTGGACAGATTCCTGCGCAAAGTCCCTGACCTGGTCTACGAGGGCAGAAGATCAGCAGCAATTCCCCCTTCATGTCCTACAAATGAGGCGGGATGCTGCAGATGCTGCAGATGGGGTTGACCACAGGTCGATCCTGAACGTCGTTCAAACTCGCATAAAGTAACAAAGTAACAAAGTAATATATATATAACATTTGGTTAGCTTCCGCCCGAATTGCATTCTGACGAAGGTCAAGCTTTTCACTCCACCTTAGACCTACAGTTTAACGTGGAATCCGAACCACGCCCCATCAGCAGCCCAGCGTCTTAACCACTAGGCCACCTAGGGTCCCATTTATCTACCAACCACTTTCTTTATTGTGTAGAAGGATGAACAGCTGGGTTTTGCTGCGCTGGCTGCCGTCGGGTCTCGAACCCGGGGCCGATGGATTCGTAGTCAGCGACGCTAACCACTACACCACTGAGGAGCATATATATATATGAAAGGCTAGAAAATTCCATAATTATACAATCAGACCTTTTATTATAGAAAGCCTTCGTCATGTCGTCACGAATTCTCATCATTACCTGCGATAATTGTGATGAAAATGATTTCTGTTCTAGTCATCACCAGTCACAGCTGATCAAATAAGTTTATACAATCATTTTTCACCCCATTAGTGTGGTGAACGAGGGACTTTATTAATCGAGCGGATTATTATTTCTCAAGATAAAATGAAACGAATTTATTTACATTCTTTTTCAGCATTAAGATCTCTTTCATTTTTAGCTTAATTTGGAAAATGTGTTGAATTTCATCGTTAATTTTACACACACACACACACACACACACACATACAGTATATATATATATATATATATATATATATAATATATATATATTATATATATATATATATATATATATATATATATATATATATAATATATAGATACGAGGGTGGGCTGAGAAGTATGCCTCCACTCAAATAAATTTTAAACGGGTAAAAGGATTTTATCGAAACAAAAGCAGATCTGTACCTTAGAGTTTATTCTTCAAAACGATACATTTACTTTTCTATAAAATCACCCTCTACCGAGATACATTTACGCCAACGATAAATAAGTTTTTGAAGTCCATTCCGGTAAAACTCGGAGCTTTGATTACGAAACCAAAATTTCGCAGCGGCCTTAACTTCTTCGTCTGACTCGTAGCGATTTCCACGATGTTCTTTAAATTTAGGAAAGAGGTGAAAATCGCATGGTGCTAAATCGGGGCTATATGGTGGATGCGGCAAGACGGTGAACTGCAGATCCTCAATTGCTTCTCGCGTTTGAATACTGGTGTGAGGCCGTGCGTTATCATGGTGAACAATGAGTGCGTTTTTGTGGGTGCGAACCCTCCTGACCCGTTTTTTTCAACTTCTTCAGAGTTTCAGTATTAACGTGCGGAGTTGATTGTTGTTCCTCTCTCCGTAAAGGCTTCGAGAACACCACCATTGATATCCCAAAAACGGTCATCATCACTTTTCCAGCCGATTTTTTAACTTTGAATTTTTTTGATTGCGGTGAATTTTGTGCCGATATTCCATGGATTGCCGTTATTTTCAGGGTTATAATGGTGGGCCCACGTCTCGTATCCTATCACAGTGCTGTGCAGAAATTCATTTTCTTGGCGAATGCGTAGTCTCTCAGTTTTCATCTCGGCAGTGAACATGCGAGGCACCTATCTGGCGCAGACCTTTCGGTAACCGAGAATACTGATAATATGTCTCACTCGCTCTTTGGAGATATCGAGCATTGCGGCAATTTCATTTTGTTTAATGCGACGATTTCCACGAATCAGTTCGTCAACGTAGTTCCGATGAGACTCGTCGGTTGCCGTTACGGGCCTTCCACTTCGCGGTTTGTCTCGCAAATCTTCTTGCCCTGCTTCTCCTTCTTTACGCTGCCTCGCCCAACGTCGAACGGTACTCCCCTCAACACACTGTTTGCCGTACACAGCTTGCATTCGCCGATGAATGTCTGGGAGCAGCAGTTTCCGCGGTCAAAAATTTAATTACGACACTTTGCTTGAAGCGAATGTCTTTACTCCTTTTCCACTGTAATCGATATTAAACCAACGTGTGGAATGAGTGTAGGCTATTTAGGATATAACAAAACCGTTTTATCTGGTTATCTCTAACAATCTGGAATTGGGTGGGATATCAAGTTACAACACAAAACCGGTTTTATCTGGCTACCTCTACACAATCTAGAAATATTCAAGTGGAGGCACTACTTTTCAGCCCACCCTCGTATATAATATATATATATAATATATATATATATATGTTAGTCAATGTCTGAAATCAGCCAATTTTGTAAACTGACTGAAATTTTAGGCAATGTGTCAAATTGTGATACGCACAAAACCTTCTGGTAATGCCGCAGATGCATGCACACTGGTATTTTCACAATATGTTGCCCCAAAAATTCGTTAGGTTAGGTTTTGTGCGTATCACAATTTAATACATTCCCTAAAATTCATTAATTTTATAATTGCTTGATTTTGGACACTAACATATATATATATATATATATATATAATATTATATATATTATATATATATATATATATACAGGGTGTTCCATAAGTCCGGTCTCGTAGAAAAATTTATTTTAATTAGATTTACAAAAGTAATACATTAGAACTAAAACAAATATTCAAAATAATGTTTTGGGACCTTTTTTTTGTCGCAGGTAGAATAACCCGCAATGGTTAATATGGAACTCACTTCCATATTAACCATTGTTTGTTACTCTACCTGCTAACTAAATAAAGGTCCCAAAACAAGACATCAATTTGAACATTTGTTTTGGTTCCAATGGTTCTAAATAGGGATGGGCATCCGGGATCCCGGGATATTATTTCACCCCATACTCGAGCGAAAACGGTTTTCAAAGTTTAAAAAACGGGTGAACGAAAACTTCAATTGTGAAAAGCCTTTGCATGAAATAAATATACCTCATAATAAAACTGTGTTTAAAAGTCTTCCCTGAAAATAGAATACCGGGAAATCCCGGGATCGATGATAGTTTTCTCGGAAAATGAGCTGTCTGCTTTACTTCCGGGATTCCAGGTGCCCAGCCCTAGTTCTAAATGTACGGGGCTCCAATAAACTTTAGGCCCCCCCGCCCATGGCCTAAACCATTAGAGGCACAGTAAAACTAAACATACCTTACAAAAGAGAATTTAATCCTGCATTTAATGAGAAACAATTAAAACTTGGTGTTCCCGCCATTGGCTTCCAAGACAGCCTGAATTCGCTTTGGGTAGCTTGCCAAAAGTGACGTGAATAGATCTTGATCGTTACGCAAATTTGCTAAAACAGTTTCAATGTGTTGCGTCATTGTATCCTTCGAAAATCGATTTGCTGCAGGTTCTTGAAACAAGAGACATTCAACCTTGTCCTTTATAACTGATCCAATGTGTTCACAGACGTTCAGGTCAGGATAATTTCCTGGCCATTCTTCATTCCAAGAAATCGATCTCATGGTTCCGCAACAACTGTTGAGTGGCTAATGCCTTAAAGCAGGGGGCCTTATCGTGCGGAAGTGTGACCTGATCGACATCCATAACATTGTTTGGGTTTCTTAGAAAAGGAATGACATGCTGGGATGGAATAATATCACGAAAATACTGTCCATCCCAACTCTGACCATTTGGCTTCAGCACCCACATGAGCTTCTTTGCAGTGAACAAAACAAACACACCAACACAGTCTGGACTTTTTAATAATTCGCGATAATGTTCATTGTCATCGATTTCATCTGGTGTTGTGGCCCACACTCGATCATTTTGGTAGTTAGGCTGACGTGTTACGTAAACAAAAAATTCATCGGAGACAGCTAAATGCGTGAAATCATCAACATCCCAATCTTCAAGATAATGGGCAAACCACATTCTGTCATCGATGTTAAGTTGAGTTTTTCTTGGCTTTGGAAGTTCATGCCAAGGCTTTAAACCTTGCCTATGACGGTACAGTCGAATGATCTCACACTAACGATCTTTCCTCTCAACACTTCGATCTCTCTAGAAAGTTTAGCACAGCTGTTTTTCCGCTACGCGTACCGCTTTCAATGATGTCCTTTGTTTCCTGAGAGAGTGGCAAATTTGGGCGCCTAGATTTGGTTGTATCCATTTCACATTCATCCAAAGTTTTATTCCAATTTCTTTTGACGAAGTCCTCACTTCTTCGCAACTTTTTGGCAACCCATGAACGTGTTATAAAGGTGGCTCCAGCATCACGAGCTTCCCGAAATGTTATTGCTCGTATGCGATCTATCACACGTTGCCTCTTGGAATCACCAATTAATTGAGAAGCCATTATATTATCACTTTATCAGCTACAGTAATTTTAATACCTGCAATAAATAAAGAATTTTATATATTTTTATAATCACTAAAAACTACTTCGATATAAGTAAACATGTAAGCTGCAAATGGGGGGGCTAAGGTTTTATGGAACCCTTATTACTTTTGTAAATCTAATTTAAAATAACATTTCTTACGAGACCGAACTTATGGAACACCCTGTATATATATATATATATGTATATATATTATATATATATATATATATATATATATATATATATATACAGGGTGGGCGGAAAGTAGCTCCCTATTTTGGATTGGTAAAAAAATACGTATATTATCCATTTATTTCAGAAGAATAATATGAAAAGGTAGGCATACATGGTAGGTTTTCTCTAAAATTCAATGTGGGCTCCAACTCTTTCCACCAGCTTCTGGAGCAGCCCAGGAATGGCGTCCACTGACTTTAGCAGGAACTCCGGCGGGATGGAGGACATGACTTCCCGAATTCGGTCCTCCAGTTTCTTCCAATGTCCTCGTTTGGTGCGGTAGACTTCTTCCTTTACCCACCCCCAAAGAAAGAAGTCGCACGGTGTCAAGTCGGGGCTCCTGGCTGGCCATTCGCTCTTGTTGTCCGTGAGTGGCTGGATGCCCACTTCCCTGGGCGTTGGATGGGTCGTCGTGGTCCACATCAATGGCCAGCCAGGAGCCCCGACTTGACACCGTGCGACTTCTTTCTTTGGGGGTGGGTAAAGGAAGAAGTCTACCGCACCAAACCGAGGACATTGGAAGAACTGGAGGACCGAATTCGGGAAGTCATGTCCTCCATCCCGCAGGAGTTCCTGCTAAAGTCAGTGGACGCCATTCCTGGGCGGCTCCAGAAGCTGGTGGAAAGAGTTGGAGCCCACATTGAATTTTAGAGAAAACCTACCATGTATGCCTACCTTTTCATATTATTTCTTCTGAAATAAATGGATAATATACGTATTTTTTTACCAATCCAAAATAGGGAGCTACTTTCCGCCCACCCTGTATATATATATGGACCAATGGGGTGTGCCCGAAGACTGAAAGAAAGCAATAATTGTTCCATTGTATAAACTGAACGGTAAAAAGAGTGAATGTAAGAATTACAGAGGTATAAATCTGTTGAGTGTGATGGGGAAGGTGTGTGGTAGGATAGTGATAGAAGGTGTTTCTGGTACTCCACAATGATTGGTGAGCGATGAACAAGGAGGTTTCCCTGGTGGAAGAGGCTGCGTGGATAGGGTGTTTGCAGCGAGACAAGTCATTGAGAAAGCGTGCGAAAGCGATTCCAAGGTGTACAGTAAGTGACTTTTATGGATCTTGAGAATGATAGAGTAAATTGACAAGCACTGTGGCAGTTCTTGAGTATGTATGGTATTGACGGTAGACTCTTGAATGTGGTGAAGAGTTTCTATGATGGAAGTAGCGCGTGTGTGGGAGTAACCAAAGAACTGAATGTTTGGTTTGATATAAGTGTTGGTGTGCGTCAAGGATGTGTGATGATGTCTCCGTGGCTGTTCAATCTGTTTATGGATGGAGTGATTAGAGAGGTGAAAGTACGACTGCTAGAAAGAGGAATGAATATGGCGTATGATGGGAACAGGTGGTGCCTGTCGAATCTGTTGTACGTGGATGGTGTTGCCCTATTTGCTCAGAGTGAATGTGATATGCGAGAGGTTGTTAAAACTTTTGTGGCGGTGTGAGAGAAGATTGTTGAAAGTGTTGAAAGTAAGAGCACGTTATTGACTTACGGAGAGTGAAGGAAATTCGGACTGTCACTTGATGGTAAATATAAAAACTAGGTCAAGTACGAGTTAACAATTAGAATGAATCAATGAAGAAAAGTGATGGATGCTCTGAAAGCAGTTGTGAAGAAGCGGAGACTGCGTAAAGATGCTGTCAGATATTTATATGAAGGTGCGTTTGTGTGTGTCAAACATCGACACGACACGAAAGGGAGAAGTCGAGAGTAAAAGCGGTTGAGAGTAGGGATTGTCGTTTTGAGTCATTTTGGTTATCCCGGGATTCCGGGATAAAATCTGTCTTCGTCCCGGGATCCCGGGATTTCCCGGGATTTTTATTTTATATGTATTTAAATTTTTTATACTTTTAAAAAGGATTAAATATAAAAATTATAAAGATTTCATCATTTATTTATTTAAACATATTCCATTAGGTAACTATGAGTGTGAAATAACTAGCTTAAAAGACAGTTCAGCGCAACAAGACAGCTATTTGTAAGAAAATCAACACTTGTAAAGAATAATATCTTTGTAAAGAATAAGCATGCTCGTAAAAACACAAAAACAACTAAACATATGAAAATGCAAAACATAGCGCATTTAAAAGAACTAATTTGACTTATAATACGAACGTAGAAAACATAGACAATTCACACTCTTATCACTCAGCCGAGTTCTAAGTTTAGTTATAAACAGTCCTGCAGCTGAAAAAGCTCATGATACAACATGTATGATCGTGTAAACAGGGTATTTATACTATATATACTAATTATTATGTAAGTAATTAGCACCGGGATATCCCGGGATGAACGAAAAAATCCCGGGATATATCCCGCACATAAAATCAACCGGGATCCCGGGATCCCGGGAAACAATCCCTAGTTGAGAGGGATAACTTGAGAAGTATGTGTGGCGTGCGCCATATTGATAGAGTAAGAAATCGTGTGGTTCTAAACAGATTTGGTGTTCAGAAGTCAGTAGAAGTGAAAATTTAGGAAAGTGTGTCGAAGTGTGTTGAAAGAATGGAAGACGACAGAGTTGTGAAAAGCGTGTTTGCGAAGGTGGAAGGGGGAAAGGAAGGTCGAGAAGAAGGAGAAGATGGATGGACATGGAGAATGATTACGTAAGCAAACATGGACGTGATCTGGGTGATGCGCGAGAAGTGGCTGCAAGTAGGTTGGAATGAAGGAGGAGGTTCATTAGAAGTGTATAAGTTCGGGATTCTGTATGAAGCGCCTCAGGTGTAGAATTTAGCCATGTGGGGGGGGGAGGGTACTGGTCCACTAGGATGCCCGTGTGAATGAGTGTGTATGCTTTAGTTTCTACCTTTTCTGTTCTTCATTACCCTCTATATTTATATCCGAGCATGTCTCCCTTTTCACCCATTTGGGGACTCATTTGTGAAATTTATATATATATATATATACACACACACACACACACACATATATATATATATATATATATATATATATATATATATATATATATATATATTTAGGGTGACAACTTCTTATAGTTTTAAAATTTGAAATTCAAAAAATTTGCCGGCCATTTGTCCAATGCTGCCACCCTATGAGGAAACAGCGTAGACGAAATCTCATGGAATTCGGAAAGCATTTAGGGGTGCCTCGAGTCACATGAATGAAACTGTCGCGCGGAAGAAATTTCAAGAATGAACGAGTTTCGACAACGCTTCAAAAACAAAAATGTTTCGAGAATGCAAGTGTATTATATATATTTAATAGAATTGTTTCCTTATTTCATACTATAGATTATGCAAATCGATTAATTTATTTCATTAAATTAAAATTTTCATAAATAAATCGTTAAATAATATGATGTGTATCAATCTTTGGATGATCAGCTTTTGGTGCTTCAAGTTCATTTTGCATACGACTGCCTGACTGAAAACAACGCTCAGAAGTTCTCTCCGATTCTTTTAAGATATCTAAGGTAATATTTTTTATTTGATACATTGATTATATTATTATTGGAAATTGTTCTAGAAAAGTTTCATTAATTGTTGAATTAGTTTGATGTTTAAATTATATAAATTTGGAACTGAATTTGATTTCCTATGGTAATATATATACGAGTATATATCAGCTATGAGCTTCGACACTACAGCTTCAAATACTGGTTACTTGTCTGGGGCATGCGTAATTTTGGAGCAGAAACTCGGCCGCCGGCTCTTATACCTTGCATGTCGCCATCACATCCTAGAACTTGTCGTTGAGAAGGCGTACATGGAATGCATGGGACCATCATCTGGTCCAGATATCCTCCTATTCTCCCGCTTCAAAAAGACGTGGAATACAATTTGCCAAGATAAGTACAAGACCCTGTCAGACCTTCCATCGAGTCTGAATGAGAATCGAGAAGAACTGATCGCTTGCTGGAATCTATATCTGACAAAACATCAGCCGAGGGATGATTACCGTGAATTCTTGGAGTTGTCGATTACAATCCTTGGAGGTAATTTACCTAACTTTAGGTTTCGGCGACCTGGAGCACTTCACCGAGCACGTTGGATGGCAAAAGTAATTTATTCATTAAAAATCCTGCTGCTTTCCCATCAGTTCAGACTTACAACTAGTGAAATGTCTGGCTTAAAACGATTTGTATTTTTTGCCCTGGAGTTATATGTCAGCGCGTGGTTCACGGCCAGCAGTCCTTCATCTGCTCCCGCGAACGATTTGAAGCTTCTTCAAGACCTAGCAAAGTACCACGATGAAAAGATCTCAGCATCCTGCCTTAGTGTCCTCGGTCGTCACTTATGGTACCTCAGCGAGTACTTGATTGGTCTCGCACTCTTTGATAAAGGTATCAATGCAACGACGAAAAAGAATATCGCTCGATCAATCCTCGAAAAAGAAGCTGCTGAAGATCCTCCAAAGCGAGCCCCAATACCTGCTGTTTCTTCCATTTCAACAAAGCAGCTCTCGGACTTTGCCTCGAAAGGATCAAAGCTTCTCTTTGAACTTCTAAAGATTAATGATGGTTTCTTGTCCAAGGAACCAGAGACCTGGCCGGACAACGAAGATTTCAAGACTGGTTTGACTATAGTTGAAGGACTAAAAGTCGTCAATGACATGGCAGAGAGGGGAATTGCCTTGATCCAGGCCTTCAATACAAAGATTACGAAGAATGAAGAACAGCGCCAACATCTCTTGCAGGTTGTTGAGGATCATAGGAAGTCTCAGCCTGGTACATTGAAAAAGGGGTATGGCTTGAGGAAAAGCAAGAATTAATGGGTGGTCTACAATTGAATGAAAGACACCCTGGAATATATTTAGTAAATACTGTATATTATTTACTTATTACGATTGGAGTACGCCTGCACTTAAACCTTATGAACTAAAACTAACGTTTATTTACATTAATTAAAAAAAATATTAATTTATTTTTACTAGGTAATGAATAATTAATTTTTGTTATAAGGAGAAATTTACCGCACTTGAGACACCCTTAAATATTATCTGAATGACCTAATATTTACAGTACATTGTTTTCTCATGTAGTAGCAGCATTGAACAAATGGCCAATAAAAAACTCCAACTTTCGATTTTTATTGTCACCCTAATATATATATATATATATCAAAATTAACCACACCAAGATTATTCGAACTCGGGATCTCTTAAGTAGAAGTCGTGAATGCTACTGACAATGCGTTACAAGTTAATACAACCTGGCGCATATTTCAACAAACGGGAAAAAAATTATGCATCTCTCCCTCCAAGACTGCTTCTCCGTCAGGAGTAACTCCTACAGACGCGAACATCTCCCCGGCAAACATTCGGGGGCAAGGATAATTCTACTTTCCCGCGTGCCAAATAAGAACACCATTAGATCGTGGTAGCTCTCAGTTTCCAAGTATTTAAGTCCCGCGTTTATTGCGCTTCTCTCTCGACGCTGGAGTAGACGTTTGACTAAGGATCTGGCTTTACAACCAGCTAAATATTTTAACTATCGAGATTTATTCCAACAGAGAACAAAGCCAAAGGTAATTTTCATAAATGGAAGGATTACAAAATCAACTTCGTGGAGCTTCCGAAAGTTAAGACAAATCTAAATGGTTAATTAAAACTTTTAGCTAGCTACAAGACCAGACGTTTTCGCGAAACGTTTACTCAGAGCTAAATCAGTGGCAAAAATCTAAAAATTAATATTGTGACATCCCTAAAAACTTTGAGACAAACGCGAGTTCAACGAAATTCTGAGATTCCTTTAAATCTATATTCTGGTCCATCTCAACAACACTAAATTGCATCGCTTTTTCAAAAATATTTTTAGATTTTTTCCCAGTATACTTGCATCATATTTCAAAAACAGTGTGTGTGTGTGTGTGTGTGTGTGTGTGTGTGTGTTCCTTACGGAATCGTGGCAATCTTGAGGATACATACAGAGCCCATCGAGACACGAACGTGCGTATCAGGACTAAGTGTCGCGGTGTTTTATAAGTGATACCTCTTATCATGAAAAAGGGGATATAATTATGGTTAGTCTAAGTCAGGTTACGCTAGGTTAGGTAAGGTTTGATTAAATTTATTAGATTGGATAAACTGATTGTGAAAATGTCGCGGTTTTGTAGAGTAGACAAACGTGTGTGTGTGTGTGGTGTGTGTGTGTGTGCGCAACAATTTATAAACTCTCAGTTTAACGAGTTTTTTAACACTGACTACCACGTCATTCAAATGCGAGTGACACCGTTTTGTGTGTTCAGGCCGCGTCACTCACAGTTGTGCGACACACGGTCACACACCCTACCTCATTTCAAACCATGGCACGCAAATGTGATTCACAGAGCATTGGATTTACTCTGGGATTCTCAACGTATGGTCCCTTGCGAAATTTTTTATCGCTAAACCTCGGCTATGAAGATATGCTGATATGAAAATATACTGATATATCTTCACTATATGAAGATATACTTCATATACTGATATATGAAGATATACTAATAAACTGTTGACTACTTTTCCTTGAGTCTGTTGTTCGGTTCAATGGTGTCATTGTCAGCAAAGTGAAGACTTTTTAGCAATATCTGAAACCTATTTCTAGCCATTATGTTAGGCGCTACCTCATTTTCATAAATAGCATCAGTGGACCAGTAATTAGCAATTTTACCAATGCATACTAGGCCTATCCAAACATTGAATAAAAAAAAAATGTTAATTTCCTCTTTGTTGGTGGGTTTCGAAGACTGTATTCTTGAATGCCTCGCGGAAGTTTCACCACTGTTTTTTCTGCGTACCCGTTTCTTTCTTGAACCCAAAGATTTATCGTCACTTCATCGTCAACAAAAAGTTTGAATACTTCTATCGGGAAAATACCTTCCGGCAGGTCTTTTTGTTCTCCCGCATTACCAATAAAAGTAAATTTTGGGTTCTGTTTTGGTATTCAAGTCCATACTGCTTCATCTTTAACATCGTCCGTATCTCGTTCAAGAACTTCTAAATCCTTATCATCTTCGTTTATGACCATTTCACTTTGGCACCTTTCTATTTCGTTGTCTGTATCGTCTTCTGATAATTCATTTGGACTATTCATCTGGATTTTGGATCAGCAACTGAATCGTCATCAGATTCGCTGATAATTTGTTTCATTTTCCTTGATTTAGTAATCTTTTCCTGGTTTTGAGTTCGCCATAATAGTAAAAATGCTAAATTATATACTCAGCACCTTTTTTTTAGGGTCAAAAAGCAATAAACCTAAGTAAATTCTGATAAAAGCATAGAATGGTAAATTTCACATATGAATCACGTATGAGTGACATTGCTTTGGAAGAAAATGTTTGTTTACTGGGAACCATGTCACTCATTTTTGAAATGGAAAAAAAAATGGAATAAAAATTTAATGTTTTTGACCCTTACTCATCCTTTATTTGCCGAAATATACCACCTAAACCCAAAAATGACATTTGATCCCAGGGAAAGTTTTCCGAAATCCCCTCTGGCATCCAATATGTTAACCGAACTTTATCTAATAAATAATCCAGGATCATCAAGCATAGTTAAAACGTCATTTTAGTACAGTAATTCTGAAGTACTGCAATTTTTTACTCTTATCCTTTAGTAAAACAACCCGAGTAACGTACAAGTTTTTACTACTTGGCAATAATGGGACGGAGCTTATTCGATGCCAATTTGAGTTAGAACAACTCATTCGCGCGCCATTTACCAACAACGAGTGCCAACGCGGAACTCAAAAGTTATTCAAGATTTGAAAATTTCAATTAAAACAAAATATTCGCGATTTCTATCGTCCATAATGAAACGGAAGAGGTTCAGTTTAAAGTTAAGTGGTGATAGGGATTCGTGGGATGGGAGGAGGAGGATTCAATGCTCGACAGTGAAAGGGGAAAATCTTCCGAGGTGCCCACAAAGAAGAATATATGACACTGGAGTGCTTCGAGCGCCAGAAAAATTTGGGAACCACTGTGGTATTTTAGATGGAGTGTATGATTTAGAGGGTGAATGAAACGTAAAATCGTGTATTAAGTTCAGAATGTACGAGATTATGGGATCTTTTCCGTTCTTTGAACCCGACTAAAATCAAATAAAATCTACATTAGTCTACTTTTCTTGACCTACAAGTGATTACATTTTAATTTGGAGAAACGTTTATTTATTAAAATTCGATGAAAAATAAGTTGAAATGAACCACAACACAATAGCGAATCTTAATTGTTATCCGAGAGAGAGGTTAGCCGACATTACACTATCAACTAACCTAACGTAACCTAACCCTAACCAATGTGGAGGCAAAGACACAAAGGGAAAGATTTATTCAATGGAATATTACGTAACATTTCCAATTTTCCTCCCCAAAATTCTAAATAATAAGTAACTAAAAAGCCAAAACTGTTTCATTTTCTTAATAAAAATTATTTTCCCAACTTAACCCGTTAACGCCGAACGTTTTTGTAGGGTTAAGTCTAAATGCGTGTATTTAAAACGGTACGTATTCGACCCAGTCGGCGTTAGAGGGTTAAAACCTACTGAATTATACTCAAAAGTACTCATTTGATACCCAGACGCAAAATAAATTTGGGTGGCGTCCATAGAAACGGAAAAGACCCCGATTATGAGAGGACATCGGATGAAGAAGCATTACACTTTGCCGTGCGAAACTAATGTATGAACTATACCTGGACACCCCACAACTTTCACACGCGTAAGGTCGCTGGATTTAAGATGGTTTTTTTAGGTCTGACTAATGTTTATGACATTTAATCAATGCAATTTACCACAATGCAATCAAAATTGACAAACTTGAGGCCATTTTCAGACAATGATTCCACGAAAGCATTTAGAGTAAAGACAAACTCAGATTGAACATAATGCCATTTGAGAAGGAAACCCGACATTTTATGAGTTTATGGTACACAAAAAAAGATAATAAAAACACAACCAGATCCCATAATCAATAGGTAACACAGTTTCCCGATAAGCGAAATGAAGACACCGAGGGTTCGAATCCCGAGGATGCTGGTAATAATAATCCAGGAATTATTGAAATAGGCCGTATTGGTATAGCCAGAGCGCTGTGCCAGTTTCTAGACCTGATGAATGATTAGTGTATTCCAGTGATGGCGAACCACTTACCCGCGGGTCAAGTACTGACCCACGAGGCAAGTTTGTGACCCCCGAGCTCTTATTTAAATAAAATATGACTAATTTTTAATATTTTCTGCCTTACAGTTTTAAAATTATTTTATTCTCCCACCAAAATAAACAGCCGATACACATTTAAACGTTTTTAAACGTATAATATACGTTTAAAAACGTGTGTGTGTGTGTATGACAACTAACAATTCATCCAATTCCCCCATACTATTCAATTTGAAGATCTTTAGTTATCAGCTTTTCATTGGCTTGACATTGGTACTTTAGAAATGGAATTAGTTGACTTCCAAGAAAGTGCAGTATGGAAGACTAAATTTATTGATCTTAATCTGAAGTTACGAGAAAAGGAATTGGAGTCGTCAATTTTGGGTGTAACCAGAGAACGACAATCAATAGAAAGAGTAGAGAATCTTATTCTTGCAGAATGGAACTCTTTACCAATTCTTTTGCATCAATGAAAAAGCTAGCATTAGCTCCGCTAACAATGCTTGGTTCATCTTATTCGTGTGAATAGTCGTTTTCCTCCATGGATTTCGTCAAATCCACCACTAGGAATCGCCTTGGCACAGATATGAGTGCTACATGTGTGAGACTAAAGCCAACTAAATATAAACCTCGGATCAAAATATTAGCAGCTAAAATCCAACAAGAAGTTTCTCACTAAAATAGTAAGTAAATAAATTATTATGACCCAATTTCGTTTTTTTAAAAATCAAAAGTAACAAAAATGACCCGCCAGCAAAAAAGGTTCGCCACCACTGGTGTATCCAGTAAACTGCAATAGTTTATTTGATTAATCTTCCCAGCCAGTTTCTGGCTATCCTGACTCGTATTTGTTATTATTAAAAACATATAGAATTCTGATCCATGAAGTCTCGTCGCATAGGGATGAAAATTGTTTGTTTATAACAGTCAGTGCTTTACGTCGGAGATTTTATCGTAGATGAAAAAGAATTCATTTAGAAAAAGAATTCATTTAGAAAAAGAATTCATTTAAAAAAGAATTCACTTGGGAAGCGATAAAGTAGTTTTAATTTGGTACCAAGAATTAATGGTATTAGTCAGTTGGTAGTTTAAATATAACTAAGCATTAGAAACCTCATTTCAGACTCAATGAGGACCTCTAAAATAATCTTTGCGAAGTTTTATAAAATAAATATATAAATTTTTCAAAGTCATGTAACGATAGACATAAATGCCAAAATACAAATTCTATTTATGTAAATTACGAGGTGGATCTCTTTTATTCGGTTGGTTCGTAAAATTAAAGGAATTGAATACCTTTAAGCTCGATGTTTGTAAACATGATAAATACAGTGAGAGCTGCCCTGTACGAATATATATTTTTTATCAAAATATCATTACAGTATATTACCATAGAAACGCAGTCCAGCATGCTCTCAAATACGCTTCTCTCTCTCTATTCTTCACTACATATACTGTACATGTATTTTACACTACACAATTTTTTCAAAATAATAATAATAATAATAATAATAATAATAATAATAATAATAATAATAACAAAAAAATGGCATTATGAGCCTCGGAGACCTTCATTTCGGTTCTCTTTCTTACGTATGGGGGTCATTTTGTAGGCGCTCGCACTTGCCCCCCCCCCTCCTCCCTGCATAAAAAAGTAACAACCCAAAGTAGAAAGGCATCACAAGATGCAAACCTCTGCCTGCAAAACAACTTATCGCGATTTTTGCCAAATCAACTTGGATACAGTTGCCAGATGTTATTTTTTATTTTATTTATATTAACGATGAGTGACGGTTCAGCTGATGACGAGTTGATGGTCGCGTTCGAGGTAGAGCTCCTCTCTCTTCTATCTTCCAAGAAGGTGTCAGTGTTTTCGCCACTGACATCCGTTGTCACTTTTTTTAAGGGGGCTTACTTGCTCCATGTGGGGTTAGCAGGCCTCCGGGGATTCGGATCCCGACCCCACTCACCATGTTTTTGCTCTGGCTCAGGTGATCCTTGGGGCACCCCCACGTATGGAAAAAAGAGTTTTTTGGATGGTATAGTTACCATTTTTTATCTGAAACGGTTCAACTGTTGGAGTTATTTTACGCACACACACACACACACACCACACACACACACACACACACCTCCATCCCGCTTCTCGCAAGGGCGGAGTTAACAAATTGGATTTCTACTGGAAATCCAATTTGTAAGTAAAAATTTTCTGCTATACTTTAAGCCAAATGCCACCAAAAATATCTTAAATGTATATATACCAATACAGAGACGCGGACCTTCTTTCATAAAGAACTTGCGAGATACATGAGCATGAAATCGGACCAAAGCGTATCATCGAGATGATAAACAAATATAAAAATCTATTTTGACTCTATTTATATTCTTTTTATGTATTTGTATATTAACTCGTCAGCGAAAGGCGAAAAATCTCAAAGGATTTTTTACCAACATATTTTTAGGAATTACTGAAGGGAATGTACGAATATATATATATATATATATATATATATATATATATATAAAGGGTGGCGCAAAAGTCGCGCATCATAGGAATTTTCAGTGTTGATTATAATATATTTTTTCTTTTAGGTAGGGGATGGCTGCGAAATTAACAATAGTCATCCCTTATCTAAAAGAAAAAAATATTATAATCAATACTGAAAAATCTTATGATGCGCGACTTTTGCGCCACCGGTATATATATTATACCCACGAGGATAGTCTGGCGGTTAAGACGCTGGGTTGCTGATCGGGGAGTCGAATTCAGACGGGGCCTTTGGAATTCAGAATTCCTCGACGAGTCCGTAGTTCAAAATCCGCGTTAAGTTAGGTTTAAGGTTGGAGCGAAACGTTTGACTTTCGTCAGAATGACTAATTTGGGTGAAAGCAAAACCATTTATTTATATATATGTGTATATATATATATATATATATATATATTTTTTTTTTTCGGATGTAAACTCGAGTTTGTATAACATTTATGGTTAAATGAAATAGGAATAACGCGTCTGGAAACATTGCGACTTATTTTTTCTCCTCCCGTATTACATAATACGTCATTGGTCAGAGACGCTAATATCTTTTGCTTATTCTGAAGAATGAGAAAGGCGGAGACAGGAAAAGGAGAGTTACAAGGGGTAGTTACGAGGGAGAGTTCATATCTGTCATTAAAAGAGAAAGGAAGAGCATAACACAAATTTTAGTTGACTGAAATTTATGAACTTTGAATTTATCAACTTATTTCAGTCGATGTTCAGATGTGAAATAGTTCTGTTCCACCAAATTAAGTTATGGCCATTGGACCCGTGAATACTTTCTTTAACCCAGTCCCCAGAGACAGAGAAACATAGAGACAGAGTGTGTGTGTGTGTGTGTGTGTGTGTGTGTGTGTGTGTGTCACCACAAAATCACCACTACAATGAGATAACAATTCCACATTTCATACGACCAGAGAAAACACGTTAGAATTAGACTGGGCTATAAATTACTTTTATACAGGCTTGCGCACCGCGCGCGGGTCCATTTCGACGAGATTACTTTTTTCTAAATGGCTTTAAAATTTATTTTAAAAATTATAAATACTTTTTTAAGTTAATTATATAATATGTCAAAAGAATCCTTAAAAATATCTCGTATTAAAAGTTTTTCAATCGGTATAACTTACGAAACTTTTTTAAAATTTGAATTAGCTCATAAAAGTTTGGCACCTGCTTGGCACTTTAATTTATCGGCACTTTGACGAGACTTCACTAATTTTTAATTATAAATCGCTTTAAACGAATCTCAAAGTATGCAGAACGGATTAACATCAAAATACTCATTATACCCGAGTCCACCTTGCTTCCTTATAGTAGTTTTTACAACAGGTAGGCAGGAAGCCATTCAGTCAGTCAAGTAACACGTTCGGGTCGCTGGTTCGACTACCTATCATACTAGTTAATAATAACCCACGAGTTAGAACACTGGGCCGCATTAGTTGGCCTGAGCGCTGCGCTTCCTTATACTGATGATGATTATTATACCTATTTGCTTGACGGGATATTCCTTTGACACTCAAAAACTAACCTATCCCAACTTAACCTATCCCAACTTAACCTATCCCAACTTAACCTATCCCAACTTAACCTATCCCAACTTAACCTATCCCAACTTAACCTAAATTGTCAATAAATATTAACTGGAGATATTCACGTTATCCCCCAAAATAAAACCTATTTAGAAGAAAGTTCATTAAAAACTACATTATATACTTTTCAGCTACTGTATTGTACTGTACTATCCCCTCATCGGAGGAATCTGAGGGAGAGTAAGAGGTTAGTGGGGTGAAGAGTAATTGTATAATTGTATTCTATGAAACTGGATATGACTCTTATAAGCGGACTTTTCGATTACACCAGCTGCTTCCTCGGTTCAAAAGGGTTAAAAATTACCTCTTTCGCAATGACGTCATAAAGGACAAAAACTTAAATTCCTCGTATTCAGAATGCTTTTTTGGGCACAGACTTTCGGAGATGTTGCTCCGTACTAATAATTACTGTATATTTGAAGGTTAACTTCTTCCGTAAGGGCAAAGGTTACATGACGGAGAGGACCTACGGTTTTACGGGGAATCCGAACCATCTAAGGATCATCCATCGAACTACTAACCAGGCCCAACGTCGCTCAACCTTGCTGGTCTAACAGGAAGCGGTTGTGCCAACGCAACCATGACGTAACTACTGTTTACGGGAAGCAACTCGACCAAGAAAAAGTTAAAAAAAAAAATTTCGTAAAACACTTTTTTTTCCTCAAAAATTTTCTTGACCATAAAATATACAAAATTTATGCGAAGCTCACAAAGTTTAGAGACTTTTTCTTTTCTTTTAATAAACACAAAATAATTAATTACAATGGCAATAAATGCGAAGCAACACCGCTTACTTGTAACTCATAAATAAACCATTTTCCACAGTTTGGTCAAAATGGCGATTATGTCCATTGGAGAAGAAATAATAGGCAAAATTGGCTGTCGTATCTGGGTATACGGGCATGGGTTAGTATATACAATAAATATTCAGTCGGCTCTTAATGGAATTGCTCGCAATATAAAATGAAACTTATCTGTATCGCGCTGATACAGATATTCTGTACATTCTTTACTTACAAGTACCAACACCGTAAACCATATACTACCATTACACCCACACACACACACACACACACACACGTACCTGACACTGACTTATTTAAAACCCAGAAAACCTTTTAAATTTTTAATCGTCCTTTTTTTTTTTTTCCTTTTGACGACAACCGCCAAAAGGGGCAATTTTTTTAATTAAAACTGTTGCCGAAATGATGTATCTTGAAGATGGCGTCAACATAATAACTGCGTCAATATAATAATTGGGTCAAATTCATTTTGAGAATAATGAAAAAATACAAGAATGAACAGTATTTTTTTTTTTTTTAAATCTGAATTAGGGACAGCTTTAATTCTAATTAACACGACTTCAATCTCTCTTTCTCAGTCTATCTCTCTTCATATATATACGTAATCTGAATATAGTTACTTACTAAAGGTTTCGAGATCATACTGCTCCCACCCTCAATGGATTTCCATAAATTGTTTATGTATATATATCTGTACGTTCGTTTGTTTGCTAACAAATATTTTTAAAATCATAAAATACAAATTTTAAACAGTGTAAAATTGAACATTATTATATATAAATACCAAATGATTTAAAAAAAAATCTTTTTGTACTGTTTCAGTGAAAACCCTCATTTTTATTCAGTTTGAGTGAAAAAATGTTTTACTCGAGTTGAGTGACAAAACAAGCTTCACTTTTTATGCAGTACGAATTAAAAAAGCTTTACTTTTTATTCAGTTTGAGTAAAAAAAAGCTTCACTTTTTATTCAGTTTGAGTTAAAAAAAAAAGCTTCACTTTTTATTAAGTTTGAATCGTGTTTGAAACGTAGAATCTAAACAAACCCAAACTCGTATTCGGCAATTATATAATAAAATATGAATTGCACCCATATTCGGATCGTATTAAACGTCTATTTTAAGCATTAAACAGACCACAATCCTACCAATTTCTTATAATTTTACCATCACTACACAATTTTCACCACACGATTATTTCACAATACCGAGTTTGTAAGAGGATGTAGTTGTCGTTTAAAGGGAGCCTCTCAATAATGTAAGCAAATCGACTTAAACTGTATCCGCATTTGGTTAGTTGCTTGCTCGCTTCGTTTAATAGTTTGGACTTGTCTAAGAAAGGATAATTCTCTCTATCTCTCTCATATATATATATATATATATATATATATATATATATATAAAGCGCTTGAGCACCATTTTGTGTTTCCTTTCCTTCGTGGTTTTATTCATCATAAATATTTTTCACGTGTTACCTTCGTGAAATAATTTTCATATATATATATATATATATATATATATATATATATTTATATATGTATTGTATGTGTGTTCTTGTCTTCCTACGGAATTGCAAGAATCTTTAAGATACACACACAGCCCATCGCGACACGAACGTGCATATCACGAAATTAGCAGTGACGCGGTGGTTTATCTTTATAAATGCTAACTTTTATCATAAAAAGGGGATATAATTAAAACTAAGAGAGGTTAGGTGAGGCTACGCTAGGTTAGGTAAAGTTTGGTTACATTTATTAGATTTTCAGATTGGATAAATGTCGCGATACAGATTTGAATGTAAAATTGTCGTGATACTGAATTGAATGTGAAATTGTCGCAGTTTTGTAGGGTCGCTAAACGTGTGTGTGTGTGTGTTTAACCACATTCGTGGAACCTACACCTTTACGTGTTATCCGAAACGCTGGTCGCTAACATGCAGTATGTTGGACACAGAGCACGTTACCCCATCCAACGACAACCCAGACCCAATGTCACTTAACTTCGCTAAATGACAGTAAGCTTCTCTCTCTCTCCTCTCTCTCTCTCTCTCTCTCTCTCTCTCTCTCTCTCTCTCTCTCTCTCTCTCTTTAATATATACATACATTATATATATATATATAGGAGAGAGAGAGAGAGAGAGGACATATATCACGTGAAAATCCCCCGTTTTACCAACCATTAAAATAAATAAATAAATTTTGCAATTTCTAAATTCAATAAATCTTTGTTATCGAATTTATCGACTTCGTAAATCGATAAACCCGAATCAGATATTAATTATTATTGGTTAAATGGCCAATAAAGGAGAGAATTACTTCGGATCTTTTCCTCCGACCATAACTGACTCATTAGAGTTGAAGGAGATTCCTAAATTAGAATATCGGCCATCTGGCATCTAAACACGAAGCAATAAATTTCTTCTTGAAAATGTTGAAAGGCTTTTACGTATAGCAGATGGGGTGGGGATGGGGAGGGGGGAGGGGGGAGATGCTTTTTTTTAAAAAGAAGTTATTTTGAATTACTTTTTTTTTTTTACTCAGTATGATTCTCTGTTTACTTAATTTGAGTAACATTTTTAATTCATTATGAGCCGCATAGAGTTGTGTGTGTGTGTGTGTGGGTTGGTGGGTGTGGGGTGTGGTGGGGGGGGGGGGGGGGGGGTAGTTATTTCCGATTATTTCAGAGTTGTTTTTATTACAACCTTTAATTTTGACTAATTTTAATTATTAACATTGCTTCGGTTAGTTAATTTAAGTTAGTTTCATTATGTAAACTAAGTTAAACGAGTTATCTACCGATATACTTCTTATAATTAGCAAATAAAGCCAAGCTGCTTTCACAGTCGTTGTCGGCATCGTAACGAGATAACGAGTTTGTTTTAGTAAATTTGAGTTAAAATAAATTTTTATATTCAAATACAGGGTGTACATAAAGTCAGGATCAATTTTTGTGAAGCATTTGAGAATTATATGGAATTCAATCATAAAATGATAAAGTGGTAACATTTATTAAATAATTAAGAGTAGGATTCGACGTGACGCCCATCAGTATCCCTGCACAGCTTAAATCGTTCCGCAGCATTTCTAAACACATTCTGGAGCATTTGCGGGGTTATGTTATCTGCAGCAGTTCGTATACGTGTACGTAAGTTTTCAAGACTCGTAATCTTCGTCTGATAGACGTGCGATTTGATAAAGCCCCATGCAAAGAAATCTAAAGGGGTTAAATCTGGTAATCTCGCTGGCCAAGGTCTGTTGCTTTCCGCGTCCGATCCAGCGATTTGGAAAACGTCCATTTAGATAATCCTGAACAATTTTGGCATAGTGACAAGGAGCACCATCATGTTGATAGACGACGGTACTAACAATCCTATCCCCAATCAGCTGAGGTTCAAGGAATTCCTGCAACATGTCCAGATAATAAGCCCCGTAACTGTAGCTTCAGCAAAGAAAAAAGGACCATAAACCTTAGATTTTGTTAAACCCATCCAGACATTAACTTTAGGCGAGTCTCTTTCCCAATTTTGGACGAAATCATTCGGTCTTTCATCTGCCCAAATTCGACAGTTATGGCGATTTACTTTTCCACACGTATGGAAAGTGGCTTCATCACTAAAGAGAATGTTGTCCATTAAATTATCACTCCAGATTTGTTCTACGAGATCAGCACACACAGCACTTCGTCGAGGGAAATCTTCCTCATGTAAATCATGTAAAACCCGCAAATGATAGCTTTTCTTCTGCAAATTAACTTTCAGAATTTTGTGCACAGATGACGTCGGGAGGCCGAGTCTGTGTGATGCAGCACGAACGGACGTACGTGGCTCCTCAGTGATAATTCCGCGTACTGCATTCACGGTAAGATCTGACATACACGGTCGTCCTGATCTTGCTTCATCATTTACAGATCCCTTTCGTTTAAATTTGTTCACCAATTTTCGTATTGTCTTGTCTATTGGCCCCGGCTTATGAAATCTCCTTCTAAACTTCTCTCTGATGTCATTGTATTTCTTTCCCTCGATTCGCCAAATTACTATTGCCACACGCTCTTCTGTATTCATTCTAAGGGCTTCTGAAAAGAAAAATAGAAAAAAATAATTATTTCACAAAAATAGATCCTGACTTTATGTACACCCTGTATAAAGATAGTTTCAACCACTTTATGTTTAAACCTTAAAAATAACGTTAATTGCGGACAATTTCGCAGTTATTTGGAGACATTTTCAGCCATTTTTAAATAATATAAAGTCGGAATTTAAATCAATAATTCTTTACTGCCGCGGGGAACGGGAATTCATTATTATTATTATTAAGATATGGGTGGGTAACTGCGTAAAAATAAAATAAATTAAAAAAAATAAAAATCTTACACAAGTATCAGTAATTTCGATATTTTATTGAAATGAATTCGCGTGTAAAGTTTATTTGAAGTCATTATTATCCTAATTTCTTTCAGACTCATTCAAAAAAAAAGTAAGAAATTCAATATTTCAAATTAGCGAGACAAGAAAAAAAAAAATTAAATTACTTACATTTTCAGCATTTCTGAAAGAATTTAATTTATTTCGGTTTAATTAAAAATCTATCTCGACCTAAGACACGAGGTCAAAATAATTGCCCTTCAATTTACTCTTAAAATGTAATCATTAAAAAAAAAAAAAAAAAAAATTAATTTTCCAATTTTTAGGACGAAACATCCGTCGGTTCGACCATTTTTCTGATAAAATTATCCAATATACTTATATAATTTCAATTTTATTTAAGTATATAATTTAAATACACACCCGCACACAAAGAGAGAGAGAGAGAGAGAGAGAGAGAGAGGAGAGAGAGAGAGAGAGAGAAGCAAGCAAGTTTTAAAATATTCCATTCGTGAAATAAAAAAAAATCTTCCTCGTTCCGTTCGAGTTTGTTGGTGTGTTTTATTTTTTAAACGGAATGCATAAAGAAGAGAAATGTTTCCCCCTTAAAACTTTTTTTTTTATTCAGAAAACGGGATGTCGACTGTACATATTCAGCTGCAACGAATGAAATACTTGCGAAAAAATTATACAACGTTTTTTGAAAGTTTGTTCAGGGATAGAGGGATGAATGGATCCGGCTTCAACCAATGGACCTTCTTTGGGATTTTATTATTAGATTAGTTGGTAGGTTATTTAAAATTTGAGAGAGAGAGAGAGAGAGAGAGAGAGAGAGAGATTGTAAATCTAGAGAGAGAGAGATTGTAAATCTAGAGAGTTACAAGGAGTTACAAGGAAAAGAAGTACCTCAAAAGGCCTTGCGGCCCATACCGAGGAGGTACCAATGGCAACGGGTGCCAGGGAAAATTTTCTACACACTCAAATAGTGTGTAAGAATTGGTCTAACCTTTTCTTGAACTGATCCACAGAGGAACTGTTCACAACTTCTGAAGGTAACCTGTTCCACGTGTCACAGATCTTATACGTAAAGTAATTCCCACACACACTAGTCCTAAACCGTTTCAAATCGAACTTCCAACTATTGTTGCGAGTTGGGTTATCATTTAAACTAAACATGCTTCTAAAATCGACATCGTTGAACCGGCGTAAGAGCTTGAAAACCTCGATCAGTTGACCGCGCAGCCTCCGAGTTTCCAGCGAAAACAAGTTCAGGGCGCGTAACCGTCGATTGTAGCCCATATGCCCAACGGAAGGGATTAACTTTGTGGCCCTCGCCTGCCCTCGCTCCAGCCTCTCAATATCTTTCCTGAGGGTGGGCGACCAGAACTGCACAGCATACTCCAGGTGCGGCCGAACAAAGGAATTGTACAGTGAGAGCACAATCTCCTTGTTCCGAAACTGAGAGAGAGAGAGAGAGAGAGAGAGAGAGAGAGAGAGAGAGAGAGAGAGAGAGAGAGAGAGAGAGACGCGTACCAGAAATTCCTTTCAACCTCGCATCTTTTTCAATGTGGTGCAATCCAAACCCTCGGGCAGGAAAAATTTCACATAAAAATGCAAATCAGATGAAAGTAATGAAAACTATGATGTACTGTACACAGACTTTGCTAAAGCGTTCGACGAGTGTGACCACGGAATCATAATACATAAACTGAAATATATGGGAATAACAGGAAAAGTAGGAAAATGGATATATAATTTCTTTAGTGAGCGGAGGCAAGTCGTTACAGTACAAGGAGTATCTTCATCAGAATCAGAGGTCCTCAGCTCGGTACCACAAGGAACAGTATTAGCTCCACTCTTCATAATCATGCTAGACTGAAATTGCCTCCTGATATAACCCAATAGCTTCTGAGCTTTCTTTTCCACCTCTACGCACTGTTTGGTAAACTTAAGGTCGCTGCTAATTAGCACACCCAAGTCCTTTTCTAAATCAGTCACCTCGATATTACTCCCCAACATCGAGTAGTCCGACTTGGGATTGGCGTAGCCAATGTGCATCACTTTGCATTTACCCAAGTTAAACGGCATTTGCCATTTTTCGGACTACTCTCCTATCCTACCTAGGTCCGCACGCCGTTCCTCGATCGCTTCGCGCGTCCCAACATTGGCCCAAAGCTTGGTGTCATCAGCGAATTTGGCGATCCGACTGACGATGCCACCGTCGATATCATTTATGAAAATGATAAACAACAGTGGCCCCAAAACGGAACCCTGAGGAACCCCACTAGTGACCGAGGCCCAACCCGAGAACTAGAGAGAGAGAGAGAGAGAGAGAGAGAGAGAGAGAGAGAGAGAGATTGTAAATCTTGAAACAGGGGTGAATTGTGAAGGTGTTTTTAAGTGGAGAATAATTCACAAAAAGTAAAAAATGTATTTCACGAATGTGTGAATGTTATTGCCACTCGCATAAATGCGAGAAAGACATTACGTCACCGCGGATGGGCACCTTATATGTACATATAATTGGTCAACACTTCATCTCTCTCCCCTTGTGTACTTTACCATGCCCGAAAAGGGTATGGAACGGGAGTTCCTTCTCTGTAACTTGATAATGTGTCACTGATCTGTAATTCAAGCGTCGTGCCTACCCCAATCCATGGTAATGGGCAATAGAGTATTTTTATGATTTCACACTTAGTTGATGAACGAGCTCGCAATCTGTCTATTTATCCAAATAAATAAATACATAGTTACATTTACTGTTTATGAGGCCTTCCCAGGAAGAAGTGGCTAAGCGACGAAAGTAAAAAACGCCAATGAACGCTTTCTAAAGTTGTACCAATTTGAAAATTTCTTACTTTTGAACTTTTAACCCTCGCACTGCACTACGACTTTCGTCAGCCCCGATATCACCGTATGACCCAAAAATATGAAAAATGTAGTAACATCTAATGACGTGGACCGAAGTCCCCTACGTTAACGCCTATTGACACGGACCGCAGTCACCTACTTTAACCGCGTCCAAGGGTTACAGATATTTCGTCAAAATATGTTCAAAAGTTCAAAGATTCAAAAGTTACGTCACCTTTCAAATTGATACAATTTCTAACTGCGGTTTCTGGCGTTTTTTACTTTTGTCGCTTAGCCACTTCTTCCTCGGAGGGCCTCATATACGACTATAAACAGACCCTAAAGAGTTAGGTATTAACAGTTGTACGCGCTCGATTCGGCTCTTTAGAGTGCCAAGAGATTAACACCAAAGTGCCAGAGTAACACTTTATAGCGTTAATTAGCGCACGAATGTGACGCCGCCAAAAGAAACCGCTTCCAAAATGGAGAGAAAATTTAATTTTCACTTAACAAAAGTTAAAAAAAAATAAAAAGTTTATGTAAAAAAGTAAAACGCGAAAGTAATCTGGAAAAAACAAACATGTCCTTACTTAAAGCACGTTTATATTCTCAAAATTTAAATGTTTTGAATATTTTCCAACTTCCTTCCTTCTTTCTCACCCCATCCACACCAAGGAAAAAAAAAAAAGTTGTCAACAGACCTTTCGTGACCCTTCAAAAGCAAAAAAAAAAATTTTTTTTTTTTTACAAAGTATAGCTTTAAAAAAAAAAAAAAAGCTTTCATTATTTTAATCTGGGAATGTAGAGCGATTACCGTTTCTCAAATGAATTTCGACTGCGAGATTACATTTTGAGATTACCGTGATTATACAAAGCCGGAATGCGGAGATTTTTTGCGTATAAACTGTAGAAAATTTTTTTTGTTCAAAAACCTAATTTATACAGATTATCTTAAACCTCTTCTGCATAATGATAAAGTGTGTGAGGTAGAGAGAAAAGTGCTACCATTACATTATAATTAATTCACTTATACTAATGAATTCTTGTCGAATTAGATTAATATATATATATATATATATACAGGGTGTCCAATAAGTCCGGTCCTACAGGAAAATTTATTTTATATTAAATTTACAAAATTAATACATTAGAACTAAAACAAATGTTTAAATTGATGTCTTGTTTTGGGATGTCTCGTTATGGAAGCGAGTTATACTGGTGAGGAAAAGGAGGTCTTTTCCTCACGAGTGTAACTCGCTTCCATATTGGCCATTGCGTGTTATTCTACCTGCAACAAAAAATAAAGGTCCCGAAACAAAACATCAATTTGAACATTTGTTTTACTTCTAATGTATTCGTTTTTGTAAATTTAATTTAAAATAAATTTTCCTATCAGACCTGACTTATGGGACACCCTGTATATGTATATATATATATATATATGTGTGTATATATATATATATATATATATATTATAATATTTAGGAGAAATCCAATGACAAGGAGGAATGTAAATGCCATGAAAAGTCTTCTTTAATGCGCAACGTTTCGAGCAATACGCTCATCATCAGGCTAGATAAAACAATATGAAATTAGAATCAATAAATAAATGTGAACAAGACAAAATCATTTCTATAAAAAGACTAAAAGAAGAGGGTTAAATTCAAAGTTATAAAATTTACATATAAAATTACAAGAAATTTAAAAGCTATTTTTAAATTACATATAGTAAATTTGAAATTAGTACACTGGAATAATTAACACTAATACAATGGAATAATTAACACTACGAACCTTTCAATGCTGGTTCCGAGGCACGAGTAATTTAAAACAAAACAAAACAGGAAACAAGCTATGGGTTGGGCGGTTGGAGAGTTATAAGTTAGGGGAGGGGGGATTATAAAAAATTGGGGAGGGGGGAGGGGGAGGGGGATTATAAAAATTTAGAGGGACAGCTGAGGAATCCACGTTTAGAGAAGGGGTCAATGTTTTAATATAAAGAGATTCCAAAATTCTAAGTGAGTTTGGACAAGAATTACAACCGAGAATTTTAAAATTATCTAAAGTGACATCAGTTTTACATTTTATACTATGTTCCCGAATACTAGAGGCTTCTTTTTTATTTAAAATTTTACCTGTTCGGCAACTTATTCCCATATGCGAATAAAATCTAGCCCTGAGGGAGCGCACGGTGCTGCCAATATAAGTACCAAGGAGACACCTTGGGCAGGTAAATAAATATACAACACCGCTACGCAACGAATCAGGAGTTCGATCCTTCGCTGAGAAAAAGCTACCTAAAGACATTTTGTTAATAAATTAATGCGAAAATCAGTATGATAAAAAAATTTTCTTAACAACTTTGTAAATTTAAGTTTAAATTCTTTATTCATGGGACCCATTTCAGGTACCAGGAAATATTTTATATCTTTAGGCACTGAAATACAGGAAAGTTGAGGGCTATAAACATTATTTAAGAAAGATCTTATTAGTTTATCTACATATTGAACAGGAAAACTATTATTGGTAAAATATGATCATATTTTACCAATAATAGTTTTCCTGTTCAATATGTAGATAAACTAATAAGATCTTTCTTAAATAATGTTTATAGCCCTCAACTTTCCTGTATTTCAGTGCCTAAAGATATAAAATATTTCCTGGTACCTGAAATGGGTCCCATGAATAAAGAATTTAAACTTAAATTTACAAAGTTGTTAAGAAAATTTTTTATCATACTGATTTTCGCATTATATTTATTAACAAAATGTCTTTAGGTAGCTTTTTCTCAGCGAAGGATCGAACTCCTGATTCGTTGCGTAGCGGTGTTGTATATTTATTTACCTGCCCAAGGTGTCTCCTTGGTACTTACATTGGCAGCACCGTGCGCTCCCTCAGGACTAGATTTTATTCGCATATGGGAATAAGTTGCCGAACAGGTAAAATTTTAAATAAAAAAGAAGCCTCCAGTATTCGAGAACACAGTATAAAATGTAAACTGATGTCACTTTAGATAATTTTAAAATTCTCGGTTGTAATTCTTGTCCTAACTCACTTAGAATTTTGGAATCTCTTTATATTAAAACATTGACCCCTTCTCTAAACGTGGATTCCTCAGCTGTCCCTCTAAATTTTTTACAAACCCCCTCCCCAACTCTCCTCCCCCCTCCCCTAACTTATAACTCCAACCGCCCAACCCATAGCTTGTTTCCTGTTTTGTTTTGTTTTAAATTACTCGTGCCTCGGAACCAGCATTGAAAGGTTCGTAGTGTTAATTATTCCATTGTATTAGTGTTAATTATTCCATTGTATTAGTGTTAATTATTCCAGTGTACTAATTTCAAATTTACTATATGTAATTTAAAAATAGCTTTTAAATTTCTTGTAATTTTATATGTAAATTTTTATAACTTTGAATTTAACCCTCTTCTTTTAGTCTTTTTATAGAAATGATTTTGTCTTGTTCACATTTATTTATTGATTCTAATTTCATATTGTTATTATCTAGCCTGATGATGAGCGTATTGCTCGAAACGTTGCGCATTAAAGAAGACTTTTCATGGCATTTACATTCCTCCTTGTCATTGGATTTCTCCTAAATATTAAATTGAAGCTTTGTAGAAGCAAACCGCATGACTATATATATATATATATATATATATATATATATATATATATATATATATATATGCGTGTGTGTGTACGCGCGCGCGCATAACGCAGATAAAAGAGATAAAAAGAATTAAGAAAAGATTATCAAGTATTAAAGGAAAATATTATTCTACCAATATGTTATCCTTGTAAATGCCATTAAACTTATTTACAAAGTCTAAGAATGAATTTAAACATTCTAGAATGTTCTTTTCAGTTACGTCCTTAATTTTTAACAGAATTTTAGAACGTTACCAATTAATACTTTGAATATATTTCTACGTATGGGTAAACAATGTAATTCTATTGGAATTAGCGGCCGTTCTAAGCGTATATTTATGCTATTCTATTTTAGCATTTCGCGTTTTCCCAGTTTAACCCAAATATAAAGTAAATAAAGGAGTTTATACTCGATAGAATAGAGGCACTCAACCGTATTATTTCGGTTGTTTTCAATTAAGCGAGATTTAAATTTATTTTTATAATAATTAAAAATTACGTTCATTCAAATTGTTTTTAACCCATTAGTGGCCATTGGTAGAATTTCCTACCGCCAGCCAAAATTGTTTGCCCTTATTTCATCACTTTTTCTTGTATTCACGTGATCTTCGGTATGAGTCATTGATGTGACGAAATCTAAAAGATTCTCAAATCGATCCATTTGGAATGAACAGAATATTTCCTTTAAAAGAATGAATGGAATATTTCCTTTTAAAAGGAAATATTCTATTCATTCAAAATGGATCCATTTGAGAATCTTTTAGATTTCATTATATCAATGACTCGTTCATATCGAAGATATGTGAATACGAGAAAAAGTGATGAAATAAGGACAAACAATTTTGGCGGTAGGAAATTCTACCAATGGGCACTAATGGGTTAAGTAAGGACGAAAACTGTTTAAAACGGCGATTCCTAACCTATAGTAGTAGGCGGAGTTCTTTAAAGTGATACGCGAGAGACTGTCAGAAATACGCAGCTTGCGTATTATTATGATACCTTAATAAATTACAATGTATTTAAAAATTAATAAAAGTTGTAGATGAATACCCCACCCCCAACCCCCAACATGAACAATATCCCTTCATAATATTATAATGAACAATCTCCCTTCATAATATTATAATGAACAATCTCCCTTCATAATATTATAATGAACAATCTCCCTTCATAATATTATAATGAACAATCTCCCTTCATAATATTATAATGAACAATCTCCCTTCATAATATTATAATGAACAATCTCCCTTCATAATATTATAATGAACAATCTCCCTTCATAATATTATAATGAACAATCTTCCTTCATAATATCATAATGAACAATCTTCCTTCATAATATCATAATGAACAATCTTCCTTCATAATATCATAATGAACAATCTTCCTTCATAATATCATAATGAACAATCTTCCTTCATAATATCATAATGAACAATCTTCCTTCATAATATCATAATGAACAATCTTCCTTCATAATATCATAATGAACAATCTTCCTTCATAATATCATAATGAACAATCTTCCTTCATAATATCATAATGAACAATCTTCCTTCATAATATCATAATGAACAATCTTCCTTCATAATATCATAATGAACAATCTTCCTTCATAATTCATAATGAACAATCTTCCTTCATAATATCATAATGAACAATCTTCCTTCATAATATCATAATGAACAATCTTCCTTCATAATATCATAATGAACAATCTTCCTTCATAATATCATAATGAACAATCTTCCTTCATAATATTATAATGAATAGACAGAACTCGGAAGAAACAGAAGAAAGAGTGGAACATTTTGTCGAAAGGTCAGAATAAAAGCAAACATATCTTGTTACGATATCTTTCTCCCTTAATGACTCCTTAATCATTCGTTAACTCTGTATGGTATATATTCCGCCTTGTGCTTCTCTTCTACATTCCCTGACGGGGTGTAGAATTATACGAAAAGCCTTGGAATAGTTTTTGTTAATTCCTGTGGGGTGAGTCACGACGAAATGTCATAACTTCGGGAGCTTATAGCTGAGGTCATTCCCAGTCAAAAATTTCATATGAACATAGGTCCGATTCTTAACGGTTATGGAGCTATGGATGTTTGAATGTTTGAAAATAAGAATAAGCGAACAAATAGCTGCTAAAGTTTTTATTCATGAATTTACAACAACTGTTCAAAATGAATACCCTCGGCCTCAATACTCATCGCCGCTCGTCTGTGAATCGCGCGGTGTAGCTCGCATTAGTTCATTACGGTTATCATTTATGAGGGCTGCAGCATCCAAAATGCGATGGAGCACTGCATCTTGCGTTTCCACTTTTCTCTGGTACACCAGTTCTTTCGTGCGCCCCCACAGATAAAAATCTAGAAGGATTAGGTCCGGAGACCTGGGTGGCCAAGTTTGTGCACCACCACGACCGATCCATCGACCAGGGAAGCGATCATCGAGATGCGTTCTCACTGCACGGCTAAAATGAGGAGGAGCTCCGTCTTGTTGGAAGTAAGTACATACGCAACCGTGTTGCCAAAGATACATCTCCTAACAGTGACGGCAGTTCGTCTCGCAGAAATCGTAGATAAATGTCACCTGTGAGACCACCTTCGAAGATAAACGGACTAATCAGCTGATCGTAGAGAATACCACACCACACATTGACACTGAACCGATGTTGAAAATTACTTTCCACAATGGCATGAGGATTCATTTCTGACCACACGTGTGAATTGCCAGTGTTGTTGACACCGTCGCGGGGAAATTGAGCTCATCACAGAACAAGACGTATCGATGCAATTGTCGATTGGCATTGAACCAATTACAAAATTCCAGCCGTTGGACACGATCCTCAGGTTGGAGGTGCTGAACGCGCTGTACGTGGTAGGTATGGATACATGCCTTCTTCGTGTAACGTTCTACATACTCTCGTTTGAGGAACTCTAAGACGTGTGGAAAGCTTTCTCGTACTAACATGAGGACTCCGCTATACCATCTGAATAATGTTTTCTTGTTCAGCCACATCTTTTTGTACCGGACGCTCAGATAAAACAGTAACGCTAGGAAATGAACCGCTCTCTCTCTCAATCTCCGGAAAACGTTGCTAAACACTCGTCGATCCGGAATTCTTCGATTTGGAAAACGTCGCTGGTATTCAGCGACAGCAGCAGCAGCAGTATTTCCATCGCAAAATCTGTAAACATACACCATATCGGCATATTCGGCATTTGAAAACGTAAAAGGCATACTGAACGCACAAAACACCAACTGCACGCTGTGAAAGAACACACTACTGCGTAGTTAGTTCAGTTCGGTAAGTAACTGTCAATTCAGTTCAAGGTCACGCATGCGCATGCTTGAAATTCAAATATCCATAGCTCCATAACCATGAAGAATCGGACCTATGTTCATATGAAGTTTTTGACTGGGAATTACCTCAGCTATAAGCTCCCGAAGTTATGACATTTCGTCATGACCCACCCTGTGTGTGTGTGTATATATATATATATATATATATATATATATATAAAATTCGATAAAAATAAACTCATTCACAAATTAAGAAAAAGTTGACATGGGAAATGGCAAATGTATTAAACAAATTCCACGACACAAAAACTACGAAATTCATTAATAATTTGGATATATAAGTCATGCATACATCGTACGAATGTATGTACGTTACATATATGGGTGTGTGTGTGTGTGTGTAGTGTAGTGTGTGTATATATATATATATATATATATATATATATATATATATATATATATATATATATATATATATACGTGTGTGCGTGTATATGTATGAAGAGATATATACAAAATAAATATGGAAACCATATAGGGGTACAATCATTAAAAAAAAAAGTTTTTTTTTTTACGACAATATAAACGTTGAGGATATAGAAGCCCTAAGTCGGTACACCACAAAAGAAAATAATTTCAAAGAGTAAACATAATTAAGGAATACGAAATTAGGAGAAAATTAAAATAGATAGGCAAACAATGGTATAAGACTTCATATATAAAATACAGTTTTGGGCGTATCAAACAGTTATATAATGAGATACGGAAGTGCGAGCTTGAAGGGAAATACGCGCGTGGAAAGCCGCGAAGTATAGTTAGTTGGTGGATAGATAATATGACGATAAGGTTTCGGAAATAGACAACACACAAAATTAAAACGGTTCAAAGAAAATAAAAAATCAAACGCTCGAGAGCGAACTTGAGCGAGAACAACGAGGATAGTCCGTCTAGAATTAGTAATACAAAAAATAATAACTATTAATAATAGTAATAATAGTAATACTACTAATAATGGTGGCAATGATAGTAAAGATGATGATGATGATAATGTTTATGATAGTAGCGGTAATAACGGGACTCGTGGTTGAAAAATCTCAATGATACTTGCAGGAGTGAGGACGGAGGGACTGAACTAGTTTATAAAGAGGTATACTTCACAAATATTGAAAGCGTGACTCCAAAACAAGGAAAAGGTAAGGTATTCAAAGTTTTCCAGAATTCTATTCTGCGTTTGTTTTTTTCAAATTCTATTTAGTTTCAGTTTACAAATACAATATTTTCCGTGTTGAGTGTATATATATATATTTTTTTTTTAACTGCAAACAACACAGTATAATTAATGTAAAGAACGACGACAGGCCTGTATACGGGCGGTTTGCGATTGTGGATACTTGTGGTTTTTAGTCCAGTTTGTGTAGAGCAAGCCTAAGGTAGTAAGAGTGTGACTGATTGGTGCAGGTAAATCTGTGTTGCCTTGGGGAGGAAACATCCATCCCCCTCGTTTGAATCCATCCCCCTCGTTTGAATCCATCCCCTCGTTTGAATCCATCTCCCTCGTTTGAATCCATCTCCCTCGTTTGAATCCATCTCCCTCGTTTGAATCCATCTTCCTCGTTTGAATCCATCTCCCTCATCTTTCTCCAAACGATTGAAATCACTTCCCAAAATCAAGAGAAAAATCCTGGAAAAATTCTAAGGGAAGTTTTCATCACATTTCCGGAAATGTTTCGTCAAAGTCGCCGGAAGAGTTTCGCCATTTGTAAACTTTGGTTTCATATCAAAGGAAGATTTTTCTTTTCATAATCAGTAATGCAGATTAACCCTTTGAGGACCGATTTATTTACGAATTAAGACAAAATATACACTATTATGGGTCCATATGGACCTACTGGGTGAAAAGGGGTAACAACGCTGTCGTAAAGAAACGATCATTAATATGAGGGATTCCAGCGCACCTGCTGGAGAGAGACTTTTTTTTTTAACTCTGATATTCTCAAGTAAAGCTTTAACTTTGTGAAATTAATTTAAAAGTAATTTATAAAAAATTTAAAGGAGAGTTTCTTCGGTTTAAACTTAAAAGGAATTTTCGTATTTTATAATATTTTTCGTCTTTTTACGATAAAATACCAAAAGACCTCAATAATTAATAATTAATAATTAATAATTAAAATTTGTCTAAAATAATTAAATTAAAGTTATCGTGACGATTATCGTTTTCTTTCGTTTCCAAATCGAATGAGACGAGCTCCAAACCTCTATAAATAATGCTTTTCAAAATAGGCGCAATTAAGCTGCGCAAATTATTAACTTTAATTAAAAATTTTATGAATTAAAGGCCTATTTAATTACAATTATTAATTATTATATATCCAAAATATTAATATTTCATTTAATTAGTTTTTAATAAAAGAAATATTTTTAGCGAATTTTAATCTTTGTTTAAACATTTAAAAACAAAGATTTTGTAAAATAATTTAAGTAATTAATTTGAATAATTTAAAATAATTAAATATATATTTTTTAATTTTAAACAATTTCCCTCGAAATAAAGTCATGAAAAGTACTTTTGCAAAAAGTACACCCGCATTTCACGTTAAGGTTTCATAAGACGTAAAAAAAAATCGATATTTTGCGAATAAATTTAGTCCCCTTTTATTTCTTTATGAAAATGTATTATTTTTAGTAAAACAATTCCACGAAGAGAGAGCAAAAAAGAGAAAAGAGAAAAAAGAGAAAAAGAAAAAAGAGGAAAAGAGAAAAAACAGAGAAAGAGACTTTTTTTGTATTTATGAGGATAGACTTTAAAAAAAAAAAAAATGTTTTTTGGTTCAAATTCCTCAGCCAAAAAGAATAAAGAGTAGCAGGTGATAAATGGAAAACCACAAACGCAATTCCCCGACTATATATATATATATATATATATATATATATATATATATATATATATATATATATATATATTATATATATATATATAAAGAAACATTTGCTTATACACGAAACGAAAGCGGTTTCATGAGCAATGCAATGAAATGCGCGTGTTCATTTCTAGAAAATAATCTTGGTTTTTGTCGTGATAAATCCATAATCGACTTCGATTTCTTTAAACATTTGACGACTCTTCTTGCGAGCAAAATATTTGCTCAACGTTCAATTTATTTAAACTAAGTTATAAAAATGGTATGTGACGTTAAGTGACGTAATGATAAGTGGTGCGTGACGTTGATGTAATGGTAGAGATTAAATGGCCATTGAGAGAACGGACTGCTTTTAAAAACTAGTGACTGGCGAAATGTGGGCTTATTGTGGACCTAATTTGGGTCCAACTGCGGTACCCGCAACCCGCGTGTCGTGCCCGTTATCATAGTGGGCATACGGAGGAACGAAGGGCGGACGAGAGCCGCTATTAAAGTGGGGGGTGGAATTATAATATTAAAAGATTGAGAATCATTAAAGCACTTTCAATATTTATTCTTTGGGGCGGAATGAACAACTCAAAATCTGGGTATTTTATACTCTTATTCGATACCTTCCAATATTTTATCCATATTTGAGGTTCGGAATAAAAACCGGATTTTCAAAGTGGATTTCACAACCCGGAATGACATCTGGATTGGATTCCACTATTTAGGAAGGATTTGAAATTAACAATGGGATCGAAAATTTTGGTTTTTCCTTTATGGACTCTCTCTCTCTCTCTCTCTCTCTCTCTCTCTCTCTCTCTCTCTCTCTCTCTCTCTCTCTCACGAGTTCAAGATAACAGATAATGTTAGAGTGACATTATGGATGTGGGTGTTCTAGAATCTCTGTTAAGGAAATCAACTTTTCACGGTGGCCCAGTCAGTGTCTCCGAGAAATTAATACAATAAGAAAATGGACATAGCTAAGCTTATAAGTGTGCCTCTACCTTCCAAAAAGAGTATTTATTCCTTAAAAGGAAATACGTCTATTTTAATGATTTTCATAGCTAAATTTTAAAATTTTATCAGTAATTTTTAACTTTAATTTTATAAATTCATTATTTTATGTTAACTGATGATGGGAGGAGATGTTTTACGAAAACTCTTGCCATAAATAATAAAATCATGTACCGACTTCATTTTAGCCTTTATACGCAGCAGACATTCGGTAATCCAATTAGATAAGAAGCAAAATCCCGTCGGAATACCCAGCCAGGATTAAGCGATGAATTCTAAAGAAGCCAAACTGATTAGGATTTAGGAGTAATATTAAACACGAGTAAAATGTCTAAAAAAGAATTTAATAAATTGTTTAATAACCTTAAAATTAGGAAAAGTCTCTTTTGGGTTTTCGATCGAAAAGGTCCGTTTTGTGTCCGTGTTTGTGTTGTCCCGTAGTAGGCACGAGTGGGGATGGCCGATCGTCGGATTAAACAAAGAATGGTAAACTGGAATCAGATTAGCGAATATGTCGTGTGGGCATCATTTTTAAGGAAATTTACTAACGTGTGTGTGTGTGTGTGTGTGCGCGCGCTAAAACCGATATTTTTTAATTCAAAATAAAATACAAACCAAGATATTGCTTCTTGCCTCCCATTGAATAAGTGCATAAATAATAAAGTCTTTGATTATTTATATGTAACATGAAGGTCCAGTGAAAAAGCAGTCCAGCGAAAGAAATTTGTTCGTTTCCATCTGCTCAGTGAAAAAGCACGTTTCTCCGCTTCCCCTTCCACCTACCCCTTTTCCCTCCCCTTTCACCCCCAAGGGTGCCATTCAGTTCGAGTTTTGAATTCTAAATGTCCCCCGATAACATTTCCTAATTCAAAATTTAATTCAAGAATGATTCTCTCTCTCTCTCTCTCTCTCTCTCTCTCTCTCTTTCTCTCTCTCTCTCTCTCTCTCTCTCTCTCTCTCTCTCTATATATATATTTTTTTTTTTTTTTTTTTACTGACTATATTACAAAGAACAGAAAAAAACGGTTCTTCCGAGTACTTCCATCTTTGTATCTAAATTTATCAAAAAGTTAAAATAAAGTGAAAGATGCACGCACGAATTCGTCTTTAGATTGTTGGTGAAGTGTGCAAAGAAATAACTTACGATTGTTCTCATAGTTTCCCCTTAAGCTTGAAGTGTCGGAAAGACCTCTTCTTCAGGTTTTCCTTTCATACGGAAGTACTTCCGGGTGTTGCCAACGTAATCAAAGTTTCATATTTGCTAAGAACATAATGGGAATAGGCATGTTGGGTGATTGGGTAGGGCATCGGGTGGTAAAGGCTGCGTATAACGAGGCGCTGGCTTAAGAGAAAAGTTGAACGCTCTTATGCCTGGCACGCGAGCGGGTGCCTCGCCCGTGATTGATGGTCCCGCCACTGGAGTTTCGGTAATTTATGAATATATAGTTTTTATTTTCTTTCTTTTGTTTTTGTCTTCTAAAATTAATAAAAAAATTTACTCTTAAAAATAAAATCTTTTGTTTTTATTCTAAATTTTCATTCTTTTATTATTCCAAAGAAATTATTAATAATGAATTAAAGTTGTTATTATCAACATTATTACGGTGATACACAACCTACCAGAAGGAGGTCGTGCAGATACGACGTTCAGTACAATTTGTATGCGAATGGCCTTAGTGGTCTTGTGACCACTAAGGCCACTAAGGCGTAGATTGTCATTCCGCTCGAGTTCACTCTAATTATTATAACCCTTTACGGACGAACGGTACAAATTGGTAACGTTTTGAATACGCGCATTCACAACTTAACCGTACAAAAAAAATTCCGTCGTTAGATAGATAATACTTTTTGTTGACGTCAACGTGATTGTTAATATATTTAAGAGGCAGCCATTTAATTCAGTTTTAACCAATTTGACTCGAAATTGACACGAAGTTAAAACCTTAGGGTTTAAATTTATAGCTTCAGCCTATCCGTTATCCTTTGTTAATATCTATGATAATGTATGTTAATTTTAACAACAACATTAATCTCCCGAACACAAGTTTGACGCTCAGTTTAAGTTGGAAACATAAATTGCATTGCCATTCTCGTTCTCACTCCTTCATCGTTATTCTACTTTTTAAAATTTATACATACAGTATATATATACACAAAGGACACCAATCAGCAACAGACCGGCGGTCCCTACGAGACCATATGGTATATATATATACGAGAGCCATTCAATATATTTTGCCCCACCTTTTTTTTTCCTTTCCAAGTTTCCTTATAAGTTCCAGAAATTTTGTACACAAGCAGTTACATACCTTTTTTACAAGTTTTTATTTTTTCCACATAGTCTCCATCCTTTTCTACGGCTTTCCTACACCTCGAAACAAGGGCCTTTATTCCTCGCTGGTAAAAGTCCGGTGGGTTCCGCTGGAGCCACCTCTTAACCTCCTCAACAACCTCATAGTCACTCTGAAACTTACTTCCACGAATAGCATCCTTCATTGGCCCAAACAAATCGAAGTCTGAAGGTGCCAGATCTGGGCTGTATGGAGGGTGGGGTAACACAGTCAAACGCATTTTTGTGATGGCCTCTCTTGTTTGTAAACTGTTGTGTGGTCTTGCGTTATCGTGCAAAAGGATGTCTTCCAGTTTTCCCTCCGGTCGAACTCGCTTTATATGTCTCTGGAGTCTCTGTAGGGTAGCAATATATGCCTCTGAGTTGATTGTTTGTCCTTTCTTCATAATGTCCACCAGAATCACCCCTTTCATGTCCCAGAAGATGGTGGCCATAACCTTTCCTGCAGAGGGAGTCATTTAGAACTTTTTCTTGCGTGGGGAGTCTGCGTGATGCCACTCCATTCATTGGCGTTTTGTTTGGGTTCAAAGTGGTGTACCCAAGTCTCATCCCCAGTCATAATTCGTGAAAGGAAGTCATCCCCTTCTGTCTAGTATCGAACCAATGACTCAGAAGCAATTTCTTTTCTTTGGGCTTTGTGATCTTCAGTCAGTTCGTAAGGAACAAACCGTGAACACACTTTTGAGTATCCCAGTTGCTGAATTATCGTATTCACTCTTCCTTCACATAGCTCCTTGTATGTGACGTGCCGATGTGATCGAATGATGCTGTTAGGCACGTTGCACAGTGTGAGCTGTCACTGCCGATGCAGGGCGACCGCTGCGTGGCTCATCATCGAGGCTGGCTCTCCCTCTCTCCGATGATTTCACACGTTTAGACCAGCGTCCAACTGTGCTTCGATCAACAACAACAGCATCTCCGTAAACGTTTTGTAGACGTTTGTGAATATTTCCAACTGTTTCCTTCTCTGCGGTTAAGAACTCGATAACAGCTCTCTGTTTACGACGCACATCACTATCAGACGCCAGTTTCGAAACTACGTTAACCATCGGTTTTATACAAGAGCATTTAAACGCGGTTTTATACAAGGAGGGGAGGGTCAAACTGGAAAAATCAGGTTATGTAAAGCGCAGAAAGTTCAAACTTACGGCCCAAAAGATATTTCAGCCCCATGGCCTATTATTTAGCTAAGAAAAAAGGGTGGGGTAAAATATATTGAGTGCCCTAGTGTGTTTATGTAATAAATATATGTAATATATATATATATATATATATATATATATATATAAAATTAACAATGAATAATTCTTATCTTCATTTATATAATTCTTATATAATTCTTATATTATAATGCGTATAATTCATATATTCATTCGTATAATTCGTATATTTATATAATCCTTATATTCTTATGTATATTTATATATTCATTTTGACATATAGAGCCCAAAGTCGCATAACGCTGACACGAGTTTGGATAAATTTTTTATTTGTTTTCTATTTTATTTTTACTGAATATTGGTGACATTTCTTTTTAAATTACTTAATCATTTTTTTTTTTAGATTTAGCTTAATAATGTAATCTTGTTAAATTCTGCAATGTCCATTTTCTGTATACATTCTTTATTCGTTGTAAAAGATGAAGTCATGTCTTGCTTAACGTTTAATTTTAAATCTTAAGCATTTAATTTTTGCTCATATGCATGTTTAATTGTAATTCATAATAAAATGCATATTTCAATTTCCATTTTGTTAACTCGGCAGATCATGATAACATCAGATCTGTCAATATGCAGTTAAAAATAAAAATATGGCTTTATCTTCAAATATCTTGCTTATCTGTCTAGACGTTGCTACAGCTAAAATATTTACCTTATCTTCAAATATTTTGCAAAATAATACAGCCTATTGAGAATAAAAAACGAAATAAGTCAACATTAAATAATAATGATGTCAACAAAAATTGTGTATGTAAACTCATAATTTTTCAAATTTTCATTCTGAGTGTCTGATCTAACTTAGAGGCTGAGCATTACCTGTAACATTTGCCTTCTCCTTCGAGCCTTGCTCTCTTCAGAGAACTTAGTCTTAAATGGAGAAAAATAATTTCCCGATACGTTACCAGAAGAATCGGGGAACCTTCAGAGAATTTAGTAAGCCTCACAGAATCCTCCGATCCTCTACAAGAAGAAATCGGAGAGTAGTATAAGAGAAGCTTCTGCGATTCCTTATACGGTATCAGATACTCCAGAGTAACAAATCCATTGCTGCCACCTAACCAGAATCCCCGTCAACTTCGAACCGCCCAAGGCCATAGACGAAGAGGGTTAACATTTTATATATATATATATATATATATATTAGAACAGACAAAGAAACAGACAAAGGAATTCCTTTCTCGGCCATTCTCAAACAGCATGGAATCAAAACAACCGTTACAGCTACACGTGGGCATGAAACAGGCCCACAGGAAATGCAGATTATGTGGTATTTCCTGAAGCGTCCACCAGAGGACGTCACCAAGACCTATAAAATGCAGCTTCTTCCTCAAATCATTCTCATTTCTCGCTTGCAATTTTCTCGTCTTTGGTTGTCACGTCTCACTCTCACCATCCTTCGTCAGCAGCACCACACAGTCAAGCCACCCGCTCTCCGGCCTTCGCCGGAGAGCGGCCTGCTGTTCCTTCAAGGTTTTGGTCGGGCCTACACGAAGTGTATCATCAAGTAAGGGTCTCTACCAATTCTCACGACTTTAGTCTCTCTACGCAGCGCCATCATCGACTTTAGCCGGCTGCAGTCCAAGTCACACTTCAACCGTATACCAAACGAAGTAACACTTGAAGTACGCTACATTTACTTCCTGCGAGAAAGAACATCACTGTGGTAGGTGTCTAGTTGACCTTTTTACTACAACTCCTACCGGTTCTCAGCACATCAACCTCATCTAGGCCTACAGTCTACAAGGTCAACCTTCAAGTATCTCTTCCATCTTCAGTGGTATTCAGCATTTCTGTAAGCCTACCCTTCGCTTTCGTGTTAAGCAATTCTCGTGAAGCCTACACAGTGTAATCGCAGAACCGCGTTTTAGGCTATACCCTAAAAGTGTTTTCAATACCGTTCAAATTAACTCTCACCATCAAAACCAAGTAGGCCTATTTCAAGAGTCATTCCAATGCCGTAATCTTGTATCACCCTGTTATTGTGATCATTCGTATAATTATTAATCGTGCATCTTATTGTTCATGTGCTCTTTTATGCATGTCAGTGTTGACGGCCTAATCCACTTAGTGTCAAACGTACGGGCTTTATTTCAACTATCAATAGGCTTACACCATCTATTCTGTGTCCCATGTCGCATATCTTATTAGTCTATCTAATCAGTGTATTACGTAAGCCATTTACAGTACCTACCGTACGTGCATAATTTCTGTTATCAATAAGTTTCATATTTCTTGCTGCGTTCCATTTGTGCATAACTCATTAGCCTATATAAAATTACTTAACAATTAAGCTATATAACCATTTCCTTATTTGCTAATCCTCAGTCATCTTTTTAGCATAATATAAATGCCGTTATGTAATTGTTAATCATCGTAAATACCTTCATTGCAATGTTAATCACTATAACTACCGTTATTGCATTGTTATTCACTGTGAACAAATAACTGATTTATTTTCTTAATTAAACACAAAATAACCAACAAGGTGATTTTTCTCACATTATTAATAGTTTGCTTGGGTGTAATCCAAGCTG
Source organism: Bathynomus jamesi (assembly GCA_023014485.1). NCBI lineage: Eukaryota > Metazoa > Arthropoda > Malacostraca > Isopoda > Cirolanidae > Bathynomus > Bathynomus jamesi. Next base: position 1,386,946 of record JAJOZX010000330.1, on the reverse strand, counting down.
ATGACCTCTAATTATTCATGTCATTTCATTCAGTAATTATAGTAAGCCTACTCCATTAGCCACATGAAACCGGTTAACCGTAGACCACTGTAAATTGGTAACTCCAGCCTAGTCATTTAACATTCAATCATTAACCTTCGATCATTCTCAATCAATTAACCATTATCATTATTATAGTGCAAACTTTACGCTAATAACCGGTACCATCAAAGTGGTTAATACTAGCCCTAACGTATAACTATATATATATATATAGATATATATATATATAGTAAAATCACAGAATAACACGTGATCTTATTAATAAGCAAACAACCACAGGAAACACGAAATCCGAGCGCTTTCGTGATATATTCACATCTTCAGGGACAAGAAAAAAATAGCTGAAGATGTGAATATGAAAATGAAGATGTGAATATATCACGAAAGCGCTCGGATTTCGTGTTTCTTTTTCCTTTTTCCCTGTGATTGTTTGCTTATATATATATATATATATATATATATATATATATATATATATATATAACCTTCATGTTCATTAGGGGTGCGTTTTATTTATTTTTGCTGATTAAAGGGTGCGTGATCAAAAAAGTTTGGAGACCACTGATTTACGTGACAAACTCTACACTCCTGGTTTCATCTATCCAAATGCGAATACCCTTGGCCACAGAATAGATGAAGAACTGAAAAGGATCCCACTCGATATGTTCAGAAAAACAATGAAGAGTTTCAGAGAGAGAATCCACAAATGTATCATAGTGGATGGAGAACTCTTTGAAGATTAAATTACAATTTTACAAAATATTTGTATGAATAAAATTTTTAGACATTTTGTTTGATTCGTTTCATAATTTGAACACTTATCTCTATAATGTTAAGTTGTTAACTAAATAGTTGTTTGTATAAAATCCTTAGAGACTTTTCTCCCACTGTTATATATATATATATATATATATATATATATATATATATATATATATATATATATATATACAGGGTGGGCCGTAAGTTTCCATACATAGGAAAAATAAACATTTTTTTATGGACAACCATTTTTATTTATATAATATGCTCTACATGGTTGCCATTGTTTTGAAAACACATTTCAATACGTGTTCCCCACTGTTGATGAACACGCATTAGCACAGTTGACGTTATGCTTGTAATGGCGTTGGTGATACGTTCCTTTAGATGATTTATGTCTCGTATCTTTTCCTGATACACCATGGCCTTCAAGTGCCCCCAAAGATAGAAATCAAGGGGGGTGAGATCTGGGGATCTGGGAGGCCACTCCACAGGACCACGCCGACCAATCCAAGCATCCGGAAACTGCTGCTGCTGATCCAAATACCGACGCACGTGAAGACCATAATGAGGTGGAGCTCCATTTTGCTGGAAGTAAACTGGGAAGTTACCTTCCTCGTTTAGCAGGGATGGGAAAATCTCTTCTTGCAACATGTTAAGATACCTTTCGGCATTAAGATTTCCACTGACAAAAAAAATTGGTCCAATAATTCTGTCACCCCATATCCCGGCCCACACCATCACTTTACCGGCACCTTGCATCTTCGTCGGACTCAGCCAGTTAGGGTTAGCATTACTCCAATAACGTATGTTTTGCCGATTAAGCTCTCCATTGACGTAAAAATTTGCTTCATCAGTAAACAAGATCTTACAAACGCATATTCTTAGGGTATCTGAAACATAAAAACAAAGTTTAAATTTTCCTATGTATGGAAACTTACGGCCCACCCTGTACATATATATATATATATATATATATATATACACTAGGGGCATTCAATATATTTTGCCCCACCCTTTTTTCTTAGCTAAATAATAGGCCATGGGGCTGAAAGTCTTTTGGGTCGTAAGTTTGAACTTTCTGCGCTTCACATAACCGGATTTTTCCAGTTCGAACCTCCCCTCCTTTCATAAAAGCGCTTTTAAAAGCTCTTGTATAAAACTGATGGTTAACTTAACGCAGTTTCGAAAATGGCGTCTGACAGTGATGTGCGCCGTAAACAGAGAGCTGTTATCGAGTTCTTAACTGCAGAGAAGGAAACAGTTGGAAATATTCACAAACGTCTACAAAACGTTTACGGAGATGCTGCTGTTGTTCATCGAAGCACGGTTGGACGCTGGTCTAACAGTGTGAAATCATCGGAGAGGGAGAGCCAGCCTCGATGATGAGTCACGCAGCGGTCGCCCGGCATCGGCTGTGATATCTCACACTGTGCAACGTGCTAACAGCATCATTCGATCAAATCGGCGCGTCACATACAAGGAGCCTCTTACTGGAGTAGGAATTAGTGAAAGAAGTGTGAATACAATAATTCAACAACTGGGATGCTCAAAAGTGTGTTCACGGTTTGTTCCTCGCCAACTGACTGAAGATCACAAAGCCCAAAGAAAAGAAATTGATTCCGAGTCGTTGGTTCAATACGAGACAGAAGGGGATGACTTCCTTTCACGAATTGTGACTGGGGATGAGACTTGGGTACACCACTCTGAACCCGAAACAAAACTCCAATCTTCCCACGCAAGAAAAAGTTCAAAATGGCTCCCTCTGCAGGAAAGGTTATGGCCACCATCTTCTGGGACATGAAAGGGCTGATTCTGGTGAACATTATGAAGAAACGACAAACAATCAACTCAGAGGAATGTATTGCTACCCTACGGAGACTCCAGAGACGTATAAAGCGAGTTTGACCGGAGAGAAAAGTGGAAGACGTCCTTCTTTTGCACGATAACGCATGACCACACAACAGTTTGCAAACAAGAGAGGCCATCACAAAAATGCGCTTGACTGTGTTACCCCACCCTCCATACAGCCCGGATCTGGCACCTTCAGACTTCGATTTGTTTGGGCCAATGAAGGGTGCTATTCGTGGAAGAAAGTTTTGATGATGAGGTTGTTGAAGAGGTTAAGAGGTGGCTCCAGCGGAAGCCAGCGGACTTTTACCAGCAAGGAATAAAGGCCCTTGTTTCGAGATGGAGGAAAGCCTTAGAAAAGGATGGAGACTATGTGGAAAAATAAAAACTTGTAAAAATGGTATGTAACTACTTGTGTACAAAATTTCTGGAACTTACAAGGAAACTTGGAAAGAAAAAAAAAAGGTGGGGCAAAATATATTGAGTGGCCCTCGCGTGTATATATATATATATATATATATATATATATATATATATATATATATATATATATGTTACCGTGATCGGTGAAATTACGCATTTCAGGAAAAACGCAATATTTTGCGTTTTTCATGAGATGTTCAGGGCGTATGAAACAAACTTTGTTCTAGTTTACTGTAAAAATGCATCTTATTAGCTCATTCTTTGCCGATTTCATGGAAAACGCACACCACAATTTCGTATTTCATGAAAAATGCATTACTTTTGCTTATTTCATGAAATTGGCAAACGCCCTGCTCATTTCATGAAAAACGCAAAATATTGCGTTTTTCATGAAATGCTGCAATTTCACCGATCACGCGTAACATATATATATATATATATATATATATATATATATATATATATATATATACAGAGAGAGAGAGAGAGAGAGAGAGAATAAAGAATCCAGTCTATGCATAACGAATGGATAATTCAATGATGAAGCCATTACAGAATCAATTTGCCTGAAATAGGACTCTAATACGCTCTATAGCTAGATTCTGCATATCTGTTCGGTTATAATGAGACACAGAACAGTGCTTCTTTCTTGGACTTCAACAAATCTTTTATTTTATTTTTTATTATGTTTAGCCTTTAGAAGTTTGGAATTTTTAAATACAAGTTCTGTAACAGTATATACATACATACATACATACATATATATATATATATATATTGGGCTACGTCGTGGCCAATGTCGTAACACCGCTTCCCGGAGATCAGCGAAGTTAAGCGACATTGGGTCTGGGTAGTGGTTGGATGGGAGACCGTCCTCCATGCCCAGATTATGTAGCGACCCGTGGTTCTGATCCCACGTAAAGCTGTAGGTCCTCTCCGTCATATGACCTTAGGTGTTGCGAAGGAGGTTAAAGAACCCGCAATTAAAAAAAATATATATATATATATATATATCACTCCAGGAATTATAACTTCAATAAAGAAAAGAGATAAATTATTCAAATTGCAATTACAGAGCAAAATTCCTAAAATACAATATACTCAATACGGAAACAAATTAACTAAAATAATCAAAATTGGAAAATTGATTGTTATAATAGTTATAGTTTGCAAACATAAAGGAGACATGAAAAACACTTGGACAACCATAAACAATCTTCTCGGAAAACAAATTAAGAAAAATCCAAGAGAGAAATTAAATGTTGATAATAAAGAAATCACTGATGATATTGCTATTGCAGACTCTTTAAATGCACATTTTACTACAATAGCGGATAAGCTTCGCTCACAATTAATAAATAATAATCACTCACCTCTAGAATATATGCCACCCAGCCCACTAAATTCATTTTCTTTTGTTCCTGCTACCTCAACTGAGGTCCGGAATATTATTGGTAAATTAAAAAATACAAAAAATAACATTCATAACATTCCTGTGCCTATACTGAAAATTGTTAAAGATAAGATATCTGTAACTTTGGCTAAAATTATCAAAGTATTTCCAAAGGAATATTCCCCTCAATGCCAAAAACTGGTTGTATAACACCCCTTTTTAAAAAGGGTGATCCTACACTAGCAACAAATTACAGGCCGGTGTGTTCATTATCTGTGTTCAGCAAAGTTTTTGAAAAAATTGTAAAAAGTAGAATGCAGCGATATTTAGAATCCTACAACTTATTATCTCCAAATCAATATGGCTTCCATAATAATAAAACAACGGAAATGGCTATTTTAAATCTTATGGAAAATGCAAATATAGCTAAAGAAAACAAAGAAATAATGATATCAATATTTATGGATTTGAGTAAGGCGTTTAATGTACTGTAATAGACCATAATATTCTACTTAATAAATTATATTGTTACGGCTTTAGAGGAGCAATGAGTGATTGGTTTAAAAGTTATTTGTCCAATAGATATCATTTTGTATCAGTAAATAAGGTTTGCTCAACTAAAGCGCTTGTCAAACATGGTGTGCCACAGGGATCAGTTCTGGGTCCACTGTTATTTTTATTATATATAAATGACCTTCCACGTTCATCTGATATACTGAACTTCATAATGTTTGCAGATGATACAACTGTCTCTTTTTCTTGTAAAGATGTTAATACAGCTAAGAATATATTTCAGTCAGAATTCATCAGTGTAATGAAATGGTTGACCACCAATAAACTCTTCCTAAATACCAGTAAAACAAATTTCATGATTTTTACTAATAAAAGAAATGTATATTTTGATGAACTTAATGTTAATGAAATCGCCATAAAGGAGTGTACTGTAACAAAATTTCTTGGTGTAATGCTCGATAAGAATTTGCAATGGAGTGATCATGTAAATTGTATCGCGAAAAAGACTTCAAGGAGTGTTGCTATAATGTTTAAACTTAGAAATGTAGTCCCTAAACAAGTTTTATTGACTCATCATACTCTCGTTCTTCCTTATATAACATACTGCACCCTTGTTTGGGGAAACTCCGCTAACAACGCATTAAATGGTATCTTTCTCATCCAATAACAGCAATAAGGTTATTATCTGATGCTGATTTCCTTGATCACTCTAGTGCATTATTTAAAGAGCTAAACCTACTAAAGCTCAACGATATAACCAAAGTGGCACATTTTATTTTTATTTACGAGTGTAAGAACAAAATCATTAATTTGCAATGGGTAAATAGATATTTTGTAACTCATCAAGAAATCCACTCGTATCAGACCAGAAATAGATCAAAGCTCGTTATACCTCAATTTAGATTGTCTTCATCTCAAAAACTACCCATTTTCAATGGATTGAAACTATGGAATGACTCGCATGTCGATATAAAAAATATTGTGAATGTAAATTTGTTTAAAACCAAGTTGAAATCCCGATTAATAATGGCATACTAACAAAAATCTAGGATTAATGTCCACTAATATTGTTTAATATTGTCCATTAATATTGTTAATATTATAATACATGTTTTAACTATTAATAATACTTATTTACTTATTTATTTATTTATTATTATTAATTAATAACAACTAGCTGCTTATTTTAAATAAGAGCCCAGTAAAGCCTAAAGCTTAAGGGCCAAATTAAATAAAATAAATAGTCGAGCTTCACAATTATTCATGTCATTGTAAATTGAAAAAATAATTATTATTAAAGGTTAGTCTCTATATATATATATATATATATATATATATATATATATATATATACAGTATGTCCCACAAAAAAGTACACCCAACTTTAGATTGTACTAACTCCTCCAAAAATTGAGATATTTTGGATCTGTTTGTTTGATTTAATATAGCAAATTATTCTTTGTTAACGTTCAAATTTATTCATGTTTAAACGAATTAGTGTTTAAGCATCTGCTTTTAATTGAAGGGTACAAAAAAATGGATTGCGCAAAATTGGTCAATGAAAAAATAATGTGTGTGCTATCGATGTAATGAAAAGACAGATACATAAGGCTTATGGAAACCGATTTAATCGTATTTGGTGGGTGCAAGACGGAGCTCCTGCTCACAGGAGAGTTATTGTGAAGGAACGCTTGCAGGAAGTCTTCCACCAAAGAGTAATTGCTACAGGCCATGACATTGAATGGCCTCCCAGAAGCCCTGACTTGATCCCGTGTGATTACTTTTTATGGGGTCATTTTAAAAATAGAGTATTTGCATCACAACCTATCAATTTAGATGATTTGAGGACTCGCATCACAGCTGAAATCAACTTGTTAAAAGACAATCCAGATCTTATCAAAAGAGTGATGGGGAAGATGAGAGCTCGACTCCAGATTTGTATCGATAGGAATGGCGGTCATGTTGAAAGGAAACGAAACTAAGCATAACTTTTGTAATAAGGAATAAAGAAAAATCTGCTTTGTATCTTATTAAAATTATGTTAAAGTATCTATTATTATGTATTTGTCTTTTCATTACATCGATAGCACACACATTATTTTTTCATTGACCAATTTTGCGCAATCCATTTTGTTGTACCCTTCAGTTAAAAGCAGATGCTTAAACACTAAATCGTTTAAACATGAATAAATTTGAACGTTAACAAAGAATAATTTGCTATATTAAATCAAACAAACAGATCCAAAATATCTCAATTTTTGGAGGAGTTAGTACAATCTAAAGTTGGGTGTACTTTTTGTGGGACATACTGTATATGTATATATATATATATATATATATATATTAGCAATATTCTTTCTTTTTTTAATTAAAGTAAAATTTAAATAATTTTTTTAAATAATTCAGAATTATGTTAAATTTGACGATAAAAAGGTAATGAATGTCTGAAAAATTAATTTGAACAATTTTAAAAATTAGGTAGGTAAAATTTACTTGAATTAAGCCTAAATTTTATATTTTAATCACAATTAAATATACATTTTTAAAGTCTACTAAATGAAAGTTGAACGCTAATGATATCGAGTGTACGAAATTTTCCGTTCGTGTACGACTATTCATTTCATTTTACTTACAGGAAATTAATGCGCGCGTACGTGGCAACGGATGAGCCATGAACAATGGGAGTATTATCAAGCCCCTTAACACTCTAAAATCAAATCCTTCCTTTAAATGATCGTTCAACCGCGCCTTAACGACATCGCAAATTAACGAAGCATAATGAAACCCGGTCGACCATTTACGAACTGAAAATTACAAACAAAACAGAACTAATTTCATAATGAACGAAAACTTTTGGAAATAAAGAGACAATTTAAGGAAAAGTTTAGATTCATCATTTTGGGAAACGAGGTTGTTAGTGAGAGATGCGAACGAAACATTACGTAATTAAATGTACGTAGGATTAATACTGAAATTTTGATTTCACTTTTAATGATCTTGCGAAGCATAAGTGAAAAGAACGAAGAAAGTGTTCGTTCGCGCTCCAAACAGAAAATACATTCGGATATGAATTAAAAATTCCTTTAATCAAAAGGTTTATTTTCCCTTTAGAAAACACTGAAACAAAAACAATAACATTTACGCCTATTATTATTATTATTATTATTAATTAATCTTTTATATATTTTCGCCTGTCTGTTTCTTTGTTTGTCTGTTCTTTATGCAAGCGCAAACCGTTTGACCTAGAGCTACCAAATTTGGCACGGGAACCTCTTATGGGATGAAGCATGTCAACACAGAGTCGGTCAGCCTGTCTGTTTGTCTGCAACGCCGGGTACCTCAAAAGGACGTGTGTGTGTGTGTGTGTGTGCCAGCCATGACTCCAAAATGGAAGCAGTTACAAACATGAAACTTCACACACATATTGATTAGGTCCCCAGGTTGTGCACTTGGATGTTAATAAATTAAATAATTAAAATTACTGGGACCGAAGGCCCCAGCACCACGATTAAACTACAGAAAAGAACGCAGCCGTGAAAATTTTTATTATTTGGTCAATAAAATTATAGAAAAGAACAGTCATGAAAATCTTGAGCTTCACATATAATTATTTTTAGGACGACTTTAAACCGTTTGACCTAGAGCTACCAAATTTGGCACGGGATAAGATAAATCATTTTAATCAAATTCAGCCTTTTGTCTTAAACTTTATTTTATTTAAACTGGGGATCTAATGTGAAATTTATCCCGGGCAACGCCGGGTACCTCAGCTAGTATCATTATAAATCAGAACTTCTCAACAATGACGTCATAACAGCTGGCGTAGACGAGTTACACCTGACCTCGTTTCTCCATAATGATTTGCCTCTTATATATAAGTTTCCCTATTAGCCAAAATTAGAGGAGTTGCATAATTGTGAAAATGGACGTCTGGGTCGTATTTGTTTAAATTTATGCGTCAACAGATGAGGGCGCCGCTGGCTTCTATTGTTGGCCCGTGGTGTCACTCGCATAATACATGCTATTAGTGTTGAAACTATAAAATCTCATTACATTTCTGTCCGTGATTCTGAAATGATATTGAACTCTAATTAATTACGAGAGATTCTATGAACTGTTCAAAATTTAATTAAAGTATTGCCAAGTTTCGCTAATTGGATGCCTGATTCATTTGACCAATTAGGCGTTCCCTTCAAAACTTACTTCTAACGATTTTTTTTTTTATCGACCAATCAGATTGTAGTTTTTTTTGTAACCTCTTAGCTTATTGGTCGCTTACGTACGAGTCATAGGAGAGATTTTAAAATTAGCTAATAGGATTGAAGTAACTTAAATATTTTTAAGTATACGTACCAAAGAGATACTTATTAAAATGAATTTATTTCGATATTTAATAACAAAATAGCTTGTTTAAAATTATGAGGTTCAATTTTGTTTAATTTGAACTAAATAAATGATGTTACTCGACATTATATTTTGTTTATATTAAATGCATTCATTACATTTACGTGGAATTGAATTGGAATTGGGTTTGACTTCACGTGGGAAATTTTAAATTAATTAATTCAAGGTAAATATAAATATTATGCGTGTTTAAGCTAGACAATTTTGAAGTAACGATTTATTTACAAGGATCACCTGAAGAGGCTGAGTGAGTGAAGACTAGAGTCCCCATGTACTCTTGTTTTTTGCTTTACAGTCCATCCATCCATCCATCGTGTTCTACCTATCAGGCAGGTCCAACTCGTGTGTCCCGTCAAAGTTTTCTATCCTGGGATATCCTTTTCATCTCATGATAGCTCCTGCCTGCCTTCAAATCATCCAGCATTGCTTTCCTTTTCTTTCCCCTCGGCCTCCTTCTACCTTCATATCTACCCTCTATCACCTCCTTCAACAATCCTTCTCCTCTCAACGCGCGTCCGATCCATTTCTTCCGTCTTTCTCTTATCACCTTAATGAGTTTTCTTTCCTCCCTCACCTGTTGCGGTACTTCCTCATTACTTTGGTGTTCCCTCCAGCTTATCTTTAGCATTCTTCTCCAAATCCACATTTTAAAACTTTCCAGGAGTTTCTTTTCAGTTGTTTTCAGTGTCCATGTTTCTGCTCCATACAGTACTACACTCCATATCAAGCTTTTTACTAACCTTTTCTTTACAGTACCAAATATAATAAATTATTAAATTGAATGCCCGGTTAGGTCAACTGTACGCCCCTAACGATTGGTTAGGTTAAGTCGTGATATTTTCTTTAGTTTTAGCGAAAATATCACGTTAGTTTTTACGAAAATGACACATTGGGGGCTTTAGTCTTCAAGTGATCCATTTAGATCAATTTTAGCAAATTTTGACCTAATAATTTTGAACACAGTACTTTTTGTCTAAAATATAATTTTTTTTTTTTGTTGGTGTCTACACTTAAAAATCCCTAATTCATAATATTGCGAACGTACCGATCAATTAATTTAAACAATTTAAGTTAAATACATTTTTTTTAGCGCAGTCATGAATCCAAATGTAGTAGCAAAAATTATTTGAACAAGATCCAAAACCTCGCCCACTTCTGCCATCTAGTGTTTGGAGGAAAAACTAAATTACTCGCGAAAACGTCATCAACTTAAATTATATTTTAATATCTATCATTATATAGTTCATTAGAATGGTTAATAAATCAAGCCTATAGAGTATAGACACTATTTTTTTATTTATTATTAATGTGATAATATTCAGTTTATGGTAACGTACTTCTGAATCATGCGAGTATGCCCTTCTGCAAAGCTTAGTTCTCATTCCATCCTCTTGGTGGCGAATACCTAATATTCATAAATGAAAAAGAGCGTATATATTGTATATTATTATCTTTGGTAGAAATGAAGATTAAGAAAAAATCAAAGTCTACAGATTAACAAAGTCCCTTTTACGCTTCTACATAATTTCATACACTGTGAAATGGAGAAAGAGCCAGTCCGTCAGTAAATTTACGCAAGAACACAACCATCAAAATTTTGAGCTTCACATTCGAAGCCACTGTGTCAAAATTGTTGAAGCTGCATTTAAAAGTTAAGTGACTCGTAGGCTTAAGGATAAATGTTAAACTCGGAATGGCTTAACCTCGCTAAACTAACGGGAAGTGGAGTTGCGACATCGCCATTCAGTTTACAATTCAGGGATGGGAAACTAATACATTTTTAAGCCCATTTTTCGATTTCAGTTTAAGTTGGCAAAAATATCGATTTAAGTTTTAAATTTTTTTTTGAATCGAGTTTATTTTTCGATTCAAATTTTATATTTTTCGGTTCTATTCAATTTAAATTTCGATTCCAGTTTTTTTTCAGATTTCTTTAAGAATTTCTTCGTACTATTTATATTATTTTTTGGGGGGTACCCTACTGACATATTCAGATTTAATTTTATATTTGTATTTGCATTCGATTTCTGTTTTTCAAAGAGAGAATTTGCTTTAGTAACTACCTTTACTTTTGTATGATTAAACACGTAAGCCTCTATAGCCAACTGAATCAGTACGAAATACTAATCTTTTTTTTTCTACCTATTCGCTTCATTTCTTTCGTATAAAGTTTTATTTAACAAAAAACTTTCAATGCAAAATGTTTTATTAATTCGTAAACTTTTTAAATTTTAAAGCGCACGACATGTAGGGGACGGTGGGGTAAGACGGACCCATGGGGTGAGATGGAACACCCCCCCCCCTCTAAACCCAAGCAGAAAGGGCGAGGTTCAGATATTGGTTGCTAGATGTCCTTCACGTCACCAAACAAAAGCATGACACAAAAGAAAAAAGCAAAGCAAGCGAAAGCTGGGCCATCCTGGGCTCATGACAGTGACAGTGAGGATGGAGATTCAACCAAGTGCTTGTATTGCAATGACACGTTTGGTAATTCTGTGCGAGGGGAAGGGCGGGTTTGTTGCGCCATTTGCGAGATGGGCACGTGAGGAATGTGCAGGGGTAGAGGATGATGATGAGGAAGAGGTTTTTGTGTGTGAGTTGTGCCAGTAAGGATGGACCCCTGGGGGTCCATCTTACCCCGTGATTCGTTTTTGGTACACTAAAAATATTGATTTTGTAAAATCTCGTGTTTCAGTCTTTTCCTCTAAAAACCGTGACTAGGGTGTGGACTTTAAATATAACACCCCAAAGCACCACCACAACCCCTAAAAACCCCCAAAATTATATAAATGTGGTTTCTAGACTCATTTTTGTGTTAAGTAGTCCGTCTTATCCCACCTTCCCCTATATATATATATATATATAATGGATCAAATGTAGAATTGGGACCCCAGCCTTCTTTAGTTAGCTTTATAAGGCTAACTAACGAAAATATCATGACCTAACCTAACCAATCGTCAAGGGCGTACAGTTAACCTAACGATTGGTTAGGTTAGGTCGTGATATTTTCGTTAGTTAGCCTTATGAAGCTTACTAAAGAAGGCTGGGGTCCGAATTCTACATTTGATCCTAAATAATACATAAAGGATTAGAGTAACATTCCAAAGGATTAATATTTGAGTTCAAGTTTGGTCATTCCCACGGATTATCTCACTCACTTATGTTGTTGTTGTTGTTGTTGTTGTTGGTTAGCCGATCAGCACACCCTGATCGAGTAAGCCGGCGGCACGCGGGTAACCGATCACCCTCTCCGGAGTGGACCTGACGTTCAGCGCACTAGTGATGTTGTGTTGTGTGTTGTTGTGCTAGAGCGGTACAGTCCGTCATAATGTGTTCAATTGTTTGTGGTGTGTCCTGGCACGGGTGGCAGGTGTCGTCTGTGTAGTTGTCTAGTCTGTGTTTATATGTCTGTAAGTTGGGGTGATGGCCACATCGGAATCGTGCTAAGTTAACTCGATCCGGTCTGCTCAGGCTGGTCTCTGACCTCTGACCTAGGACCGCATTCGAACCGAGTCGTGTCAGTACTTTGTGGGTTAGGTGTGTGTGTGTGTGTGTGTGTGTATGTGTTTTCTGTACTGTGTGATGTCTGTGGGGCGTGGTATGGAGTTGAGTATTTGGTTATAATATGTCTCTGGTGTTACTTTAATGGTGCGAGGTGTTGGTGCATGATTGTACATGTAGTGGCAAGGGTGCTGTGGGTTAGGTGTCGCTGCTGCCGTGAATTGTGTTCCCCTCATGTCTAAATGTTCCCTAATTTTCAGTATTTTTGTTTCTGTGTGCAGGTGTTCTGTTGGTGTTGTTTGAGTACATCCTGTAATGATATGAAGTGCGTTGTTTTGTATTGTCTGTAAGGTGTTTATGTGTGTTTGAGATAATGGGTGCCCAGCATGGGCTAGCATAGTCCATAACTGAGCGAATATATTGTTTGTATACGAGTGATGTTGTTTCCTGCTGGTGTCCAAAGTTTGTGCCTGTTAGTACCCTAAGCGTGTTAAGTCTTGACGTACATTTGTTTTTAATGTCCTGAATGTGGTTTGCAAAAGATAATGATGTGTTGTATGTGACCTCAAGTATTTTGGTCCTGTGAGTGTGTGGAATGTTGGTGTTGTTTAGTGTAAGCTGTGGAGTTATCTGGTGTTCCTTTGTGTTGCTTGTTAGCAAGGTGATGGTTGATTTTGTGGGCGCTACTTTGAGTCTATTGTGTGTGAGCCAGTCTTGTATACTGTTTATGTATGTTTGTAGGTTATTTGTAGCGGTATCGATGTTGTTGTGGGTGGATGTTAGAATGATATCATCTGCATATGATGATAAGGTAAGCTTGTTATCTATGGGTGTTGGAATGTCATGCATGTATAAGTTGAACAGTGTTGGTAAGAAAACAGATCCTTGAGGAACCCCGTTCGGAAAAAGCTTGTTTTTGGATGACTTGTCATTAAATGTGGCACGTGAGTATCTTCCTGAAAGATAGTTGCTCAGCCACCTTTTGGTGTTATTGTGCATGTTTGTGTTGAGTGTTTTGTTTATGAGAGGGAAGCGTGGGATAGCATTAAATGCTTTACTAATGTCTATTGTTGCTAATAGTGTACGTTGAGCTGGTCGTCTGGAGTTGATGTTATCCATGATGTGCTGCGTGAGGTTAGCGAGTAGTGTCGTGGTTGAGTGGTGAGGTCTGAATCCATGTTGATTGTTGAGTAGGCGATAGTGGTATGTGTGAGTTGGTGATTTGTAAGATTAGTCTTTCTGTTACTTTGGAAGGTGTGCATAGTAAAGTAATGGGTCTATAGGAAGCTGGTTCTGTTGGATTTTTGTTTGGTTTGAGTAGTGTAATAATTTTACCTTGTTTGCATATGTCAGGAATAATACAGTGTTGGTATGAATATGTACTGATATTTGTGAGAGCTAGTATTCCCTGTGGGCCCAAGTGTTTAAGGTGTATGTTAGATATGTTGTCTGGTACAGTAGCCTTCGAATTCTTAATGTTTTTGATGATCTTGGTGGTCTGGTCTATATTGAAGGGTGTAATGGTCGTGTCGAGTCTGTAGGTTTTCTTGTGTCTGGCTGTTTGTCTGTCTGCGTGTTTCTGGTTGTTGTCTCTGCTTAAGTGACTTATCTTTGCGTAGTGATTAACTAGAATGTTAGCATATTATTTTGGCTGCGACAGATAGCCGCGTGAGGTGTGGATGCCGCTGTTAGAGTGGGTAATACTGTTTATAGTCTTGTATAGCCTGGATGTATCTGTGGAATGGTTTAGTGTTGTTATGAATTCCCTAAATGTTTCTGTTTGTTTTTCTTTAACTTTGTTGTTTATTTCTGTGTTGAGCTGTTGTATCTGCTATTTTATGGCTTCGATGTGTGGTGTTTGTGTGTTATGTTTGAGGTTGTTACGTTGCCTTATGAGGTGGGCTATTTCTCTAGTGTAATTTGGGTTGTATTTCCTAATGTTGCCTTTGGGTATGCATTTGTTTGCATTATTGATGATCTGATTAAATGTCTTGAGTATTGTATTGGTGTTTATGATGGGTGTGCTGTTTAATGTGGTGAATTGTTTCTCAGTCTGTATTTTGAACTGTTCCCAATCAGCTTTCTTGTAATTTCTGTAAGTGTGCCTAAGGCTGTTGGGGCAGAGTGTAGAACGTGTTGTAATGATGATGGGCAGGTGGTCTGATGACAGTTGTTTTTCTGTTCTCCAGTGTGTATGTGTTGCTAGTGAGGGGGAAAAGGAGGAGTTTGAGTATCCTGCTTGATGTGGTATTTGTGTATGTTCTTCTGTATTGTTAAGAATGAAGAGACTGTTTAGTTGTGTGGCTATGTTGGCGCCTCTGGTGTTGCTTTGGTTGAGCAGGTACCAACTAGTGTCTTTAGCGTTGAAGTCTCCTCCTAAGATGACATTAGTGAGAGAGGCCAGATTGTGTAGCTGTGGATTGTAATTGGCTGGCACCTGAGGTGAACTATCTGGTGGGATGTAAATGTTGATTAGTGTGGTGTTGTGTTTTGCGCGTGTTTTAATGTTAACTGCCTGTATTTCTATCGTGTTATCTGTTTGGATTGTGTTTGTAATGTTTTGGGTGGCATCAGTGTAGCTAGTGCTTTTACGTATGTAAGTGATGAGTCCACCCCCTTTACCCCCAGTACGATCTTGACGGATCGCCGTGAAGTCAGGGATGGTGGGTGTTTTGTGTGCGCGTTTTAGTTTTGTTTCTTGTATAAGTGCTATGTGAATGTTTTGTTTGTGTACGAATTCCCTAAGCTGCATGATTTTGTTTGTGAGGCCATCTACGTTGTACTGTAATTGTTAATATTATGCTTCTGTACGTGTCTCATAGTCCTATTGTGTCTATGTCTTGGTGTATAGTGACATGTGTAAATTGTAGATATAGATAGTATAGCTATTATCGAACTGAAAAATTTAATGGTCAGAAAAAACTGAAGGCGTCCTTACCAAGTGATTAAACTCAGGTCAACGAGAGGAGCAGTCATTATTGAAAAGTATTTTGATATGGGATAAAAATTTTCCTCCATAATTCTTTTTCTTTAATTTTTAAAACCATTGTCTCTAGTACTTTCAGCCGCGTTATTTTCTACATCGAATTAAAGGATAATTGGATATTTTAAATCTATACAAATGTTAAGTCGCAAAAAAGAGGAAAATAATTCACGTTATTTATATTTTTTGGCAATCCAAATGCTCCTCAAAAGTGAAACGCAAAACTGTTATTTTTAATCTATTCGAATTCAGATTTCAGTTTTTGATTGTTTTCAATTTCAGTTCGAATTTCGATTTTAGTTGTCAGAATTTTTTTTCAGTTCGAGTTTCTTTCGATTTCAGTTTATAAATAATATCGGTTTTATCAGTTTATCGATTCCAGTTCGATTCAGTTTCCCATCCCTGGTTTACGTACATGCGTATGACAAATATATTTCCCCAGCGAACATTTCTTGAGGAATCTAGCTGGACAGAATCTCTCATGAATCTCTAGAATTTCACTATAGACTATCTATTAGAATTCGGCTCTATCTACGTATATTTTTGTAGTGTGATTCTAACGAGAAATTAGAACAGATTTCCCATAGAATTCGTACGAAATTCTTTTAGAATTGCATTTTCGAATAGGTTTTATTATCAATAATTATATTATAGAAAACTACAGTAACCGTACATTGATTTTAATACGGAAATTGAACATAAATTTTTTTCCTGGATGGCGTAGTGGTAAAATACCTTACTCGGGACGTTGCCCAGCGACGCGATGACGAAACCCTCTCTGCGTTGTACGTTTTACTTCAGCCTCCTATTATCATCAACTAGCCAAATATCCCGCCCTATGAGCGGGATATTTTTGCTATCTTCCGCGGAAAGCCGTTATTATCCTTGGAGCAATACAATATTCATTAGCTTTAAATTAATTTTTCATTTAAATTTTAAATGCAGTTTCACAGATTTTACTCGAAGCTCACGAAGCAGTTAAATTTCAAATACAACTCGTCACATTTTTGTTTTTTTTTACCTATCATGACTTCTGATGAGGAGCTAAAAATTTTGATGGCTACATTCTTTTCTAAATTTATTCACCAATTTAATTTTCTTCATTCCACGAAAGTGTATGAAACTCTATAGAAACGTGTTGGGACTCGGTTTATTCGTAGACTTTAATGATAGGGAAGGTCACCAGTCGACGCTTCTAGAAAATTTTATATTTTTCCAAGAGCAAGAAAAAAACAGCAGATCAACAAATTCAGGAAAGAAAACAACTATCAAAATTTTGAGTTTCGCATTTCAAAAGCAATGGGACCAAAATCTTAAAATTTAAGGTGTTTCGTGCATATAATTTTTTTTGAAGGGGGGGGGGGGGATAAATTGGGGTAAAACATTTTTGGGACACCCAATTTAAAAAAAAAGTTGCTTAAAACACTCCAGGGATCCCAAAGGCTGTTGTCACCAAGTTTCATGAAAATCGGCTTAACCGTTTGGACCTGTAAAGGAAACATAGACAGATAGACAGACAAACAGACAGACAGACACAGAATTATGGTATTACGAGGATTAGTTCTTTAAAAGAATATACACGATTATTTTCTAATTTCAAAGAAATTAATTGAATTTTTATATCATTGTACAAAAGAATATTAACTTTTGCGTGCCTGAAGTATAGTATATACTTAACTGTTTGAAAAATTTGGTTCAAAAACCAGCTCTAAATTACTATTTCATAAGGGCGAAGATACCACGCATGTTAACGTTCACACGTGTTGTAATACGGTATGAAAGGGTTAATTAACAAAATTCTAAAATAGAAAAAATGAACAATGATCACATTATCCCATTTATAATAGTCCTACACACGTTATCAATCGCATAATTAACCCTTTCAGTGTCACTGGAACGCTAATATTTCACCAGAAATAATAAAAATAATAATATCTATCGTACTAAAATACGACTTTGTACAAATATTTCTGTACGTTTCTACACATTTAGTTAACGGAGAAAATGGAGCCAAAATGTATTTTAATTCAAGCAACAATTTACTGAAATATTCGATTTTCAGTAACAATTTTAATACTTTTTGGTTTAAACAATACTATACTATACTTCTGAATAATTTTACGTACAAGTTACGCGTCAGTTACACATTTTTACGCAACATTTCCGTAACATTGAATTCAATGTGCGAAGTGTAACTTTTCTAGTTTCAACAAAAGTAAGACTCTCTTTCTTTACCTCTATTTCGTTCCGTAACTTTTTGTTGTTGAGAAGGTAAGAAGACCCTTTCCAATATCTCGTTCCGTAACAATTCCGTAACTTTTATTGTTGTTTTATTCCTCTTATGGCGTAATTTGGCGTAACATTTTTAACAAAAGTATATAGACTAGATGCTTCCAGATAAGTATAACCTATAAATTCCCATAATTTGTTGCATAAGTGTAACTGAAAACCAAAGCTGGGCACAAACCGTTAATCCGTTAATCGTTAATTAACGAAGTTAACTTTTTCGTTAACGATTTAACTTTTAAGTTAACTTTGAAATCATTATCGGACTAATTAACTTCCGTTACATTTAACTTCCGTTAACTCCCGTTAAAAATTCATAAATAAACGTTTAAAAGTTTCTATTATTTTCAGTGCTGAGCAGGTGCGCAATTAATCCGCCACTGTTAATAGTGATGAACGAATTTCCATTTCCGCAGTGCAAAATCAGGCGATATATTTGTTTCCGTCGCCACAATTTGTGTTACCAAATATGGTAGTTATTTATGGCACTGGTTTGAGCAAAACATGGTCGACTGTAAAATCAGGCGGAAAGATTTGCCATTTGAGTTGAATGTTTCAACTTCTTTCAAGAAATATCACGAGCATTTTAAGGCACTTTCAATAATATATGTAACAATTACAACAAATAACTACATTCGTTTCATTTGCAGTCTGTCTCTTGCGCAACATGTTTGTGCTAGTGAATATTTAAAAATATCGTTGTCAAGTAAGTCATGTATATTTATAATATGTCTGTGAGTACCTTATTAGTAGTCTCCTTGATACATTTCAAGAACCATAAAACTGATCAGGTAAGATTTCAATTCTCATGTCACTTTGATGACATAAATTAAGTCAATTGATGTCTTACAATGGGAGCGTTTTCACCTTAACCCTTTATGTCCTGGCGGTACTTCTAGGTACCACATCTTTAAATCTCCATAATTATTTTTCTACCCGGTTGATCCTGCCGGTACTTTCAAGTCCCAATGTGAATTAGTTTCTTTATGAGATAATAGATGGCGTTGAGAAGTAAATGTGAGCGTGTGGCGCCAGAGGCTGTTTACTCTTTAGTATCTCTGCTGTGAAGACCGAAGAAATTTCAGTGCAATTACTTCCCGAATATTCTGTGCCATATCTGTTCCAAATAACAAAGGTAAGGGTTATTTTATTTTTTATCTTGTTCTTGAAATGTTCAAGAATGCTTCAAACAATTGTTGTTTTGTATTATTAGTGTTTAGTTCATCAGTTCAACACAGCCATCCCCTCCAGTGCTGCAGTGGAGCGTTTGTTCTCTATGGGCAAGGACATCCTGAGGGCCAAGAGATCATCCCTGTCTGATGAAAACTTTGATATGCTAATTTTCATGAAGGGCAACATGCATCTCATGGACAAAATGGAGAACGAGAAGAAGAGGGAAAATTAAATTATATATATATATTGTGTTTTTCATTTTTTTTATAATAAGAGTTAACGTTAACGGTTTATCGGTAACTTCCGTTACATGTTTAACGAATTAACGGATTAACGGTTAACGAAGTTAACTTTTTGGTTAACGGATTAGCGGTTAACGAAGTTAACTTTTTGGTTAACGGTGCCCACCACTGCTGAAAACACATTTTCATACTTATGTTCCATAATGAAATTTAATTATAAACCAATATTACTGTTTAGGTGCCAGGCGTAAGACGAAAATAATGAAGGCGCTAAAAGGAGTGTATAATATGTATTTTTTAATATTCATTACATGGTACGATTTTTTTCCATTAGTGAAGAATCAATATTACGTCTTTAATCCGAACAAACGTATCTTTGGATGTACTTTTGAAAGCCGTTCTTTCTGCGCATGCGCGCTCGTTTCGTTTCGGTCAGTTCAGAGTTTAGGTGCGTGGATGATGACTTTAAAATTAATTTTTACAAAGTTTTACGAACTTTTCTCACTTTTATACGAATAGTTTAATAGAATCGAACGAATTAAGTATAATGTAATAAATACACATTTAAGTTTGGTTATTTTTGAATTTCAGCGAGATTGAAAGATTTTCCACGATATTTTTTAAGGTTTCTTTACAAAATATATTTCCCCTCTTATAAGTAAAGTTTCGAATTACAATTTTGGCTTTTCATTTAATTTATATTGGTTTTTTTATCCGGGAAGGAGGGGCCAAGGCCGAATGCCCACATAAATGGATTTATGCCATGCGTGATGACTAAATTTGTTTTTACTGTTTCGCGTCTTTGTTTTCATTTGAAAATATTGCTCGTTTTAAGCAAGTTTGTTACGAGAAAGTTACACGTGCAAAAGTTACATACAAGTTATTAACAAAAAATTATAGCGACGTTACGGGACAAAGTTACGTTAAGTAAAGTTGCACGCGAGTTACGCCAGAGTTACTGACAAAAAAATTATGGATATGTTATGCGGGAGTTACGTGTAACAGTAACTACACTGTAAATAGAAAAGTTTCAGACGCATTCAATTCGAAATACAATTCCAGAAAAAAGTCCGCCTATAAAACAGTATCAAACGAACAAAAATTAATTGTTAAAAGTCCACAATTTCTAACTAACCAAATCTATCACACCTAACCAAATTCAACCAACCTAACCCAGCCTAATCTAACCTAACCTCTCTGAACTGCGTCTGAATTCTGAAATTTTTAAGGCCCTGCGAAGCTTCGAGATTAGATTTGATTTCGAATCGGGAGAGAGGATTCGATTTGATTCGGTAGCTTGGGCACCGATTCGATATTTTCGAATCTCCATTAAGTCCGGTAAACAACATCAGTGATGTTGTTTCTAAGAACATTTTCGTAAATAAATACTTTTCTTTTAACTTAGATTATAATTCAATCTATATACTGAGACCAATCTCTCGCTCAATAACACTTTTATCATACTTTAATACCATTGTTCCTCCTCATGATCAAATACTTAATACACTTTTTTTAGAAGGATTTACTTTGTCCTTTGTTCTCAACAAGATTTAAGTAATTTTATGCTTATTACTAATTGTGTGTACAAACACTCTAATCTATATGTGTACAGTTGATTCGATTCGAATTGTTTGGAATGATTCGAGATTCGATTCGAATTGTTTGGGATGATTTGATTCGAGATTCGATTCGAAAAAAAATTATGATTCACAGGGCCTTAGGAATTTTGCTAATTAATCAGCAATAATTTAGATTTGTTTTGTAAATTTGATTAGTGTTATCAAACGGAATTATCAAAATAAAGATATTACTAATTACTAAATTTAGTTAATAATAATTCAGGTCCAGGAGTTAGCGCACTGAGACGCATTTACCTATCCCGATTACTGTAGGCTACATGTTTCTGTCCCTCTCGACTGATATTAGCCTAGCGAAAGCATTTTAACTAGGCTAGGCCAAATTTATGTTTTCACCAAAACTTTAATCTTTAGAATACTTACAGAACCTGCTTACAGAACCTGGCTCACAGAACTATCCTCAGATTCTTTAGGGCCAAATCGTGATAAATATAAACTAAAATATTTAGTCATAATTCACATAACAATTAAATTCACTCCAAAACACGTGTCCAATCTTCACCAACGAACTCTCAAACTCCAAATAACAAACTATATACGTCACGCACTTATATACAGTCATCGTACAAATATCATGTAAATTATTGCATAATTAACTGCTTGCAAAAAATTTTAAAAATTGGATCTTTCCTGTTTCATTAACTGTTTCCGATTTTTATGAAAACAACGTGATATGTACAGTTTTTCACGCTGATTTCAAAATTATAAACCATTTCATCGAGAAATACTTAGGTTAGGTTAGGTTAGGTTAAGTTAGGCTTATTAGCATTTGATGTTTTCTAGGACACTGTTTTTCTTTTGGTATTAAGTTATATTCTTGTAAAAAATTTATTCCATTTTCTTGTCTCAGTCTTCCTATATAATTCTACAAAATTAAATTTGTCAGTCATTGGAAAGTAAAAAAATGTTGAACTATAGTCTACATGCTTGCAGCGGAAGAAAAAATAGATGCGCAACGCTACCGTTTAAAAAATAGCCTAGCCTATGCTTGCAGTGATTACACCGTTCTAGTACTTTTTGTAGTATTCTATAATTTACTTTCATTTCGAAAAAACTTATTTTAGATCTAACCTAACCTAACCTAAGTATTTCTGGATGAAATGGTTTATAATTTTGAAATCAGCGTGAAAAACTGTACATATCACGTTGTTTTCCTAAAAATCGGAAACAGTTAATGAAACAGGAAAGATCCAAAAAATTAATAACTGTGTTTATATAACATAAAATTTCTTATAACTCTTTATAATAGAAGTTATATTTAAGGGTTGGTTGGTAGGTTCATTATACGTCCTCATTCAGTCTTCAACGGCGAAGGGTCATTGAAAAGACATTCTAACGAAATAGTATCGGATTTAACTGTTTCATTTCGCGAATATTTTATTTTTCGTAAAGGAAAAATAATAAGATTTTATTAATATTTTTGTAGCTATTCACTCACATTAAACACATTTTAGACTCCTTTCTCCCATAACTAAATTAAGCCTATTTAAATAAATACAAGCCTTTGTAGACAAGTTGTAATGTACTTTAATACAATATATATTATTATTTATTACAGTCCCACTGGTACTAAACGGGTTGAGGACTTGAGGTGCATCAATATTTTCTTTTCTTTCGTCAGTCTTTGTTAGAAATGAACATTTTCCCTTACTGGCGAGGCTTGACGGAATCTAACCCATCTTAGTTTGAATAGACGTTCGTGAGAAATGCACAAGCCCACGCCTCCGTATATAGGCGGAGACTTCTGTAAAGCGACAAACATTTTCAGACGCCATTCTGTTCCTATTCCGTAAGGGATATATATATATATATATATATATATATATATATATATATATATATAGTTGTAACGCCACCACAGGGGAAAATAAGGCGTCATCATATGGAAAACAAGGTCGAACTAAAAACTTTCTAACGGCGGACTAGCAACTGCACCCTCCTCATTTGTTTCTTAAACTGGCTCAGGACAATAATTTAGCAAAAACACAAAAACCGCGAAAATTTTCATCTATAATTTTTTCGCTGTTTCTGCAGTAGAATAGAATATGGAGCAAATATCTATTCTAGTAGAATTAATTCTGTACGGTATCTCATTAAATTCTAATGAATCTCTACGACAAATATTTGAGTAGTGGCGTAGCGCGACCTCAGTTTCCTGAAAAAGATTTAATAATGTGAAATGGAGTCAAAATTAAAATTTTATATTTGTTTCTGAGGTAAAAAAGATTTGTTTCTAAACCTTTAAGTCGGCCACGAACAGGATCGTCTTGCGACTCACGACTAACGACTTGGGTCGTGACGACTCGAGTCGCGTGTGGTTTTACATTGACAGACTGGGAGCTACGCACACTGTAGCGACTGCGACGCGATTCCTCGCGTCGCGGTCGCTGCAGTGTGCGGGGCTCCACCAATCAAATTGTATAATAATGTATATGTATTCCTTTTTAGGGGGGAGGTAGGGTGATCTGTTACCTTATTGGTGACTTTTGTACGAATTGTAAAAGAGAGTTTAAAATTATCCCAAAGGATCGTAGTAATATGATTTAATGACTTTTACGTATGTGGTCATGAGAACGGTGCCAACCAGTGCCTCCGAGAACCTGATACGATGAGAAAAGCGATATACTGTACAGTCGATCTTTCAATTAATTATTTCTGTTCACTGTAAAGGTAGTATCGTCTCTTCGTTGGAATTGATGCCTATAATTATAATTAATGGGTTTAATCTCGCCTCGCCATTCGCTAGGGTTTCCTCGTAGTTATGGAACTTGTTGACCAATTTGGGGTTGTATATGCCTAAGGTCTCTTATGAAACTACATGATAGTGTACTTACCCCAACTTCGCAAATCAGGATGAACTAAGGTGTCTGTCCGTTCTCTTATACTTGCCCTACCTTGTCTCCTCTTCATATACCTTTCATATACCTTGTGGTCACGTCCTTCACAGATAACTAGTTCCACACTATAGTGTCATTGCAATGCTTGCAGGCGAACATACAACTTTTGCAGGCAAAATCAGTGTGGGAAGAGTACCATTCACACGAAAAACAAAACTATGAGGGAACAGTTCCAACTATATAAAAACCAAACTAATCATCATTGAACAGTGCCAACTAGATAAAGACAAAATTCGCAATAACGGAACAGTGCCAACCACATAAAAACGCAAAGCTATCAATGACGGAACAGTGTCAACCAGGTAAAAAAAACACTACCAATAACGAAATAGGGTCAACTAGATAAAAATACAAAACTATACATTTTCTACTTCGATACGACAACCATGTCTACTTACGCGCAAATAAAAATTTAAAAAAAGTTGCATTTGAAACTACAATCGATTAAGCTTCACCATCATTCCAGTCACGTACGATAGGGTCTCCATTTTAGGCATTTTCACACTTTGATATTTTGCAATTAAGAAATTAAATTTCGGCCCTTTTATTTATAAATTTGGAATCCTTCAAAATTTGGTTCATTGGGTGTGTTCACAGAAACGTAATTGGCTTCAATCTTTGTAAAGAAATTCAGTGGGGAATTTGCAGGAATGTACAGTATTTGCTATTTACGAATGCGTGGGTCGCTAAATTTCAAATGAAACCCTGTAAAACCGCCTTTCAATATATATAAAATATATATAGGGCCATATATATATATATATATATATATATGAAATAGGATCCCTCCTAAGGAGACGTAATTTTACATTTAGGATAAAAACGAAGACGTAGAGCAAGAAAGTCATTATATTTGGCTGCAGCCGACGTTTCGGGCAACTCTACCCATTTTCAAGGCCTAATAAATAAAAAGCTAAAATTAATGCATGACAAAAAAAAAAAATATACGAATGTCAAAAACAAACTAATTCATAGCACAAAATAAAACCACTTAAAGAATAAAAATTAAAAAGCGTAAAACAAGCATAAGCCAAAAACAAATTAAAAATTATATACATGACAAATAACACATGATAAAAGTAAAACTTTAAAACTAAAAACATTCAAACAAATTAGTTAAAAACTTCACTAATAAAAAGTTAAATGAAAAAACGCAAAAGTGCACGAAACATACCATGCTCACTTGACATCCTCAAACAACTGAGGCGAAAAGGAGACAGGGTCAAGGGGAAAAACAGAAAAATTTAGTTGGTAGGCATTCTAATTAATATAAAGGGGGTAACAGCTAGAATCAATATTTAAGCTGGAGTTCAGAAATTTAATGCACAAAGATTCATAAATACGGAGAGAGGACGGACATTTTAATGATTTAAGAATTTTAAAGTTATTAACGGAAATATCAACTTTACACTTAACAGAATGATTTCTAATGGCAGACTGTTCCTTTTTAGATAAAACTTTTCCTGTCCTATACCCATATGGGTATAGGACAGGAAAAGTTTTATCTAAAAAGGAACAGTCTGCCATTAGAAATCATTCTGTTAAGTGTAAAGTTGATATTTCCGTTAATAACTTTAAAATTCTTAAATCATTAAAATGTCCGTCCTCTCTCCGTATTTATGAATCTTTGTGCATTAAATTTCTGAACTCCAGCTTAAATATTGATTCTAGCTGTTACCCCCTTTATATTAATTAGAATGCCTACCAACTAAATTTTTCTGTTTTCCCCTTGACCCTGTCTCCTTTTCGCCTCAGTTGTTTGAGGATGTCAAGTGAGCATGTATGTTTCGTGCACTTTTGCGTCTTTTCATTTAACTTTTTATTAGTGAAGTTTTTAACTAATTTGTTTGAATGTTTTTAGTTTTAAAGTTTTACTTTTATCATGTGTTATTTGTCATGTATATAATTTTTAATTTGTTTTTGGCTTATGCTTGTTTTACGCTTTTAATTTTTATTCTTTAAGTGGTTTTATTTTGTGCTATGAATTAGTTTGTTTTTGACATTCGTATATTTTTTTTTTTTTTTGTCATGCATTAATTTTAGCTTTTTATTTATTAGGCCTTGAAAATGGGTAGAGTTGCCCGAAACGTCGGCTGCAGCCAAATATAATGACTTTCTTGCTCTACGTCTTCGTTTTTATCCTAAATGTATATATATATATATATGAAAAGAAGGATCAACACAACGGCAAACATTTTCATTATTTGTACATCAGACGTTTCGACAAATCTTTTGTCATCATCAGTGAGTTAAGTCTTAAAACCTTAAAACAAAATTGAAAAGTGAAAGTTACATCAATACAATATTAAGACCATTAAAATTAAAACCTTAAAGCAAAATGAAAATTGCATCAATACAAAATTAAAACATTTAAATTTCATCACTATAAAAACTAAAATTAAATTAAATTTCATCACTATAAAAACTAAAATTAAATTACCTCAATAGGTAAATACACAATGTTACATCCACCTCCATACTTGGCAAAGTCTAAGAGACCACTAGGTGGTCAGGGGATTAGAAAGGGTATATCTGTGAAACACGGTTGGTTGTCAAAAGAGTCTTAATTTGTAGGATGAGCTATTATTATTAAGGGAGGGTTTGTTTCTATAGATGTATAAAGATTCTAAAATTCGGAGTTCTGTAAGGTTATTGGATCTAGTTAAAATTTCAAACTGAGTTTTGTGAAGGGGATGGTCGTTTTCATTACTGTGGTTTCTAATTGCGGATTGTGGAGGGCTACTGAGGGGACGGTTGGTACGGACTGACAAGCCCAAATGTTGAGAAAGGCGCACCTCCAGTTGGAGTTGAGTGCTGCCAATATACGCAGCCTTACAGCTGTCGCACGTGTATTTGTAAACAACATTGGGGCATACAGTTTTGGGGAATTCATCTTTGAACTTTAAAAAATTTGATAATTTAAGTGGGTTGACGAAGGCGAATCTAAAATTTATTTGGGGATAACTAGACTTGAGTAGTTTGGACAATTCACCTCGAATACGCAATGATAAATAACCATAAAAAGGTAATTTAATATATCTGGTTTCTTTTTGTACTGTAGTTACGGGGAGTTTAGTATCAAAAGTGTTATTTAAAAATTTCTTTAATTGGTTATCGAATAGATGAGAAGGGTAGTAATTGTTAATAAAGTACTGTTTTAAAAATTTAAATTCTTCGTTTAACGAAAAGTAATCCGAACAAATACGGTAACTTCTTGTTAATAATGTTACTATAGCACTAATCTTATATTTATAAAACATACAACTTAAATAATTGGTTCCCAAGCCAGTAAAAGTTTGTTTCCGAAATAGTGAAGTATGGAACTTATTATGGGCCCGTTTAACTAAAACATCCAGGAAAGGTAAACTATTATTTGTTTCGTTTTCACACGTGTACTCAGTTTGAAATTTTAACTAGATCCAATAACCTTACAGAACTCCGAATTTTAGAATCTTTATACATCTATAGAAACAAACCCTCCCTTAATAATAATAGCTCATCCTACAAATTAAGACTCTTTTGACAACCAACCGTGTTTCACAGATATACCCTTTCTAATCCCCTGACCACCTAGTGGTCTCTTAGACTTTGCCAAGTATGGAGGTGGATGTAAACATTGTGTATTTACCTATTGAGGTAATTTAATTTTAGTTTTATAGTGATGAAATTTAATTTAATTTAGTTTTTATAGTGATGAAATTTAAATGTTTTAATTTTGTATTGATGCAATTTTCATTTGCTTTAAGGTTTTAATTTTAATGGTCTTAATATTGTATTGATGTAACTTTCACTTTTCAATTTTGTTTAAGGTTTTAAGACTTAACTCACTGATGATGACAAAGATTTGTCGAAACGTCTGATGTACAAATAAATGAAAATGTTTGCCGTTGTGTTGATCCTTTTTTCATCTGTAAGCTCCGGTTCCCTAAGGAGAAGTCAATAGCTTTGATATATATATATATATATATATTAATATATATATATGTGAAAATTATTTCACGAAAGTAACACGGGAATAATATTTATGATGAAAATAACCACGAAGTAAAAAGGAAACACAGAATGGTG
The DNA here is from genome assembly GCA_023014485.1 of Bathynomus jamesi. Classification (NCBI taxonomy): domain Eukaryota; kingdom Metazoa; phylum Arthropoda; class Malacostraca; order Isopoda; family Cirolanidae; genus Bathynomus; species Bathynomus jamesi. Next base: position 1,358,771 of record JAJOZX010000330.1, on the reverse strand, counting down.
CTCAAGCGCTTTCGTCTAATGACATCCTCAGGAACACTGAAATAGATAATAAGTTCGAGACTATATGTAGGTCACAAAAAATAGAAAAATAAAAATTGTAGGAGCATACAAATTTATAAGGAAAAACTAACAGAGTTTTAGCACTTTGCCCCGCTTGTCTAAATCTGTTCTGAACGAATTCAAAACAACAGGATCAAGCGAAAAAAGGCCCAGGCTAATGTTGAAATTATTTGTAAGTTGAATAATGGCAGACTCAGGAATATTTCTATTAACAATGTTGCTTGAGTGAAACAAAATTGAAGCATTATTCCAATCATTACAGTGCGATAACTCTGACAAATGGACGCAAAGGGCACTGGACGACTGTCCCATTCTAACGGAAAATTGATGCTGTTTTACATGCGTGTACAAATCCTTTCCCGTCTGTCCAATGTAAAAGGAATCACATTGTTTACAACCAATTTTATAGATAATGCCTGAATTATTGGTAGGGCTATTTTTTACTATATTTTTCACAATATTGTCATATGAAAATACTACATTAATATTCAAAAGTTTAAGTACATTAGCCATTTTAACATTAGCCACGGCCTTTTTTAGCTTGAGCCTGTTGTTTTGAATTCGTTCAGAATGGATTTAGACAAGAGGGGCAGTTTTTCCTCATAAATTTGTATGCTCCTCCTACAATTTTTATTTATTTATTTTTTTGTGACCTATATATAGTCTCGAACTTGTTATTTATTTCAGTGTTCTTGAGGATGTCATTAGACGAAAGCGCTTGAGCACCACTCTGTGTTTCCTTTTTCCTTCGTGGTTATTTTCATCATATAGATGTATGTGTGTGGGTATATATATATATATATATAATATATATATTATATATATATATATATATATATAGTGTGTGTGTGTGTGTGTATATATATATATAAGCTTGACCTTCGTCAAAATGAACAATTCGGGCTGAAGCAAAACCAAGGTTATATATATATATATATATATTATATATATATTGAGAGGAGGGGCGACAAGTTTCGACCTTCGCGAAATGAGGAATCATCACGCGGAACCTTTGTAAAGTTGTAAGGTATATATATATATATATATATATATAGTGTGTGTGTGTGTGTGTGTATATATAAGTTCTCAGGATACAGACTTGTTACAGACTAACGTTTTGCCAGAACTTAAAATTTTTCAACAGTTTACCAAAGTATTGGGATCACTTTAACATATTGCTTCCCAAAGCATTCGGGAAGCAATATGTTAAAGTGATCCCTCCTGGGAAGCAATATGTTAAAGTGATTAACACTGGGAAGCAATATGTTAAAATGATATACACTGGGAAGCAATATGTTAAAGAGAGGTTCCTGGGAAGCAATGTTAAAGTGATCCAAGTATTGCTTCGCTCATATACCCATTCGGGGTATGAGCAACTCGCAGCATCATTACCAAGCACATAGAGGGTGAAAGTACTAACAAGGTTTCCGTACGTTGTCCGTCGTCACTGCAAGCAGGAATTGTCGGTGTCGTCATAATGAAATAGAATTCAAATCTATAATCATTTCTGTTCGTGGGCGTTAGTGTTGAAGATAATGCTGGCTGTTTATAGGTCCGGGGTGCATGATTCATCAGGAGCAAGATGCACTGCGAGTTTGAGTTTCTTCCCCGAGACAACACAAATGCAACTGCGCTTTAATCACAAATACACGACTTTAAAACGATAGTAATGGCGAAGGTAGTGTATTGGTAAAGTGGCGAATTGTTGATCTGAAGCTCGTGGGTTCAAGTATCGGCTCGGACTTCGGTTTTCATCGATTAAGGCGCTTCTGTAGTCTTCTTTAGTTGGTTAATGGCTCGGATCCCACGTGAAGGTGTAGACCTCCCTCAGTCACGTGACTTTTACCGTTACGTCATCAACATCTTCTGTTTTGAGAGAAAAAAAAGTCGAAAACGAGTTTTTCGTCCAACGAAAAAAAACGTTCTTACATTTTTTACTTAATTTTCTGCAAATTTCCTGTTTTTGGTCGTTTGTGTGTGTGTGTGTGTTTAAGGACTGTCAACTTTCCAAGTTCCAAACAGAGTCTCCGGTTTTCGTCGTCAGTGTCCGGTTTTATTTTCAAGTAAAACCGGGAACGATACTTTGGATTCTCAATTTACAAAATCTTTAATAATAAATGAAATTGAAATGAGAAGGAAATTTTCAAAGGGGTTTTTCAGGAACCAAATTGAGGCAAAAAGCGTCTGCAAATAATCAAATAGCAAATGTGCCGGCTCTGCAGTTTCTTCAACCCATTACATTACTATCTCTGTACGGGGGTCTCGTTGTCCGCCCCTGTATGGAATACGCTTTTCGTGCGTAGGGTGACTTAACCCACACAGCTCTATTTGATCTCGTGGAATCGAACTCTTTTTGTTTCGTCAATAATTCCCCGCCTCTAACTGGCTCGTACCAGACTTTTGACGCATTCTCATCCTTTTTCTCTCTATCTTTATAACGCGAGGGTTAATGGGTATTCTCAGTTTTTCATCTACTCAACCAGTCAACTCTGGTACAATCTTCCTCAATTCATCTACCCCCCCCATGTCTGTGACCTCCAATCTTTCGAACACAGTATTCAGGCATCTTGAAAACTCTGGACCTTGAAATATCAAACGGTTTGAGATAAAGTAATAAAAAAAATTCAACATCTGCACCGAACTGCAACAACTGAACCCAAGCCGAGTTGCCAAAGGTCGCAATAAGTTGTTTTACGGGGGTAAGGTTTGCATCTCTTGATACCTACCTCTCTAGTTTTATCACTTTTATTCCATTCACCTTTTAATCGAGCCAAAAGCGATTTGATTCCTTCATACATAAAAGTTTCATCAATTTTATTTCATCAATTTTATTTTCATCAATTTTATTTTTATCAGTTTTATTTAAGCTTATTTGAATAACTGGGAAGGTCAAAGTTCTTTTTAAGGGTTTCATTCGTAAATCGTGTAAATCAATGTAACATTTACAAGGAATCTTAACCTTCACAATAGCATACGAGCGAGTTCGGTTATAATTGAGTTTAGTCTCAAATGGAGAGGGAAAAATTAATAAAGTGGTGAAACCGCGAGTTAGTACGACTCGAACCCGCTTTGCGTCGTTCCCGAAACCACGCGACAGGGATTCAAGTACCAATAAATCCTAGTTTCACGCTTTTTTGGCTTTTTATGTTTTATCTTATTTATGTGCGGTTATTGCACTTCGTATTCATAATTGCAATCGCCCAATCGCTTTCGACGCTCGCGCGGAAGTCTTAGTGAAAAGGTTGGGTGGAAATTGGATTCCGGTTGGAAAGCTCGGGTTCGTCTTTCACAGTCGCCGCCGGCGCGTTTGGAGCTAGTCCAATCACCTCTTCCGTGATTGCTCGGGCCTGGGTGACTCTCTTGGCAGTTGACGCCCCTACCCCAACCCCCCACCGTGTGGGATAAAAGGGGTTCCCGATTTTACGTTTTTTAAAACAGGTTTTTTTTTCTTCTCAGTTTTCGAATTACAAAAATTAGGAAATCTCGCGGAGACAAAGATGCTGGGAATGTTCTTTCCCCCTCCTTTGGGGAAGGGATGGTAGTTCCCCGTATGGATATCACAGAAGAGGTGGCCAACGGGGTATAAGGTGTTCAGTAGGTTTGTTGAAATGGTATAATGTTCAGGTCGATGTCACGCGATAATCTGGTTTCGACTTAGCAACTATCCGTCTTGGAAAACAGAAATTTTTTGGCAATGCGACCGGACCCCACGCATCCCCGTACAAGTACATGAGGAGCCAACCGGGGTTCACCACCATTCTACTTAAATCTTTTAATGTCATGTTATATACTATATATAGGTTCAGCCTATAATTAAACATAACTGCGCAAGCATACTTGCGCATACGACCTTTACGACTCAAAAATAGTGCCATGATTTGGAAGGGATTTTGTAAACTTAAATGCTATTTTCACCCAAAAGGATTTATATTGAAGTAAATCTCAAATGCCATAAACGGATATTACAGATAATTAACAGACTTGATAACGGTTTAATTTCTTATCTGAATGGTATATATCAGCTGATAAGAGAAATGCGATTGTGACAACTTAAGAATAACTTCATTGAAAGCAAAACTTTATGAATTTTTATGAAATAACCATTTTTATTTTTTTAGGGTGCATTTTAGGGGAAGTTTTTCTCCCCTTCTTTTGGATATCAAAGCTTTTTTTCAGATGATATAATAATTTCTTTTAATGATACATAACTTCTTTAGATAGAAGATATGGTCTCCAAAACTTCTTTTTGGAACGAATTGCGATAACAGAAGATAATATTTCTATATATAGAAGGTTGCGGGACCGTTTTTTCTGTGATACCCCATAAACCGAAAGGGGGCGGAGGATTTAAGCAACTTTAATTTCCAAGTAATAAAAGACTTAATATGGGTCGTATACGTTTCCTTATTGGTATATAAGGATAAAAAAAGAGAGCCAGTAAGTTCCTGGTTAGTGTCTATGAGGTCTCCAGTTTTGAACCTGAGTGAGAAAAACCTTTTCTAAACCTATTTTCACATGTAATACGGAACCAAACGGTTTAAAATCTTCATGCCATACGTAACACCCACACACCCACACGCCCACCCACCCACCCACACACACACACACACACACATATATATATATATAAACAACATTATCACCTACATATTTCTTTGTGCTGAAGCTCTGGTCCATCTTTTTAATTAGCTGACAGGTAAAGTTTAAGCTTGCAGGTATGTATACCAAAATTTAATTAACAAGATATATATATCTGATACACACACACACACACACACACACACACACACACACACACACACATATATATATATATATATATATATATATATATATATATATATATATATATATATATATATTTAATTGGACAGCAGAAAAGCAAATTTAGTGTATCTGCTATTTGTAATGTAGTCTAGATAAATTACTTTGCTGTTGCAATATTTCAATGATGTTTTCGATATGCAGAAACATTGAGAAAGCGTTTGGGTCTCTCTCTCTCTCTCTCTCTCTCTCTCTCCACACACACACACACACACACACACACACACACACAACATGTGTGTGTATATATATATATATATATATATATCGTGAGAAAAGTCATAAAAAGAAATGAAATGTTTATTACAAGTCTTTTGACGGACGTTTCGGTCGGAACTAGAACGACCTCTTCAAGACTAGGAAGAAGGCTACGCAAAAAAAAGAAGCAGATAAGGAGTGTTCCGAGGAGAAAATAATTCCAGAATTTAAAGTCCTGAACGGACTTGGGTCAATATCATTGGTCAGGGTCAGATAGGTCAAAAACACGGGAATCACTTGGAGTTCATTCCAGCAGGATTTTGTCTGATCCCATAAAGATTGTTACGGAATGCCAGTGCCACGTACAATGTACATACAGTTCACAGACTCTGTACAGGTTATCTTCTGACGAGGAAAAAAGTTTACGAATGAAATAGATATACAGATCCTCAACGTGTGTGTGTGTGTGTGTGTGTGTATTAACATCAGAATAACGAGGAAATAACATCTCAGCGGTTAACTGTATCCGCACCATTATGCTTATAAAATGTCAATAAATGTGTTGAAATAATTTGTTAAATGACATTAAGAGGAATATAGTTTACACAAATAAAAATATTACAATTTGAAAATAATTTCAACAAAATAAAGTCCTCCGAGAGCAATTCTAAACTTGGACCAAAGAAAAAACAGGAAAAGGGTTATAAACCAAAGTAGTCTCAAATTTCGAAACGAAAGAGAGTAACAATTTGTCGAAAACAAATGAACATAGATAAAGAGCGATAAGATATGGCTTAAAAGTATACGAATAATGGTCGCGATGTCTCGTTTTCTGTATGGGTTTGTGCGTACTGAGCGATACTCAATTATTGGTAGGACTAAACTCTTTTATACTTTTAGCATGAAGTTTGCTTTTCTGCTGAAGAAACTCCTCCAAATAATTTCCATTATTTTTCTAACTGTCGCCATTTTAATGTTATAATGTTCTCTGAATTCTACATCCGATGACATTATTACTCCAAGATCCCTGACTCGGGGGTTTGGCATTATCTGTTTAGTTCATAACGTTTTGTACCCTTTTTTCTGTACCTCCCGTTACTGTTGCCATATATTATTATACGAGTTGGAATCTTTATATTTTTAACAAGTTCATAATGTTGTCTTCCGCCAACCTCAATATTGTTTAAGTGTTTCGTAAAAAAATGACGCATACTCACGCGTATTATTGAATCCATGGGACCCCAGTACTATACCAGAGAGACGTGAATTAAACGCTGTCATTTACCTCGAGTGCGGAAGGGTTAACACGTAAAACACTCGCGAACGCGAAAGCGCTATTTTTCCTAGGTTGTTTAAATATTCGACAGGTTGTATTAACTTCTACCCCGTCGTTCGCAACTTCTATCAGGAGGTCCCAGGTTCGAATCTTGGTTGGGGCCATTTTAGTTTCCTACAAAAACCACGCGTCGTCAAGCGTATATATACATATATATATATACTGTATACATTAACAATTGGGAAGCCATTTAATAAAAAAAAAATATAAAAGTACATAAATATATAATTTATTTAAATATGAAATTGGAATATCGAAAAATGATATCAAATTAAATAATTTGATGAAGGGGACGCATATATTAATTATATATTCAAATTATATAATTAAAATATATACACACACACTCGTGTGTGTGTGTGTGTGTGTGTGTGTGTGTGTGTCATTATAAATTGAAGTTTAGGTAGATAATTTTGTACTTTTAATTAATTAATTAATTATTTATTTACTTATTTTCGAAAAAACTTAATTCAGGGAAATTATGTACGAAACTGAAATGAAATATAAGTAAAATTTTTGTACAACACTTAAAATATTTTATTATTATTATTATTATTATTATTCGACTCGGTGGTGTAGTGGTTAGCGTCGCTGACTACTAATCCATCGGCTCCGGGATCGAGACCCGGTGATGGCAGGCGATGCGCACTAAAACCAAGTTGTTCATCCTTCGACACATTAAAGAAATTGGTTGGTAGATAAATAAGTACCCTGGGTAGCCTAGTGGTTAAGACGCTGGGCTGCTGCTGATGAAACGTGGTTTGGATTCCGTATTAAACTGTAGGTCTAAGGTGGAGTGACAAGCTTGACCTTCGTCAGAATGAACAATTCGGCCGGAAACAAAACCAAGGTTAACCAAGGTTATTATTATTTATATAACAGAGTAATAGATGGACGAACTATTTACGTAATAAGAGTCATCAGTCCTGAGAACCAGAACCTGGCACAGCGCTCAGGCCAACCAATGCGATAACTCATGGATTATTATTACCAACACCAAAGGCAATCGAAACTCCCCAATCTCAATATATTCACTTCGCTCGCAAGAATGAATCTCATTTTACCCAATGAGATACGGGCGCTGGCTAACTATTTATGTATGTATACAGTATATGTACGAATATATGTATGTTTTTGAATAATACATTGAATAAAAGAGAAACGATATGTGTGTGGTGTGTTGTGTGTGTGTCTATGTACGTAAAAATTAAGTCACAGTGGAAAATGGAACGTGTAGGGGTGTTTATACCCCCCGCAACGTAGTATACAGGGAGATGCAGCGATAATGCTTTTTCTAATAACAAAGTTGAGTTTCACTATCTGAATTTGCATTATGGATTTTTGTATTATACAGGGTGTTCCTAAAGTCCCGCAACTCAATATACAGGGTGGGTCGATAAAATGTTACCACTTTTCCGTCAACGCTCATAGACATATCAAGTGGTGATATTTTATTCACCCACCCTGTATATAATGTTATACTGATTGGGTTGAGCGACTTTAAAAACAACTCCGTATCATACCCATTATTAAGATGTATAAATTTATGCCCGTTTATTACGTTTAAGGAGTGGCGCCGGTAGCTCAGTGGTTAGGGTGGCGAACTCGGAGCGGTGAGGCTCTGGTTCGCTCCCACCTGCTGGCTCCTGGGTTGGGTTGAGATCGTCGCTTACCCTGTTAATGCTCAATCTAAAGACGTCGCGACGCCTAGGGCGCACTACCTCCCCCCCCCCAAATATCATTGGGGAATGAACTTTCTGGATGTTTTATTTAAGAAAGTAAAAATTTACTAAAGATCATTGAGAAATATTAAATTTATGGGTAAATCGTGCATTTGAAGGGGATCGAATTTCTATTATTAACATTGTTAGTTCGTTTTAATTAGTCACCCCTTTATTATAGAGTTTATTGAAGAAATGCTATAAATTTATATAAAATTATATAATGTTACTCGCAATATATATATATATATATATATATACAGGGTGATTCAGAAGTCAGGTTACATAGGGCTTTTCTGTTTCTTTGCAGGTAAATGAGTTATGAGATGTTATCGAAGGAGGAGCACATTGATGTGATATTCCTAGCTGGCTGCACAAGTGCATTGCCGTTAACGGTGGCCATATCGAACATGTGATGTGACTATTCCCCTGTATCATTACATAATACAGTATTTCCCTATGTAACCTGACTTTTGAATCACCCTGTATATATATATATATATATATATATATATATATATATATATATATATGTATATATATATATATATATATATATATATATATATATATATTGTATTGCGATTTATGAATATCGTTGTGACGTTGTGATAGTGTTTTTATCTGGTTGTGTTTTTGACTTACACCACGATTTTGTTGTTATCATCGGTTGCCGTTGTTCTCTGCCTGGTTGTAGATTCGAATCTCTTTCCGGACGTATTACCCAAATGGTAAACCACTTTTCTTACGGGGGTTTTATATATATGTTACGCCCAAACATCGAAATCGCTCAGTGAGCGAAAAAAACAGCCACAACGCGTTGTGGATACACTTAAGTGACCACACACCGATGTTAAATATTTTTTCGCTTCATGGCCGTTCTCAAACAACCACAACGCGTTGTGGACGATTCGGATATGACCACAATGCGTTGTAGACGATTTGAAAATTATTGAATGTCCGGTTAGGTTAATTGAATGCCCGTTTAGGTCAACTGTACGCCCTTGACGATTGGTTAGGTTAAGTCGTGATATTTTCGTTAAAACTAACGAAAATATCACGGCTTAACCTAACCAATCGTCAAGGGCGTACAATTAACCTAAACGGGCATTCAATTAACCTAACCGGGCACTCAGTTGACCTAACAGGGCATTCAATTAACCTAACCAGTTGGTTAATTTTTACATTTACGTCTCATTCTAAAGTTGTTTAAAATTAATCGAAACCTACGGGAAAATTATTGATAATCATTTTTTAAAGGACTTTATCTTTTTTCTAGCATATCTGCTTAACTTTGATTTTTAATCAGTGAATACGTCGATAAATATACGTCGTGTTTATATCACTTCAATATACGTCTTGTTTAAATAGAGTTTGATGAAAGACATCGGTGTGTGGCCGTTTCAAATCGTCCACAACACGTTGTGGTCATGTCCGAATCGTCCACAACGCGTTGTGGTCATATCCGAATCGTCCACAACGCGTTGCGGTTGTTTGAGAACGGCCATGAAGCGAAAAAATACCTGACATCGGTGTGTGGTCACTTAGATGCATTCACAACGCGTTGTGGCTGTTTCTTTCGCTCACTGAGCGATTTCGATGTTTGGGCGTAATATATATATATATATATATATATATATATATATTATATATATATATTGGAAAAATATGCTCCGAAAGCACAGCCAAAAGGAAAGAGGAACTGGCTAGAGAGGCAAAAGAGAAGAATATTCTGCAAAAGAAAGAGAGTAGCGACGAAGTTAGCAAATTGCGGAGACAACAATGCCAGGAAAATAATACAAGAAAAACTGGAGACTATCTATAGGGAAATACAAACTCTGATAAAGGGCCATACAGACAGGGAAGAGGAAAAGGCGGTAAAAGCAATAAAGGAAAATCCAAAATACTTCTACAGCTATGCGAAAAGCAAAACAAAAACGCGCGCTACTATCGGGCCCTTAAGGAAAGGGAATAATGAACTAACAGACGATCTAAAAGAAATATATGAAACATTGAGAACCCAGGATGAATCGGTCTTCAGTACCCCAAAAAGTGACAAAGCGATACCTGACATAGATGCATTCTTCGAAGAGAAGTTGCAAGGAGAATGTATAACAGACTTTGATTTTACCCCAGAAGATTTAGCGAGAGCTATAGGACAAATGAAATCACATTCAGCTGCAGGTCCGGACAAATGGAATGCATTATTGATTAAAAACTGTAAAAATGAAATAGCTACACCCTTTACTGGATATGGAGAAGATCCCTAGACACTGGGGAAATACCGAGCATCTTCAAAAGAGCAAACATTGTCCCAATATATAAAGGCAGGATAGATCTCAAGCAAAGAGCTATAGACCAGTGTCATTGGCATCCCACCTCATCAAAATATTTGAAAGAATAGTCAGAGAGAAAATCTATGACTTCTTGGAGACACTGGAAAGATTCAACGAAAATCAGCACGGATTCCGATCGGGAAGATCATGCTTATCAAAGGCAATGAAAACTATGATGTCATATACACGGATTTTGCTAACGCTTTCGACAAGTGCGATCATGGTATAATAGTACATAAAATGAAACATATGGGAATAACAGGCAAAGTGGGAAAATAGATCTATAACTTCCTCAGAGAACGACTCGACTACAAGTCGTCAAAATTCAAGGTGTATCATCATCAGAATCAGAAGTACGCAGCTCAGTACCACAAGGGACAGTACTGGTTCCACGCCTGTTCATTATCAAGCTAACAGACAGAGACAGTGGAGTAAACAGCAACAGTATAGTAACATCTTTTGCGGACGATACAAAGATCAACAGAAAAATCAGCGATGTAAATGAAGTGGAGGCCTTGCAGAGGGACACGAACAAAATATACAAATGGTCAGAAGACAACAATATGACATTTAACACTGAGAAATATCAGCTCTTGAGATATGGTAGAAATGAGGAAATTAACCAGATAGACAGGAAATCCAGAGAAGCACGAAAGCTGTCGACTTGGGGGTAATAATGACCGATGATGCCAAATTCGAGACACAAAATCAGATAGCAATAAACAAAGCAAAAAGAGTCGCGGGACAGGTACTAAGAACGTTCAAAAGGAGGGACAAGACAGTAATGATTCCCCTGCTGAGAACACTGATCATACCAAAACTTGAATACTGCTCAGTTTTGACGTCCCCATATAAAAAGGAAGAAATTAATAAACTAGAAGAAACGCAGAGACATTTTACAGCCAAGATTAATGGCTGCAAAGAACTCAACTACTGCGAAAGACTACATAAACTAAATCTGTACTCCCTGGAAAGAAGAAGAGAGAGGTACACCATAATCTACATATGGAAAATGATCGAAAAACTGGTACCAAACCTCAAAATAAACCCAATTACCATCCAAACAACTCTGGAAAATAGGAAAGGCAGAATATGTAATGTTCCCAAACTAAAGGCCCGACAAGGGACCTCCTCAACACTGAAGGAAAATAGCTTGGTTGTCAGGGGGCCAAGACTTTTTAACCAGCTTCCAAAGGACCTCAGAAACGTTACAGGGGTTAAAGTTGAAGTCTTCAAGCGAAGACTAGATGCCTGGCTCAAGACGGTACCAGATGAGTCGGGTGTACCTGGCTATGTGCGGTGGAGAGCGCAAGAGAGCAACTCGCTCCTCCACCAAGCCAGGCCTAGAGGCGGGGTCACCAGTTTGACCTTCGTGTGAAGAGAGACCGACGCACGAAACCGCAACGAGGTTACGATATATATATATATATATATATATATATATATATAGAGAGAGAGAGAGAGAGAGAGAGAGAGAGAGAGAGAGAGAAGAGAGAGAGAGAGAGAGAGAGAGAGAGATTGCAGAAAACTCTTTATTCGTTGTTTTTTTTACGGGGTGTGGGAGACTGGAAACTTGGGAAGTATTTCCTCCATGCCATCATAGAAAATCTATTTACAAAGAGGAAACAGTATCTATTTTCAATGAATTATTTATTATTTGACATAAAAATAAAATAATAATTATTTGCGTAGTTTAAATATGGAAAATAGATTTCAATTTAATTGAATGTAGACCTTGAGGCTACAGAACTACAATCAGCTTCGTTTACTCTATATTTCATATCAAAACTATACTGTACAGGGTGTTCCCCACGTTTTATATATAAATACAGGGTGTCCCATCAGTCCGGTCTCATTGAAAAACTTATTTTAAATTAAATTTACAAATGTAATAGAAAAAAAAAAAACAGAAATATAACAAATGTTTAAATTGATGGCTTGTTTTGGAATCTTTGTTTTTTTCGTTGCAAGTAGAATAACACGCAGTGGCTAGTATGGGAGCGAGTTACACTACAGAGGAAAAGGACTCGGCCTTTTCCTCACGAAGGTAACTCACTTTCATATTACCCACTTCCATCTCCGCCTTTTCCTGAGGAGTGTAACTCACTTCCATATTAACTATTGCGTGTTATTCTACCTGCAACAAAAAAAAGATCCCAAAACAAGACATCAATTTAAACATTTGTTTTAGTTCTATTGTATTACATTTGTAAATTTAATTTAAAATAAATTTTCCTACGACACCGAACTTATGGGACACCCTGTATATATGTGTGTGTGTGTGTGTGTGTGTATGTGTGTGTGTATATATATATATATATGCGCCTCGGTGGTGTAGTGGGCCTCGGTGGTGTAGTGGGCCTCGGTGGTGTAGTGGTTAGCGTCCATGACTACGAATCCATCGGCCCCGGGATCGAGACCCGGTAACGGCAGGAGGCGCGCAGCAAACCCAGCTGTTCATCCTTCCACACAATAAAAAGATTGGTTGGTAGATAAATGGATACCCTGGTAGCCTAGTGGTTAAGACGCTGGGCTGCTGGTAGGGCGTGGTTCGGATTCCACGTTAAACTGTAGGTCTAAGGTGGAGTAACAAGCTTGACCTTCGTCAGAATGAACAATTCGGGCGGAAGCTAAACGAAGGTTATATATATATATATATATAAAGTTGAAAGGTAAAGGGACTTATTTATGGGACACCCTGTAGATAAAATGCGTGTAAAAAGTTTTAAAAAAAATTATATTAATTAATATTAGTTGTAGGTTGTAAAATAGTGTTTGGGTTCACCAATTAATTTTAACTGAGGTCCAATGTATGAGTTTGTGTCGGGTTGTAGAAAGTTTGAGCCAAAATTTAACACGAGTCAAAATGTGTTCGCGTTTTGTGTCGTTTCGTTTGAGTGAAGCGAGAGACATCCTTTCATTTTCACCTTTTTTTTAAATTAGGTTAGGTAAATTCTCAGCTATATTTAGAGAGCCTAAAATAGAGACGGTTGACAAAAGTAAATAGACGCCTTCGGGGGGGGTTCATAATTTTTAATTTGATGATAAAAATCAATAAATAATAATAGATTTATTAATGAATATAATTTGAATTGTGTTGTTTTCCCTTTTACATTACGTAAAGGTGACACAACACGTTCTGGCATTCCAGTGATGAGCTTTCTTCCTATTCGTTCTTGAGGACAATCATCATCGTGGTCTCTATTTACTTTTGTCAACCCTCTGTACTTAACGCAATCGCAAACTATGGTTTGACTCCAAACGAAACTATAAAAAATTAACACATTTTAAGTTTATAAATAAAATTTTGGCGCAAATGCTAAAAACAACGTTTCGGTAACTCTACCAAGGTCCGGCTACGCAGGTATTTTTTTGTTTTTGTATTTTGCGCGGCGTTTCCGAAAAATTGGCCAATATTACCTTATCGAAATGAAATGAACTCATTAGTGCCCATTGGTAGAATTTCCTACCGCCAAAATTGTTTGTCATTATTGCATCACTTTTTCTCGTATTCACGTGATCTTCGTTATGGGTTATTGATATGACGCAATCTAAAAGATTCTCAAATCGATCCATTTTGAATTAATAAAATATTTCCTTTTAAAAGGAAATATTTTATTCATTATTTTAAAGGAAATATTCTATTCATTCTTTTGAAGGAAATATTCTATTCATTCTTTTGAAGGAAATATTCTATTCATTCTAGTCATTCCTTTTAAAAGGAAATATTCTATTAATTCAAAATGGATCGCTTTGAGAATCTTTTAGATTGCGTCATATCAATGACTCATACCGAAGATCACGTGAATACGAGAAAAAGTGATGCAATAATGACAAACAAATTTGGCGGAAGGAAATTCTACCAATGGTCACTAATGGGTTAAAATCGCTATTTTTAATCTCCCGACTGGAAATTAAATTTCAACTTTCACAAAAAGTATAGGAAAAAGTTTCAATTTAACTCTCTGTAAGTGTTAAAGTTTGTTATATTAAAGTAAATCCCATAATCAGTGTATGAGGTTTATTCTCGGAGGAGCCGTATAAAATCTGTTGACGGAAAGCCTCTTGGTGAACCCCCTGCCCGCCCCGGGGGATATCTAATATTTTCAACCTCTTCCGCACTTTTAATAGTTGGGGGCAGTCGGGGACGAGAGTGTATGACAGCTTCAAAATACCATAACTTGCTATATTAACCTTAGAAGGGCAGTATGGGACCGCACACACAACGACTAGCGTAATGTCTGCGCAACCCCGTAATGAAAATTACATTTATAGATTGAATTAAACAATTTATTGTTACAAAACAATAATAAAAATTAACATCCGTATAATAAAAGACAGAATTTCTAGAAAATAAACGTATTCTTATTGTTAAAAGCCACTCTGACTTTCTGAGGTTAAAATACTCGGTGATTTTCACTATCTTATAAGTTAAATAAGTAAAAATGTTAATGGTCATGAATTTGAGTTAATATTGTCGTAGGATTTGTCAAAAGAATGTTTTCTGCATTATTTAATCCACTTAATAATTTTGGATCACCTGAAGATCAGGGCACCCAGCCTTCTTTAGTTAGCCTTATAAGGTTAACTAACGAAAATATCACGACCTAACCTAACCAATCGTTAGGTCAACTGTACGTCCTTGACGATTGATTAGGCTAGGTCGTGATATTTTCGTTAGTTAGCCTCGTAAAGCTAACTAAAGAAGGCTGGGAGCCCTGATCTTCAAGTGATCCATAATTTTTATTATTTTATGAGATAATTAAATATTATTTGAATATAATTTTACGCGTCTTAACCCATTAGTGGCCAGAGGTCTCTTCCGAGAGTGAATAAAATCGTCTGGCGTTAACCAGAACAAAATCAGTAAAGTGACGTTGGGCACTAATGGGTTAATTAATAATGTATAATGAAAAATTAATCCTAATAAATTAAATCTTAATATTCAACGGTAAGATCCTAAACTTATCCTACAGTGATCTCAAATTGATCTTAAAATGATCCTAAAATTTGGCAAAAGAAGGTTTTTACATTGTTCGATCACTTTTACGTTTGAGATTTTAGATATGATTGCAGTACTTTTGAGCACCATTAAAAATAACGTCTTTTCTCAGGGATTTCACGCTTTTTAAAAGAAACAAAGTCCCCGCACACTAATAAAAAATACCTAGCATCATTATATATATATACACTTCTGTATTTTACCTCATATTTGCTTGGCAATGCTGCTGCGAGCTGCTCATACTCTGAAATGGGCGTATGGGTGGAATGGTGCTCTGTGTAAAAAAAATGTTTGACTTTTTATATTTTCACTTGAACTATGACTGCATCGCTGATTATATATACAGTATATATATGATGAAAATAACCACGAAGAAAAAAGGAAACAGAATGGTGCTCAAGCGCTTTCGTCTAATGACATCCTCAGGAACACTGAAATAGATAATAAGTTCGAGACTATATGTAGGTCACAAAAAAATAGAAAAATAAAAATTGTAGGAGCATACAAATTTATAAGGAAAACTAACAGTTTTAGCACTTTGCCCCTCTTGTCTAAATCCGTTCTGAACGAATTCAAAACAACAGGATCAAGCGAAAAAAGGCCCTGGCTAATGTTAAAATTATTTCTAAGTTGAATAATGGCAGACTCAAGAATATTTCTATTAACAATGTTGCTTGAGTGAAACAAAATTGAAGCATTATTCCAATCATACAGTGGGATAACTCTGACAAATGGACGCAAAGGGCACTGGACGACTGTCCATTCTAAACGGAAAATTGATGCTGTTTTACATGCGTGTACAAATCCTTTCCCGTCTGTCAATGTAAAAGGAATCACATTGTTTACAACCAATTTTATAGATAATGCCTGAATTATTGGTAGGGCTATTTTATACTATGATATTTTTCACAATATTGTTATATGAAAATACTACAGTAATATTCAAAAGTTTAAGTACATTAGCAATGCCTAAAAAGCTTGGGAAAAATGGAAGTACTAAAATATTCTTCGGCAAAGTGCGAGGGTTATTATTCACACGATAGAAAGTTCGTTTTGCCTTGTTTCAGGGTTCCTGAGGATGTCATTAGACGAAAGCGCTTGAGCACCATTCTGTGTTTCCATTTTCCTTCGTGGTTATTTTTATCACAAATATTATTCACGTGTTACTTTCGTGAAATAATTTTTATATATATATATATATGTGTGTGTGTGTGTGTGAAATCCTAAATTATTCAGTATGACAGGCATTAGGAGAGAAGAAAAAAAATAAATGAAAATAAGAACCAACAAAAAAGCTAAACTGTGACATCTTTTCATGGCTCCTTTCCCAGGACCTTCCACATTCCCCTCCCCCTTGTTCCCCTCTCCCCACCAAAAACAAAAAACAAGCCCCAAACAAATAAACGTTTTGGACATCTGTCTTCGAGACGCCTTTTAACGGACGCTTCAAATAAATCTTTTGTTATTAACGTCCAAAAAAACCAAATTGAAAATTCTGATTTTGACGGATTGTGATCGAGTTGTCATTTCGGAAAGGAAAACGTATTTAGCCGCGTTGTTCGAGGTTTTTATAGGGGTTTTAAGGGTTGTTGAAGGGGGTTTAAATTATTTTACGGGTTGTTAAAAGGTTTTTAGGGTTGTTGAGGGGGGTTTAAATTATTTTACGGGTTGTTAAAGGTGAGGAAGTTAATGTGGTGTTAAAGCGTTTTAAATGTTGTTGGAAGTTGTTGAAGCGTTAATGAAGGTTATTAATCGTTTTTATAAAGTTTTCAGCTTTTTGTAATGTTGTTATATGGGTGTGAAATGTTGTTAAAGAGTTATAAGGTTGTTACTGGTTGCCAAAGGAATTTTAAGGGTGTAAAGGGTTGTTAAACAATTTCAAGGGTTGTTGCAAATTGATAATTTGGTTTATGTTAAAGGATTCAAAGAGTTGTTAAGGTTGGTTTTGAAACAACCTTAAAATATTTTTTTAAGTTTTTTTGTGTATTTTAATAAACTCAAAGTTGTTAAAATTGAAAACTAAAACCAAATTTTTAAAACTCTTAAGTGCAATGACTGCACGCAACAAAATTGGAAACTACTGCCATGCGACAGGGGTTCGAGACCCATTAGCTCATAGATTCAGCTTTATTGTATTTACTATTTGTATTCTTTACAGTTGTTCGAAGTTAACAAAGGGGAATTCACACGTTAAAATTTGTTAATGTTTGTCAAATGAATTTGTATACTTTCAACAAACAATAGATACATACATGGATAGATAGATAGATAGATAGATAGCGAGAGAGAGAGAGAGAGAGAGAGAGAGAGAGAGAGAGAGAGAGAGGACTATCTACTCTATTTATTTATCCTAACAGAGTGCTGACAAAAGTAAATAGACACGACGATGATTGTCCTCAAGAACGAATAGGAAAGCTCATCAGTGGAATGTCAGAACGTGTTGTGTCACCTTCACATAAAAATGTAACAGGGAAAGTAACGCAATTTTAAATATATTCATTCAATAAATCTATTATTATTTATTCACTTTTATTATCAAATAAAAAAAAACAATTAAAAAAAAACCGAAGGTGTCTATTTATTTATGTCAACCCTCTGTATGCCTAAATGTTGCGTGTTGTCATCAACAGATAAACGCCATAATCCGTAAAAGTTACTCCCGTTTTCATCTTTTATTTTTGAAGAACGGATGAAGAGTGGATGAAGATGCGCCACTTTTCGAAACCAGAATTGGATTAAATCCACCAAAGATTTTTACACTTCCAGAAAACAATTAATTTTTTACCTTTAACTGGTTGCGAATAAATTTTTTAATTAAGGTATTGGTAACATTTATTTTTTTACGTATTGGTAACATTTTTACGTATTGGTGACATTTATTTTTTTACATCTATCCATCTTTACGTAAGATATACGTAAAGATGGACAGATGTAAGGATGGATATATGTAAGGGTAGATAGATGGAAGGATGGATGAATGTAAAGATAGATAGATGTGTGGATGCGTAAGGATGGAGAGATGAATACATGGAGAGATGTATGTATACATGTATGTATGGATATACAGATGTATAGATATAGTATGTATGGATGGATGGAAAGATGTACGGTTGATGTATGGATGGATGTACAGTTTCGGTAAAAAATTCTCCTACAAACCTAAACTTTCTGGAAAGCATAAAAAATCACTAATTAGTAATGAGGAAGTTTTATTTTTTAATTTTATTAGTTGCCAAAGAGAATAAATTATCCAAACTCAATATTTCCAATTAGTAATTTTTTGTGATTTTTACAAATTTGATTTTTCTATACAATTTCTTTTTTTGAGACTTTATATATGCAAATTTTTATCTATCTAATGTAGATTTGTGCTTTCAAATGTATTCATCATCATTCCCACTATCATTACTGAGCGGTATACAGTAATTTCTTTTTTAGGACCCCCCCCAAATATATATATATATATATATATATATATATATATATATATATATATATATATATGCTTTGCTAAATTTTACGATTGCTTAAAACAAATTATTTTTTGATCGAGTTTTACTGATTTTGTTAGAAACGAAATATTGTTTTTGATATTATTATTATTATTATTATTATTATTATTATTATTATTAAAGGTGAAATTATTGTGAAAGAAATCCTTCAAATCTCATTATCGGTTTCCGTGACACCAATAAGAGAAATTCTCTCTCTCTCTCTCTCTCTCTCTCTCTCTCTCTCACACACACACATACACACACACACACACACACACGCAGTATACATGGGAGAGAGAGAGAGAGAGAGAGAGAATCTTCCATCAAAGAAAGTCCCCAAATTTGGGGTGAGGTAGGGTGGTGCGCTGCGTGGATGTAATGCCGCGTTTAATAAGATATAAAACTTCGTTAAGATTTTAACTTCGAATCCAATCAAGTTTGGAGTCCTCAGACACCGAAAAAGAAGAAGAAAAAGAAGAAAAAAAAGAAGCAGAAGAAGAAGAAGAAGAATTTGGCACCTTTTTCCTTCTTGAAAACCTATTAAACTTCCTGACGGAGAATCATCCTAACTGGAGAGATGAGAGAAAGTACATCGTCAGCAATGTTCTTGTTCTGTCTAAATATTCCGCCTATTCGACCTTAAAAGGATTTACACGTACGCGTCAGACATCGCCGGATTATGCAACAACCGGATTCGTTACGACACGCTATTGATCCGGATTAATTTTACGTGATTTTAATTAAGAATCCGAAATTTATTGCAGTTAATTCCGGAATCCGGTTGAGGGAACACAATTTTGGGTCTTTAATTAACAACTGAATGCAATTAACAGTTCTAATTTAAGTCGTTTTCTTTGCGCTTAAATTTTAGGGATAAACAATTTGAAAAATTTTAAATTATATATAAATTCTTAAAATTAATTTTTAAATTAGATATAAATTATATGCAATGTGGTGTTAGATATAATTTTTTAAAATTAGATATAATTTAGATAAAAAAACTCAAATTAGATATAATTTAGATATAATTTTTTAAAATTAGATATAATTTAAATATAATTTTTTAAAATTAGATATAATCTAGATATATTTTTTCAATTGAATTACAAAAATTTAAAATCAGATATAATTTAGATTAAAATTTTAGATATAATTTATGATTTAAATATAATTTTTTAAATCTGATATAATTTTTTTAAAGCTATAAACATAATTTAAATGTAACTTTTTAAATTAAATATGTTTTTTAATTAATTTGTAAAATTAGATATAATCTGGATATAACTTTTAAAATTAAATTTTATTTATTTATATATAATTTTTTTTTTTTTTTTGTTTTAAGTGATTTTATTCTTTGAAAAAAGAGTTAAAAACAAATTAAAGATTAATTTTGTTTTTATTTTTAAAGAATAAAGAATTATCATAAAATTATTTAATTTTTAGTTTCGTTACCGCAAATTTTAAATTAAAAATATTTTTTTTTAATTTTCCTTCTTTTTTCATCGAATTTTTAAAATTTCTGAAGTTATTTTATTTTCTTTTTATTAACATTTGATTCATGTAAAATAAACAAATTACATGAATAATAATGGAATTTCATCGGTCGATGGTCGACTTTTTAAGTATTTCAACATTATCAAATTTGACATTTTGAGGTTATTTAAAATTTTTGAGGAAAATTAATTTTTTTTTAATATTTCAAGTGAAAATGACTAACCTACCTCGTTAACCTCGTTGATGTTCTGTGTGTTGGTCTCTCTTCACACGAAAGTCAGTCGAGCTGGTGGCCCCGACACTAGACCTGGCTTGGTGGAGGAGCGAGTTGCTTTTTTGCGCTCTCCACCGCACATAGCCAGGTACACCCGGCTCATCTGGTACCGTCCTAATCCAGGCATTTAGTCTTCTCTCGAATATTTCAACTTTGACCCCTGTAACGTTTCTGAGGTCCTTTGGAAGATGGTTAAAAAAATTATACAAACATTCCAGATTTTATATAGGAAAATGACTAACCTAATCTAATCTGACCTAACCTAACGTACTCTAACCTAGCCGGGCATAATATAACCTAGCCAAACTGAGCCTAACCTAACCTAATTTAAACTAACTTAACATGAATTAAATCGACCTGCGTATGGTCATACTATTCGACATTTAGGCGTGTTTGAATTTTTTGGTGCCGACTTGATGCAAGTCAGCATTATGCATGTTGATTTTGCGTAGGTCGACATTATGCATGTTAACCATGGGAAGGTCGACATTACGTATGTTGACCTTTGTAAGGTTGACTTTGCTCCTCTATTTAGAATTTCTAAGTCAAAATGTTGACACGACATTGATATTGGGCGACATAAATCGACTGAAGTCGATAAAAAAATTTCGGGCCTACTACAAATTTAAAGAACGGTGCCGCCTCTTACCTTCTCTTACGGGCGCGTATCGGGTCCCCTGTGTCACCGGGCCAGGGACATCTGTATTGGTTCCACACACCCCTCATTCCCCCTGTCAGGGGCTCTGACACCATCTAAAATGTGGAGATATTATCATTTTCATTAATGAACTCAAATACAAATCAATATTCAACTTTCCACTAAAAATATTTACGCCTTTGAATATTCATTTTCTTGTTGTTTATAAAATTAATATTTAATATCTTGGTTGGAATTTTATGCATAAAAATTCAATCGTCCAAAACACTTCTTTTGTGGCATACTACGCCAAATGTTTAAAACATGGCACTAATGGAAAATGGTATATGGTGATGAGGGGAGGAGGGGGTGAAGTGGTACTCAACATAAATAAAATGGAAAATGGAATCGACGTTTCGTTATCTTTCATCAGGTCAAGTTAGGAGAATGAAAGAACTTATGAACTCAAGTTCTAAACTTGACCGACGAGGAAGACAGGTGGAAACTCGAAACGCTGTTTCATTTGTGATATATATATATATATATATATATATATATATATATATATATATATATACCAGGTATACCCCCAAAAATATCCCTGTTTCTAAATTTTAAGCTAAAAAAGAAAGGAATCTAGCCCCAAAGACAAAAGCAATAGGTACCTAAAACCAGACGTTTATTCATCTTAATTAAACGTGTTCAATGTCATCGTCATATTTTCCAAAACACACTATTTAAACTTACACAAATGTTTGACATAATGTTTGGAAATAGTTCAGCTGGGATGTTGTTGATTACCTCATAGACTTTGGTCTTTAGGTCTTCAAGTGTCGTAGGTTTGGTAGAATAGATCTTGTCTTTTATTCTTTTATGTGACCCCCCCCCCCCCCGCAAAAAAAAAGTCAGGAGGTGTGAGGTCAGGTGAGTATGGGGGGGGGGGGCATTCCACTGGCTCATGAAGGAGACTAGTCGCCCGGAAAAATGCTTCCTCAAAAAGTTGCGAGTTTCTGCAAGCAGTGTGGAGGTGTTCCATCCTGCTGAGACGACTGTGAATTTAAGGTAATGCAGTTATTTCTTTTACGGGACAAACTAATTAGTTGTGATAAGTAGAAATCTTGTAGCATCTGACGATATGAATTTTGCGTTACCGTTACTGCTTTTCCAGTTTCATTCTCAAAAAAATAGGGACCTACACACCATACCACCCAACAGTGACCTACAGTGATCTAAATATTGAGTTTAGCAACACTATGTGGAAGCTCTATTAGAGCGCCAGCAATGACTTCCCCAGTAACGAAAGTTTTGCTTATTAATCTCTCTAGACCAGCATTTCGTAACCTGGGGGAAATTTCAGGAATCCAGGGGGGATTTACGGCAGAATTTTTTTTGCGGTCATATAATTAGTGTGCATTATAAGTCTGCTAATGTTATTAAATTTTGTCTTCGAGGCTACTTTTTTCCGTATCCTAATGGAGGGGGAAATCGGGTAGGGCGAACTGGTCAAAAGGAAGGGGAAATGACACGAAAAAGGTTAAGAACCGCTGCTCTAGACAGATGTACATAACTCTCGTCAGTGAAGTGGGTGTTTCAAAAACTCAGGATCTTCTTCTAGCTTTGCTAACATCCATGATACGAATTCCAGTCATTTTAGAACACTAGTCAGTGAAGCTTGTGAGTGAACTTACGAAGTATACGATTCACAGATGTTCCTGAAATACTGTACCTGCTGAACTTCTGCTGACAAACGTCGAATTGACTTCTGCAGATTGTTGCACAGTTCTTGCGCACAGTTCTTCCTTTTGTTTGAAATTTTCTAACAATTCGTGATATTGTCTTTCTATCGGGTGGATTTCTACATCCATATTTTGTGTAAA
Organism: Bathynomus jamesi; assembly: GCA_023014485.1. Taxonomy (NCBI): domain Eukaryota; kingdom Metazoa; phylum Arthropoda; class Malacostraca; order Isopoda; family Cirolanidae; genus Bathynomus; species Bathynomus jamesi. Next base: position 1,335,518 of record JAJOZX010000330.1, on the reverse strand, counting down.
AGGTCTTCTGCATCTGCGTCACAGAATTTGTCACATGAAACCACTCAACGATCTTGAATTTCTGTTTCAGCTGCAAATGCGGCATCACTGTTTGAGGCTTCAGCCATTAGAAATGTATAGGTACATGCATATAGGTGTATGAGGAATCAAAACCCCAATCTGTTACCTTCCTGAAGAAGAAACCTCAATAACATATATACCCCAATATACATCATTAATAAAATAACAGGAAAATAAAAACAGGGACATTTTGGGGAATACCCTATGTATGCAGAGTATCGCTTACGTCATACAGGAACAAATCGAGAAGCATACAGAAAAAGAAAAGAAGACGATGCTCTAGAAGTGATAAAGGTTAACTCAAAGTACTTCTATAATTTTGCAAAAAGGAAGTCGAAAAACCATGCGACTATCGGACCTTTGAAAAACGAAGACCGTGCTTTATCTAATGATCTAACAGAAGTATCTGAAATATTAAGAGCTCAGTACAAATCATCTTTCAGTATCCCAAACTCTGACAAACTGATATGTGATAGAAACGCGTTCTTTGAAGAAGAACTACAAGGGGAAAGTATAACGGACTTCGACTTTACGATAGATGATATTACACAAGTTATAGGGAAACTAAAAGCACACTCAGCGGCAGGACCGGACAAATGGAATGCCACACTGATCAAAAACTGCAAGAATGCAATCGCTGATCCCCTATATTGGATATGAAGACTATCACTAGACACGGAAGAAACACCGGATATCCTGAAGAGCGCGAACATAGTCCCAATATATAAGGAGGAGATCGATCTGAGGCCAAAACCTATAGGCCAGTGTCGCTTACATCTCATTTGAAAGAATAGTTAGACAGAAAATCTATGACTTTCTGGAAACTCAGAAAAAATTAAATGATAACCAACATGGATTCGGTCAGGCAGATCATGCCTATCACAACTAATGGAACACTACATTATTGATGCACTGGAAAGTAATGAAAACTATGATGTAATATACACAGACTTTGCCAAAGCGTTCGACAAGTGTGATCATGGAATCATAATACATAAACTGAAATATATGGGAATAACAGGAAAAGTAGGGAAATGGATATATAATTTACTTAATGAGCGACGGCAAGTCGTTACAGTTCAAGGAATATCTTCATCAGAATCAGAGGTCCCCAGCTCAGTACCACAAGGAACAATATTAGCTCCACTACTCTTCATAATCATGCTAATTGACATAGATGAAGACGTTACCAGAGACAGCACAGTAACATCCTTTGCCGATGACACAAAGATCAGTAGAAAAATAAGAAACCCAGAAGATATAGGATCTCTACAAACAGACATGAACAGAATCTACAAGTGGACGGAAGACAACAATATGAAGCTTAACACTGAGAAATTTCAGCTGTTACGGTACAGAAAAAGGGAGGACCTAAAATCCATAAAATATTATACCCCAAATGGACAGGAAATTCAGGGAAATTCTAAAGCAAAAGATTTAGGAGTTGTAATGACTGACAATGCGAAATTTGAAACACAAAATAAGATAGCAGTAAACAGAGCAAAGAGAATAACTGGGCAGATACTGAGAACCTTTAAACGAAGGAATAGGAATGTAATGATTCCTCTACTCAAAACACTGATCATACCCAAACTGGAATACTGCTCGGTCCTAACATCCCCATTAAAAAAGAAGACATTAGACAGATAGAAGGGATTCAGAGAAGCTTCACAGCCAACCTTAATGGGTGCAAAGAACTAAATTACTGGGAAAGGTTCCGCGAATTAAACCTATATTCACTGGAAAGGAGAAGAAAGCGATACACCATTATTTACACTTTGAAAAGAATGGAGAAACAAGTCCCTAACCTTACTCTGAACCCTGTAACTCCCAAAATAACAGTAAACAGTGGAAAGTAGAAAAGGAAGACAAGACTGTGTCGTGTTCCCAAATTAAAGGCTAGAGAGGGAACATCCTTACCCCTGAAAGAAAATAGTTTTGTTGTGAGAGGACCAAGACTGTTTAATCAGCTGCCCAAAGACCTAAGGAACACGAGTGGTGTTGCGGTGGACATCTTCAAAAGAAGATTAGACGCCTAGCTCAGAACAATCCCCGATGAGCCGGGCGTACCTGGCCATGTGAGGTGGAGAGTACAAGACACCAACTCACTACTTCACCAAGCCAACTCGAGAGGAGGGGCGACACGCTTGACCTTCATGAAATGAGAAATCATCGCTTTCGTGATATATTCACATCTTCAGGGACAAGAAAGAAATAGACAGAATTTATAAAATGAGTTAAATACACTGGTAAGCGAAAAAAATTCCCCAATAGGCAACTGAATTTAAAAAACAATAAAACAATTTAAAACCTCTCCAATAGATAACAATCTAAAAGCTACCAAATTATTGAATACATAAAAAACTATATAAAGAAAATTAGACAATTAACATGTACACAAAAAAATTATAACAGTTATTAGAAATAGTATTTAATTATAACAGGCAATTAAGTGGCAAGAATCTAAGGAAACAAAAGACATGGTGCAATCGTCGGCACGTGCTACTTCCAGAATATTCCGTTACCTATTGGGGAAGCAAAAAATTCCCCAATAGGCAACTCAATCTAAAAACAATCTAAAAAAAATTTTCCCAAAAGATAACCTGCTCAAAAGTCTACTAAACTATCGAGTACATAAAGACTATATAAAAGAAAGGTGTAAAATTGTATTATTTCTTTACAGATAGCTGGTGAGGAAAGCTATATTTTTGGGGCCTCTTTGCGAGTGACCCGTTGCCCACGTCGGGCTAGCATCATGAAAAAGAAAAAACTATAGTATTTGTCATTTACCATTACTTATTCGGACTATAGTGGATTTAATTTTCCCAGAAGAGTTCCTTGTTCCATGCACGGTCTGTGTGCATCATATATATATATATATATATATATATATATATATATATATATATATATCTGTTAGCTGTTCCGTTGCCTTGAAATACTCTGAAAAATAGTGAGACAAAGATTGGCATTAATTTACCCATTCCTTCATTTAACATCCGATCACGTCAACAACTTTTAATAACTGCATCATAACAACCAACCAAAACAACACCTAAAATCAGCCAACCAACTCAAATCAGATTAGAGAACTCAATCTTCAAACCATTGAATTCGAGTCTATAATGAAGCCTATTTTTAATGGAAACATATTAATGGGTAATGGGAAAACAGACGTTGATTAAATGGGTGTTAATGGGAGAGGAAAGAGAAGATTAAAGGTGATTAATGGGTAGCATTAAAATAATGAGCAACGTGCGATAAGTCTGTGGTAAAACGATAATCGTCCCTTTACAATTCAGTGATCAAAATTAAAAAGTTAAAAAATATCTAAGGATAAGTTTTTTTGTTAATATTTACGGATAAAAAATCAATTAGTTAAAATATTAAGAAATAAAGTTTTTTTTTTAAATATTCGCAGTTAAAAATTAAAAAACTAAAAATTAAAAATTTTTAAAAAATAAAAGTTAAAAAGTTTTAAAAAAAATTATTTTTAACTAACATTCAATAATGAAAATTTAAACGGCAAAAATCACTTCAAAATTTTTAAATTAAAAACCACTTTTTCAAACTTAATTTTTTATTTATTTAAAAAGTACAGAATAAACATTTTAACATAAATTATGGAAATATTTAAACTTAAAAATTGTTTTAGAGAAAAGTTAAAATATTTCAATATAAGTTTGAAACTGCAGTTTAAGATGTGTACATTTGCATAAAAAAAAGTCCTACCCAACTACCTTAGCCTCAGTAGGTGTTACATTTTCTTTCAAACCATTATCATCCTAACACTGATCTCAGAAATAATGACGACCTACACTCAACCACGAGACAATCTCACGCTGATAGAATGGCAATGTCGCAAATCACTACCTCACTTTGAAATAACCCTCCTATTCTAATCAAATAAGCACCATCCCACTCCTTTTTCAAATGTTTCTCCAAAAACCATCTTGGTAATCTCGGCACCAAATCATTCACAAACATTCCCGAATTCTAAACCCGCAATGCAATCTTTAGTACTCTTAGGACGGGCCGCACACAGGATCGTCTTGCGACTTACGACCCGAGTCGCGTGTGATTTTAAATTGACAAAATAAGAGCCCCACACACTGCAGCGACCGCGACGAGATTCCCCAGAATTTGAAAGTTGTCATAACTTTTGAACTTTCGAAAATATTTCGTCGAAATATTTTCAAAAGTTCAAAATTATGACAACTTTCAAATTTGGTACAACTTTAACCAAGTATTTTGGCGTCTTTTACTTTTGTCGCTTAGCCACTTCTTCCTAGGAAAGCTTCGTATAATTTGATAGGAAACAATCAACACCGTTTCCGTAAACAACGTTCGTGTCTAACCAACTTATTGGAATTCTTTCACATTATAAATAAATATGATCGACATACTGTAGAGCGGATGTTGTTTATTTTCACTTTTCGAAGACATTCGATCGACGGTCTCCCATAAATGATTACTCAAAAATATTCAAGGTCACATTATTTAGGGGTAACTTATTAAAATGGATTGAGAAGTGATTAACAGAGAGAAAACGTAAGAGTTGTAGCAAATGGATCTGAGTCGGAGTGGGCGAGAGTAAATAATGGGGTATTAGTAACATTTCGAAATTCACGGACGACACGAAATTCGACGGTAAAGGGTATAATAGAATCGATAGAGCGGCGTTGCAAAGTGACTTTAACAAAGTCGTTGATTGGTCGGATAAATGGCAGATGAAATTTAATGTCGACAAATGCAAAGTAATGCCTATCGGCTCTCGAAATAGCGAGTTCAGTTATTGTATGGCAGTTAAAGACCTTATTTCAGCAACGGAAGAGAAAGATTTAGGCGTTATACAGGGTGTTGAAAAAGAAACGCAACCCGGAACAGAAAGAAAATGGTTAGGTTACAATGATATGCGCATTCTCCAATGGGTTGCGTTTCTTTATGAACACCCTGTAGTTACGAAAGACTTAAAGTTTTGAAAATAATGCGTCGAAGTCGGTAAGAAACCTAATAAAATGTTGGGTTTTATATCTCGAAATTTCGAGTGCAAATCTAAAAACATCGTAGTTACCATTATAAAAGACCCCAGTTCGAACACATTTAGAGTACACCGTACGGTGTTGGTCTCCGTATATACAGAAAGAGAGAAGCGCTTGAAAGAATTTAGAGAACAGCGACCGAAGGTTATAATACCAGACCTTCCTAATAAAAGCTAGGAACAAAGAGTAGCAAAATTTGATTTGTATTTATGCAAGAAGAGGAAAAACAAACTTATTTGAAGATATTAAATAGATATGATATTGTATATCAGATTCTGGGGAATTGCGTCACGGTCGCTGCAGTGTGGGGGCTCCCATTCTGTCAATGTAAACTCACACGCGATTCCAGTCGTCACGACCTAAGTCGTCAGTCGTCAGTCGCAAGACAATCATCTGTGTGACCGGCCTTATAATATCGTTAATATTTGGAATAGTCATATGCCGCAGGTCGTAGTACAATGGTGGTTAACATTTTTGAGAATAGATCACCTCGGGGTTAGCAGGGAGAGAGCAAATGCGAAGGGACGAGTAAATGATGGCGCGATGAAACGATGCCATTTCTACTTAGAAATAAAAAAAATAAAAAAAGCATGCATTGGGGGTAGATAAACTTGAGTATTTTAACGTTTCGAGCTACCCGTTTTAATCTTCATCTACAGTACTTTTAATACCTAAAATTTTCACGGGTATTTGGGTACACGAGGTGATGTATATGCGTGGAGTGAAAATTATTGTTTCTGAGCGGTTTGCAGCTGAGCATGGTGTGAGAATTGTACCTGGAATTTCCTATAATCGTTCACTCTCTTATCTTTCCAACTTTACTTTCTTCTTTGGCTAACCTAGAGGGGATCCTAGAGTCTTTGATAACCTGTAACTTCTATAATACTTGCAGTATATATATATATATATATATATATATATATATATATACTGTGTATGTGTGTGTGTGTGTGTGTGTGTGTGTACATATATATTTTACTCAGTCACTGCCCAGGACATTTCACTGTATAGCTCAAGTGGAAGTGAGCAGAAAAGTTCACCATTTTTTCACATAGAGCGTCATTCCACTCGTACGCCCATTTTCGGGTACGAGCAGCTCGCAGCATCATTAACGAGTAAACAGCGGGCAGTTCATCACCACCGCAAGCTACAATACTCCGTGTTATTTCAGTGCAAAGAATATCTAAATCCGTATTTGTTTTCGCGCAATTTTCGTTAGTTTGTAATGCAAGATACCCTAAGTTACTATCAGTCCAGATGCATGATTCTTCAGGAACAAGATGCACCGTAAGTTTTTGCGTACGTGCGAGCTTGCACGCGCGCGCGCGTAATATAATAAATTTCTAAAACGAAACATACTCTAATCTTTCCACTTCCCCTTCCCCCTTCCCTCTCCCCCTACCCCTACTCCGAATATTTATGATATAAACAAAATAGATATTTTTTTTTCCTTTCACTCACCTGCCTATATCTCAATTTGGAATTCAAACAAAGACTTCTTTCTTATTATTATTATTAAGTAAAAACGTTTTGGGGGAGTGGGGGGGGGGGATTTTATTAAAGAAGATTTCTCTTTTCATTAAAGATTTACACCCCGACACGATTTTTCACGACAAAATCTCCATTCAAAATGTTCAAGATTTTTATTTTTTATATATGGGTGATCCAGATAAATGGGACCCATAAAAAAAAGCCAAATATTCTTAATATTTAATTCCTTTCATAAAAACTATATATCATTCGAAAGAGTAGAGTTACAAGTTTATTATGAAATATTTATTTTTTTAAAATGACTCCTTTCAAATGTGCTCCATTAGTTGCCAAGCATTCCAGTGTTCTCGCTTAAAGTTCTGCATCACTTTTGCGGAGTGTGCGGGTGGTATGGCCTGTATCTCATTTGTGATGGCGGCCTTCAATTCTTGCAAGGTCGTTGGGTTATTTCTGTAGACCCTACTCTTTAAATATCCCCAGAGATAATAATCTAAGGGAGAAAAATCTGGAGACCTTGCGGGCCATTCAACGTCTCCAAATCTTGAGATTAACTCGCCTGGAAACGTTTGACGCAAAACTGCCATGCAGTTCCTCGTGGTATGGCAGGTAGCTCCGTCTTGTTGGAACCAGTGGTTTTCTAGACAAAGATCTCTTGATTTAGGAATAAGGAAATCGGTCAACATTTTTTCGTAGCGATCACCATTTACAGTGACCGTGTTTCCGGTGGAATCCTCGAAAAAGTACGGCCCTATGATCTGAGATGCAGTAAGACCACACCAAACAGTTACACGCTGACTATGCAACGGGACTTCGGTAATATTCAATGGATTTTCTGTTGCCCAGAAACGACAATTTTGTTTGTTTACAGTTCCATTCAAGTGAAAATGGGCTTCGTCTGACATAATCAAAGTTGCTAGAAAATTGGTGGTGTCATTTACCTTCTGTTGGATCCATTGACAGAATTGTCGTCTTCGTGCGAAATCTCCATCGTTTAGTTGTTGCACTGTTTGAATTTTATATGGAAAGAGCATTAAATTTTGCTTGAATATACGGTGTGTTGTTGTTGTTCCATATCCAACTCCCAACAGCTGAGAAGCACGTCTGATGCTTATGTTAGGATTATCCTGTACAATTTCATGAGTTCTGTTAATGATCTCGTCTATCCTGCTGTGCGCACTCTTCCAGTTGGTTTTCTTTTTCCAATGCTGCCAGTTAGGGAAAATTTCTGACACACCGACGGATTACTTTCTTAGAAGGTGATTTTGACATCTGAAAATTTGTCTTGAAAGATCTTTGAGCTGAAACTACACTTCTTCCATGCTCATAATAATATTGCTCAATTATGAAACGCAGCTGTTCCACAGTCCATGCAGTCATCTTGACGGTTAGTTTTAACTAACACTTTATTTTGTTTTGTATCTTATCTTGTCTTGTATTGTCAAAACCTATACAATCCTGTACAAACTTGTAACTATCCTCTTTCGAATGATGCGTATTTTTTAAAAGGACTTATACTTTAAGAGTTACAGGGGTTTCTTTTGGGTCCCATTTCTCTGGATCACCCTATATATATATTTTTTTAAAAGTGTATTTTCGAATTTTTCAATTATACGATTTTGGCAACTGCTTTTTGTTTGTGTATTAACATGCTTTTAGTTCGGGGATTTTCGTTCGGGATTTTCCTTCGGGATTTACAGTGAGCGTCATTATTTCTTCGGGATTTGGGAGGATTTCTTTGGAAAATAATATAAAATGAATGTTGAATACTAAAACACACATTGGTTTCGAAAATCTTAATGTCATGGAACTTATATATATATATATAATATATATATTTTGGTTTCGCTTCCGCCCGAATTGTTCATTGTGATGAAGGTCAAGTTTGTTGCTCCACATTAAATCTACAGTTTAACGTAGAATCCGAACCACGCCCGACCAGCAGCCCAGCGTCTTAACCACCAGGACACCCAGGGTATCCACTTATCTATCAACCACTTTCTTTATTGTGTGGAAGGATGAACAGCTGGGTTTTGCTGCGCGCCGGCTTCCGTCACCGGGTCTCGATCCCGGGGCCAATGGATTCGTAGTCAGCGACGCTAATCACTAAACCACCGAGGCGCCTATATATATAATATATATATATTATATATATATATATATATATATATGTGTGTACAGGGTGTCCGAGAATTATCTGTACAATTTTTGGCTGTTATTAAAAGTCAACCATGAAGTGTAAAAATTCCAGTGTTGTCCCATTTTACAGAGAATCTCATTACGTTTTTTCTGATACCACGTTTTGACAAGTTTTTAGAAATGTACGCGGATGACAGACATTGATGATTTAAAAGCAAGAATCACAGCTGCTATTGAGCGAATTGATGTGGATATGCTGCAGCGTACATGACAAATTTGGAGTATCGATTGGATGTTTTGCGAATCACTAATGGTGCACATATCGAATGTTTGTAACAACGTTACTTTAAAAAAAGAAACTTTTGAAAATACAGATTCTAAATAATCTTCTTTAAGAATTTTACGTGTGTTATCAAGAATTTTATTAAAAGATGAAATTGTACAGATAATGTTCGGACACACTGGAATTTCTAATAAACTTGTCAAAACTTGGTATCAGAAAAAACTTAATGAGATTCTCTGTAAAATGGGATAACACTAGAATTTCTACACTTCATGGTTGACTTTTAATAACAGCCAAAAATTGTACAGATAATTCTCGGACACCCTGTATATACAAGCATCATAACTTTATATTAGTTTTCGATTACTGTAGTAATATACTGACCTTTTGTAATTTGACTTTTAACTGGGTAGGCGGCGCATGCCCCGCTTACCGTGACTGCACGCATTATTCCAGTGCCTCAAAAGGAAACTAAAACTTTGTATTGAATGCAAATACGCACTTAATGAAATAAAAATCAAATTGAGATGATAATATTTATACAGAATATATTTTGCTATAAATTAATAGCGAGTGTGTTCACTGTTCACCCTTTTCCTTTAAAACCGCTGAAATTCTTCTAGGGACATTTTCAAATAATTTTTCCGTAAACTCTCGCGGTATCGTGTTCCACCATTTTTTAAAAGACCTTCCACAGATCATCTAAGTTGCGTGGATTCTTTTTTACATTTTCTTTATCCCAATAGTCCCATATAACTTCAGTAATATTGAGATCTGGGCTTTTAGGGGGCCATACCACGCCTTGAAGGACTCCAACTTCCTCTTTCGTCTGCAAATAGGTTTTAATTATTGCAGCCACGCGCTTTGGATCATTATTTTGCTGTAAGATAAAGCATGAACCAATAAGCCTCGCACCGTTAGGGATGGCATAGTGGCTCAAAATTTGTTTGTACCTAGTAGCATTTAATATACCATCAATTTTCAGCAATTTTCCAACGCCACTCGAGGAGATGCAATCCCAAATTTGAATTGAACCTCCTCCATGATTAACTGTTGGCTTTAAGCAAGGTTCTTTATATGTTTCAGATGTTCTTCGTCTCGCATACTATCTTCGCTCACAGCCAAATAATTGAAACTTGGACTCGTCCGTCCAGAGCACCTTTGGCCATTGTTTCATAGTTCAATTTCTGTGTTCTTGCGCATATTTTAGACTTTTAGCCTCGTTCCCCTTTCTTAATAGAGGCTTTCTTACTGCAACGCATCCTTTAAGTCCTGATTTCAAAAGTGATTTTCGTACTATTGATGGATGGACAATGACACCTCAGCCTTCTTCCAGTTCTCTTGCCAATTCAATACTAGTCTTCTCTCTATTCCTTAAAAATAATATCTTCAGGTATTGTTTATCCCTGTTAGACAGCTTTTTGAGTCTTCCAGTCTGGGATTTGTTAATTACAGAAGATGTTTCTATGTACTTGTTGATAATGCTTCCAGTACCACACCTTCAAAATCTAATGATACGAGCTACTTCACTCAATGTTTTAACTTCTTTATACAAAAACACAATTCTATGGCTGGTCTTCAACTGAAATTTTAGCCATTTTGTTTAAACCAAACAGTTGATCCTGGTTGATCTTTAATTTGCAGTACAAAACGCAACCTGAGGGTTAATAGATCTTTAAAGATGTAAAAAATTATTTTAGTAACAATAAAAACATTATAAAGTTTCATCAATTATATTTCACTGTTAAATGTGAGGGATCAGCTACTACACTACTTAATATTAGCTACTCATCTACAGTTTGCTTTCAATTGTCGTGATCACGATGTTTTGAAGATTCTGATCAATGTGAATTAAAGGTTGGTATATAGTTTATATTATAAAGGTTTAGTCTGTATATTAAAGTCTGTGGTCTGTAATTAAAGGTTGGTATACAGTTTATATAAAAGTTTAGTCTGTATAAATAAGATTATTCGAGTTTTTATTTCATTGAAAGTGTATTTAAATTGAATACAAAGTTTTAGTCTCCTCATTTATTACAGTGAAAAAATATAAAATGTCTAAAACTTTTGCCGGCAGTATATATATATATATATATATATATATATATACAGGGTGGGTAAAAAAAGTGAACCCTTAGAGGTAAACTGTCATATTAAAAAAAGTAAGGGGACTAGAGCGCCCAAACTTTATAAATGCTTACCTTAGCATGTTGTTCGTCTTAATTGAGAATTTGCTCGATGTGTCCCCTTTCCTGCTCAACGCAGGCCTCCAAACGTGGACGCCACTGATCAATACACCTGTTTACATATCGTTGAGACATCTTCTCCCAGCCGAGCAGAATTCTTTCGCGTAGTTCATCTATGTCTCTTATATTAGTACCAGGGATGTAAACTTTGGAGTTCAGGGCTTCCCAAACACCATAATCTAGTGGTGAAAGATCGGGGCTACTAGCCGGCCACATATTGGGTTCGATAAAATCCGGTGTTTCGTTCTTAAGGAATGTGACAGTTTGGCGTGCTCTGTGAGCAGGGACTCCATCTTGTTGGAAAGCATATCTTTCACCACTAATTCGTCGAATATCAGTTAGAGATAGCGTGAAAGATATTGATCAGTGGCGTCCACGTTTGGAGGCCTGCGTTGAGCAGGAAGGGGGATACATCAAGCAACTTCAAAATTAAGACGAACAACATGTTAAGGTAAGCATCTATAAAGTTTGGGCGCTCTAGTCTCCTTACTTTTTTAATATGACAGTTTACCTCTAAGGGGTCACTTTATTTTTACCCACCCTGTATATATATATATATATATATATATATATATTATATATATGAAAATTATTTCACGAAAGTAACACGTGAAAAATATTTATGATGATAAAACCACGAAGGAAAGGAAACACATAGTGGTGTTCAAGCGCTTTCGTCTAATGACATCCTCAGGAACATCATGAGGATGTCATTAGACGAAAGCGCTTGAGCACTACTCTGTTTCCTTTCCTTCGTGGTTTTATTCATCATATATAGGGATGAATTTCACAATTAAAAACATGAAATGAATGAATGACACAAACCCACAAGGAAAAAGAAAAATGATTCCAAGGCCTTTCGTGTATTCAGAAGTACACCTCGTCAGGGAAATGACGCCAGGAAAATGATTTCCCTGACGAGGTGTACTTCTAAATACACGAAAGGCCTTGGCATAATTTTTCTTTCTCCTTGTGGGTTTGTATCATATATATATATATATATATATATATTATTATATATATATATATATATTATATATTATATATATATATATACACACACACACTACGTTCCAAATTATTAAGCAGATTGCCTTTTCTCCAATGTTTCAAAAGTTCTCCACCGATTTCAATGAAATTTATAGCAAATAATTACTATATATAGAAGCACTGATGGTATTCATTTCGATAAAATATTTTGATAATTAAAATAATTATCTCTTTTTATTGAAAAATATGTAAAATATGGTTCCGAATTATTAAGCAAGTATTCTATTTACGGATCTAAATGGTGAAAATGGGTAAGAAGAAGGATTTAACACCAACTGAAAAAAAAAATAGTCAAGTTACTCGCTGAAAATATAAAATCTATTGAATTTGCGAAGCAGCTTCGCAGGGCTTATCGAACTGTAAACAAGTTTGAAGCGGAGGGTACCAAACTGAGGCAGCAAAGTGATAAAGGAGCTATAAGAAAAGTGACAAGGCGGCAGATATCTGTAATCAAGCGCAAAGTTGCAAAGCATCCATTGTCCTCAAGTAAAGAGGTTTTTGAGAAGGCTGGCATCCATAATGTACCAAGAACATCTGGATGTGGAATCCTCCAAGCAATTGGCAAGACGTGTAAACCTACGATTCAGTCACCATTAACACCCAGGTACAAGAAGCAGCGTGTTGAATGGGCGCGTCAGTACGTGAAAACAGATTTTAATACTGTATTGTTAACCGATGAATGAAGAGCAATCCTTGAGGGATCTGATGGTTGGTCAAGAAGATGGATTGCTAAGGGTCAATCTCTACCATGGAATGAGGTTTTCTTTTTGAAAGTTTGTGTAAGACTGGACATTCATTTTTACACCATCAGGCACTCTGTATGGGACAGCTACTTCATTGCCTATCACTCCTGCCCAAAACATGACACCACCTCCACCTTGTTGGCGTCTTAATCTCGATGGTAGAAATTGGCTCTCAGCAATCCATCTTCTTGACCAAACATCAAGTCCCTCAAGGGTTGCTTTTCATTCATCGGTTAACAATACAGTATTAAAATCTGTTTTCAGAATTGACGCGCCCATTCAACACACTGCTTCTTGTGCCTGGGTGTTAATGGTTGTTGAATTGTAGGTTTACACGTCTTGCCAATTGTTTGGAGGATTCCACATCCAAATGTTCTTGGTACATTATGTATGCCAGCCTGCTCAAAAACCTCTTTACTTGAGGACAATGGATGCTTTGCAACTTTGCGCTTGATTACAGATATCTGCCGCCTTGTCACTTTTCTTATAGCAACTTTATCACTTCGCTGCCTCAGTTTGGTATCCTCCGCTACAAACTTGTTTACAGTTCGATAAGCCCTGCCAAGCTGCTTCGCAATTTCAATAGATTTTATATTTTCAGCGAGTAACTTGACTATTTTTCTTTTCTCAGTTAATGTTAAATCCTTCTTCTTACCCATTTTCACCATTTAGATCCGTAAATAGAATACTTGCTTAATAATTCGGATCATATTTTACATATTTTTCAATAAAAAGAGATAATTATTTTAATTATCAAAATATTTTATCGAAATGAATACCATCAGTGCTTCTATATATATTATAGTAATTATTTGCTATAAATTTCATTAAAATCGGTGAAAAAACTTTTGAAAACATTGGAGAAAATGCAATCTGCTTAATAATTTGATAATTTGGAACGTAGTGTGTGTGTGTATATATATATATATATACATATATATATATATATATATATATATATATATATATATATATATATATATATATATATATATAAACAAGCGGTAATGAAAACCCAGTCGGAATACCCGAATCGTCGGATTAAGCGAGTAATTACTAGAAAATTGCGATTTATGAATAATATTATAGCCAATAAAATGTCATTAAGAGTTGAATAAATGAGGGAATAAATTGAAAATTAAAAGGAACGAAGTCCTTTCCATTTTGGCTCGAAAAAGTCTGTTGTAAGTGGCTGTGTCGTTCCGCGGTAGACGGCAGTGTGGATGGGTCATCGTCGGATTAAGCGATGAATAGGCTCAAATGGTAAGGAATGAGCGAAATGATGTCAGATTAGTGAGTACCTAATTAATTATTAATATATATATATATATATATATATATATATATATATATATTTTTTTTTTTTTTTTTAAGTTCGGGAAGAACCGATTCGCCGCTATTTAAAAGGGCATATCTCGGCGGAAAAACAAAGAAAAAGTGAGAGGAAAGACAGAGGAAAAAGAAAGGGTGGAGGGGACAGTCGAAGTGGGAAAAGACCAAGGATGACAAGGACTGCAGGGTCGAGCCCCATCATCCTTGGGTGCTAGGGCCGGGAGTGGCGCACGTGAAACCTCCGGGAACAAGCACGTACAAATGAGCACAAAGAGCACTCAAGAGCACGAGCTTAGAACCCCCTTGCGGGGGATATATATATATATATATATATATATATATATATATATATATATAAGCAGTGTGTGTGTGTGTGTGTATATATATATATATATATATATATACACAGTGTAGTGAATGCGCCTTGGTGGTGTAGTGGTTAGCGTCGCTGACTACGAATCCATTAGCCCCGGTATCGAGACCCGGTGACGGCAGGCGGCGCGCAGCAAAACCCAGATGTTCATCCTTCCACACATTAAATAAATTGGTTGGTAAATAAATGGGTACCCTGGGTAGCATAGTGGTTAAGACGCTGGGGCTGCTGCTGCTGGCGTAGTTCGGATTCCACGTTAAACTGTAGGTCTAAGGTGGAGTGAGAAGTTTGACCTTCGTCAGAATGAGCAAGTCTGACGGAACCTAAACCAAGGTTTTATATATATATATATATATATATATATATATATATATATATATTTTTTTTTTTTTTTTTTCCCCAGTGTAACGAAATGAAGCGAATTTGAATTGGAAAAGTGACGTAATTTTCTAAATTAAGTGAAATAAAATCTACGGATTAAAAACTTTAAAACTGAAAATTTTATTCTTCATTCATGAAATGAATTTGCAAGTTTTATATTTTGATTTTTGACACTTCAAATAAAGACGACTTTATATATATATATATATTATATATATATGCGTGTGTGTGTGTGTGTGTGTGTCATGGAAACTGAAGTAAAATGTGCAGCACCGAGGAGGTTTCGCCCCCGCCTCGCTGGGCCACCTCCCAAGCGCGTTTCTTACTACTTTTCAGTGTAGTTTTTGAGCGAATCGCCTTTTATTTTGTGCTTTTCTAAAGGCATTATTAGTTAATCCTTCAGTATTTATTATTATTATTATTATTATTATGAAAAACTACAATAACCGTACATTAATTTTGAAACGGAGACTGAAGAAAAAGACGCGCTCGAGGAGTGGTCTACGCTAGGGGGGGGAACCCCCTCCGTGCTGCGCGTCACATCTTCCATAAACTCTCTGGAAACTGACGATGTCCTGTAAAATCCGTAAAAGGAAAGCAATAACTGAGTCGAATAGGATTGTTTCACGTCTGATCCGTTACTATGGAGATGACTAATGTTCATTTTTCCCTCATTTCATTTCCCACCGACACCCTCATTTCCCCCTTTTTTATTGTTAAATCAGGATCCAAATTTCATTATTTGAAATTTAAATGTTTAATTTAAATAATTAAATATTTCAAGTCTGTGGCATGATTAAAAAGAGTTGCTTATTTATTATTATTATTATTATTATTATATTATTATTATTATTATCATTATTATTATTATTATTTTTAAGCGGGTTTACAACGAATTCTTAAAAAGGACAATTTCGTAAGAGAGAGAATCGAATTCAACAATCAAAATTTCACAGGATGAAATTTTGTTGAATAATGAGTAAGGAGTGCCAGAAACTGGCACAGTGCCCAGCCCGGATGAATACGTCACAGTGCACTGACTCCCGAACTATTATTATTAATCAGCACCATCGGGAGTCGAACCCCCGACCTCAGTGTCTTCACTTTGCTTACAGGGTAACGGTGTTGTCCACTGATCCACCACTGACGCTGAATGAACATTTTTTACGTATTATTTCTTTCGTAATTTAATGCTTTTACAATTAGTCCAGTAGCTATATAGGGAGGAGTGCCCGGTCCAGGAATGTATATGGCACTGAGTGCCAGACCAGGGATGAAAAAAAGGTTCGGATTTAGGGAGTGAGTCCCCAAAATCAAGTAATAATGATAATTAGGGTTGTTTAACCCCTGTCGTAATAATATCTATAAGGGTCACATGACGGAGAGAACCCACGGTTTTACGTGGGGTCCGAACCCCTACCCTACCAAGGAAGACCCAAAGAAATGCATCAATCGCTGAAATCTGAGGTCCGAACCAAGATCTCGATCCTAAGATCTTAAGATTAATAACCAGCTACCTTACTACTAGATTCCCTGACTGGTGTCAGATGGGGTATATAAATTGTTTCAGGGTACCAAGACGTTAAGTCATACCAAAAGATCTTCAGAGGCGTTTGGTGACTTATTTGCCATTCTGTTAATTGAGAGGAAAATAAAAGGTAAAATTGGGGTGAGTGTCCCCAGAGGGGTCACCTTGCGATAGGGTAAACGGCCAGGAGTCAGCAGACGGAAGCGGACTAGAGCCTCACCGTACAGAGTCCGCTACCTAACCACTGAACTAGCGGATGCCCTTTTTAGGGGAAAATTATTTCATCAAAATTTTGAAATTTTCCAAAAAATAAAAAAAATAAAAAAAATTTTGGATCTGGAAATAATTACATACAAAAACCTCTTTTAAACAAATAAATTGTTTGAATTTTTTACTATCAAAGTCTTGCGTTCAAAAGACCCCACTTTTGTTAAAATTGATGTTACTTAAACACATACAAGAGATGAATTTCACGATTAAACACGAGAAATTGATAAATGATACACACCCAGACGAAAAAAAATGCTTGGAATCGTTTTCTTTTTCCATGTGGGTTAGTATGAAACATAAGATACGATTTTACTCGTTAATTATTTTGAAATTTGCAACATGAAGTCAACTCCAATTACAAGTTAAATTAAACTTACTTCCATTTAACCTGAAACAAATTTAACATCATCTAATTTGCTCAATTTTAACAAAAATGAACCTCATAATTTTTAATACAAAACTTTGTTAATCTAAAATATAAAACAAATTCTTTGTTTAAATAAGATAAACAATTTTCTTTCCTGGGGGGGGGGGGGGGTAGGCGTAGTGGGGTGTATCTTAGTGCCGCAGAAATTTCTATAAATTTTCTAGTCATACGAGTCATAAACAATTATATTTTATTATATTTTACGAGGAATCATATTTTAGGGGAAACTATTATAAGAGATTGTCAGAAAAATTCGTAAATTGATTTGACTTTTTTTTACGAATCAATTTAATAATATATGAACTGTTAAAAAATGGATTATATTAATAAACTGTAAAATATGAGAGAGATTTTGTCATTTTCATGTTTTTTTTAGTTCCAAATTGTTCTGGAACAATAAATATGCCTTCCAAACCATTAAATATATATATATATATATACTGACGAAATAGTATCGGATTTTAAATGTAGAAATATTTTTCTTTCCTCTGATTGGTCAACTTTTGAAAGGAATGAAACATGGTAGTTGATTGGATAGTTCCTAATCTCTAATTCACCGTTCCGAATACACACGAGCAAGTGATGTACAAGCCCCGCTTGAGTAGGCGGAGACCTCTGTAAAAGTAAAAACATTTTCAAATGCCATTCGTTTACTACTCCATATATATATATATATATATATATATATATACTAGGGGCACTCAATATATTTTGCCCCATCCTTTTTTCTTAGTTAAATAATAGGCCATGGGGCTGAAATATCTTTTGGGTCGTAAGTTTGAACTTTCTGCACTTCACATAACCGGATTTTTCCAGTTTAAACCTCCCCTCCTTGTATAAAACCGCTTTTAAACACCCTTGTATAAAACCGATGGTTAACGCAGTTTCGAAAATGGCGTCTGACAATGATGTGCGTCGTAAACAGAGAGCTGTTATCGAGTTCTTAACCGCAGAGAAGGAAATAGTTGGAAATATTTACAAACGTCTACAAAACGTTTACGGAGATGATGATGTTGATCGAAGCACAGTTGGAAGCTGGTCTAAACGTATGAGATCATATGAGAGAGGGAGAGCCAGCCTCGGTGATGAGTCACGCAGCGGTCGCCCAGCATCGGCCGTGACATCTCACACTGTGCAACGTGCTAACAGTATCATTCGATCAAATCGGCGCGTCACATACAAGTAGCTACCACTGGAGCTAGGAATTAGTGAAGGAAGTGTGAATGCGATAATTCAGCAACTGGGATACTCAAAAGTGTGTTCACGGTTTGTTCCTCGCCAACTGACTGAAGATCACAAAGCCCAAAGTAAAGAAATTGCTTCTGAGTCGTTGGTTCGATACGAGACAGAAGGGGATGACTTCCTTTCACGAATTGTGACTGGGGATGAGACTTAGGTACACCACTTTGAACCTGAAACAAAACGCCAATTCATGGAGTGGCATCACGCAGACTTCCCACGCAAGAAAAAGTTCAAAATGGCTTCCTCTGCAGGAAACGTTATGGTCATCATCTTCTGGGACATGAAAGGGGTGATTCTGGTGGACATTATGAAGAAAGGACAAACAATCAACTCAGAGGCATATATTGCTACCCTCCAGAGACTCCAGAGAAGTATAAAGCGAGTTCGACCAGAGAGAAAACTGGAAGACGTCCTTCTTTTGCACGATAACGCAAGACCACACAACAGTTTGCAAACAAGAGAGGTCATTACAAAAATGCGCCTGACTGTGTTACCTCACCCTCCATACAGCCCGGATCTGGCACCTTCAGACTTCGATTTGTTTGGGCCAATGAAGGATGCTATTCGTGGAAGAAAGTTTCAGAGTGACGATGAGGTTATTGAGGAGGTTAAGAGGTGGCTCCAGCGGAACGCAGCGGACTTTTACCAGCAAGGAATAAAAGCCCTTGTTTCGAGGTGGAGGAAAGCCGTAGAAAAGGATGGAGACTATGTGGAAAAATAAAAACTTGTAAAAAAGGTATGTAACTACTTGTGTATAAAATTTCTGGAACTTACCAGGAAACTTGGAAAGGAAAAAAAGGTGGGGCAAAATATATTGAGTGGCCCTCGTGTGTGTGTATATATATATATATATATATATATATATATATATATGCTAATGATGTAAAATAACGGACTGTCGCGACGGAGTATGAGGAAGGAAACCACTTTTCAGGAAGACGTAAATTTTTATTTCTTAACACCAATACAGTTTTAACTCCTCTCGAGTCCTTCTCAATTAGTAATAAACAGAGAACAGAGTTTATATACACGGAATAGTAGACGAATGGCATTTGAAAATGTTTTCACTTTTACAGAAGTCTCCGCCTACCTGAAGCGGGGTTTGTACATATCTTGCTCGCCTGTATTCGAAACGGTGAGTTAGAGATTAGGAACTATCCAATCAACTACCATGTTTCACTCCTTTCAAAGGTTAACTAATCAGAGGAAGGTGAATATAAACTCTCTTCTCTGTTTATGTGGTCATTACCAATTTTCAAGGGCTCGCGAGGAGCCGAAACTCTATTGATGTTAAGAAATAAAAATTTACTTCTCTCTCAAGAATGGTTTCCTTCTTCAGATATGATAATGACAATGATAATGATGATAATGATAATGATAAGACAGGATATAATTCCCATAAATGAAGGTAATAAACCATAAGTTAAATCATATATATACATATATATATATAGTGGCTGTGTTTATGGATTGTTGAGTATGATGGTTTATTGGGGGAATCTTTATGTCTTTGAGTCCAGGACGATATATACCTAAATGTTCATTTGTCCTAAATTTATATTGGCAGAAAGTACTGCCATATATATCGCTTTGCATCGTCCGCAAAACATTTATAAAGGATAAATGAACGGGAGCTGACGTCCGTTTTCTTTATACCATAATAAGTTTTTGAAGCTGAGATTGTGACCTCATTAATAAACAAATTTTTTTTTCCATTTTTAGGTTAATGGATTCGTAATAAATTACTGGGTACCCGGCACGTACTGGGTATACCAGGGTCCGTAACTCAGCGCGTAATACAGTGAAAACAGTGAGATCGGGGTTCGACTCTCGATGGAACTAATAACAACAGCAGACGTTAGCACAATGGGGCGCATTTATCTGGAACTGCTGAAATAAGTCCCAAAGAGGCGTTTTATTTCATTAAGTATAAACTGTCTTTCTGATATATAAATAGTTGTCTTGTTTGAGGCTATTTTTTTTTGTTCCAAAAACAATAAACTTATTGACTTTATTTTTTGAGCTTTCATGATTTATTTTCTGTTTGCTTTAATATATATAATATATATATATATATATATATAATATATATATATATACACACACTGGAAAGACTTTTTATCGAAATAAATTGTTAATTTATAAAATTAAATGACTAATTCACCCTGAAACGTTGAGACTAAAATATTAATTGCAATTATCTTATTAATTATTTATTAAATTAATTAATAAAATTAATTAACTTAATTATGAGGAGAAACGTTATTAAATTAAACAATATTTTGCGAGACAAAATATCAATAATTTCTTCTATTTCGCAAAAGATAAAAATTGTATTTTTACAGATTTTGAGTTTTAAAGATAATTTTAGTTAATCAGTTTTAGTAAAAAGTTCGCCTACAAACGTAAAACTTGTAAAGAGCATACAAAATTACTAATTGGTAATGTTATTTTTATCTGGATTTTTTTATTTTTTGGTGACTAATAGAATTTTTAAAAAAAATGTGTGTGTGTGTATATATATATATATATATATATATATATATATGATGAAAAAAAACCACGAAGGAAAGGAAACAGAATGGTGCTCAAGCGCTTTCGTCTAATGACATCCTCAGGAGTGTTTCTGAGGATGTCATTAGACGAAAGCGCTTGAGCACCATTCTGTTTCTTTTCCTTCGTGGTTTTTTTTCATCATAAATATTTTTTACGTATTACTTTCGTGAAATAATTTTCATATATATATATATATATATATATATATATACCAATTAGTAATTTTTTGTTTTGGAAATTGCGTGTTTCTAGCCAATTATTTTCTGGAACTGTGCGTAACGCTATAAAAAATGTTGAGTATATTTTAATCAATTTCTCTAATTTTATAATGTTCGTTATTCAACCATAATAAGAGGAGGGCCAAAAATTGGCACAGCGCTCAGGCCAACTAATTCGGCCCATTGCGCTAACTCTTGTATTATTATTACCAGTGCCTCACTTCATTTATAGGGAAACGGTGTTACCCACTGAGCCTCCACGGACGCTGTTTTTACTCAACCACCGAGTATTTGAGTTATTTTGATCCATGACGGGATAAACAAATATCCCGATTAGGAAATGGGACGTTTTAATAAATGTCAATAAGACGTTTATAATCTTTACTGACCGTCCCATTTTTGAGGGGTCCATTTTGGGGACTTATTTCCCCCTCTTTACCTAATTACTAATTATAATAAAGAGCATAAGGGTAACTTACAAATCTACCCTTTAAAACCCATGCAAACCCATACTAGTGTGACGTTAGGTCTGATTAGTAGTTGCATGGGCGACCCAACCCTGCTTTCAGATGATGTAGTGACCGTAGATAATTAAGTAGGATTCCACATCAAACTGTAGTTTCTCTGTCACGCGACCTTTGGCGCAGTTACGACGAGTTTATTATTGGTGTAATGGGATGAGCAACTCATATACAGTGTGTGTGTGTGTGTGTGTGTGTGTGTGTGTGTGTGTGTATTAAGCAAACAACCACAGGGAAAAGGAAACACGAAATCCGAGCGCTTTCGTGATATATTCACATCTTCAGGGACAAGAAAGAAATAGACAGAATTTGCCAAGTAAATGAGTTAAATACACAAGTTTTGACAGGGCAATTCCACACCTGAATGGAAACAGCGTTTACTGGACTATTGTTATAACAAACTTTGACGAGAATGTAGTGCTGTGGAAAGAAAACTGGATATTAAATTACAAATTCTAATTGAAAGAAGTGATTGGACAAAGGATGCTAACCCCGGATTTGTGATAACTCTATCGGATAAAGTGTTAAATAAAAATATGGTTACGGCTCTTGGATAAGGAATAAATTTTTCAGCAGCTAAAAAGGATGTGGACTATATAGAAATAGCTAAGGCTTTCTGCAACTTAGAAAAATATAGTGATTTACCTATAGACGATGTGAATATTTGTAAAGGTCTAGTACGTGGCTCCAATAAACCTTAGCCCCCCCCGCCCATGGGCTAAACCATTAGAGGTACAGTAAAACTAAACATACCTTACAAAAGAGAATTTAATCCTGCGTTTAATGAGAAACAATTAAAACTTGGTGTTCCCGCCATTGGCTTCCAAGACAGCCTGAATTCGCTTTGGGTAGCTTGCCAAAAGTGACGTGAATAGATCTTGATCGTTACGCAAATTTGCTAAAACAGTTTCAATGTGTTGCGTCATTGTATCCTTCGAAAATCGATTTGCTGCAGGTTCTTGAAACAAGAGACATTCAACCTTGTCCTTTTTAACTGATCCAATGTGTTCACAGACGTTCAGGTCAGGAGAATTTCCTGGTCATTCTTCATTTCCAAAGAAATCGATATCATGGTTCCGCAACAACTGTTGAGTGGCTAATGCCTTAAAGCAGGGGGCCTTATCGTGCAGAAGTGTGACCTGATCGACATCCATAACATTGTTTGGGTTTCTTAGAAAAGGAATGACATGCTGGGATTGAATAATATCACGAAAATACTGTCCATCCCAACTCTGACCATTTGGCTTCAGCACCCACATGAGCTTCTTTGCAGTGAACAAAACAAACACACCAACACAGTCTGGACTTTTTAATAATTCGTGATAATGTTCATTGTCATCGATTTCATCTGGTGTTGTGGCCCACACTCGATCATTTTGGTAGTTAGGCCGACGTGTTATGTAAACAAAAAATTCATCGGAGACAGCTAAATGCATGAAATCATCCACATCCCAATCTTCAAGATAATGGGCAAACCACATTCTGTCATCGATGTTAAATTGAGTTTTTCTTGGCTTTGGAAGTTCATGCCAAGGCTTTAAACCTTGCCTATGACGGTACAGTCAAATAATCTCACCACTAACGATCTTTCCTTTCAACACTTCGATCTCTCTAGAAAGTTTAGCACAGCTGTTTTTCCGCTTACGCGTACCGCTTTCAATGATGTCCTTTGTTTCCTGAGAGAGTGGCAAATTTGGGCGCCCAGATTTGGTTGTATCCACTTCACATTCATCCAAAGTTTTATTCCAATTTCTTTTGACGAAGTCCTCACTTCTTCGCAACTTTTTGGCAACCCATGAACGTGTTATAAAGGTGGCTCCAGCATCACGAGCTTCCCGAAATGTTATTGCTCGTACGCGATCTATCACACGTTGCCTCTCCGAATCACCAATTAATTGAGAAGCCATTATATTATCACTTTATCAGCTAGAGTAATTTTAATACCTGCAATAAATAAATAATTTTATATATTTTTATAATCACTAAAAACTATTTCGATATAAGCAAACATGTAAGCTGCAAATGGGGGGGCTAAGGTTTTTTGGAACCCCTTATATGGTGCCATGTCTAAACCTTCTATTCCAAATTGTCCACAGAGGTTTTTCGATTCTTATGAGTCCTTAAGAAAAGATCAGACTTTACATATAACCAAAGCCGATAAATCAAATGCCCTAGTGATCCTCAATAAAGAAGTTTACTTTGAAAAAATGTATGATCTTTTGAATGACTCGGACACTTACGTGACATTAAGAAACAATCCCCTTGAAACAGTGAACAGTGCATTTAACAAGAAAATTAAGCAACTTTTGAAGGGTAAAGAAATATTACTTAAACAGTTTCTGAGTACTTCGCCGTCATTACCCTATATGTATGGTCTGATTAAAACTCGTAAGCCAAATAATCCTGCAAGACCTATTGTTATCTCTATAGGATCTATCTCATATAAGCTGTCCAAATGACTTGTATCCATCCTTAATTCTACCGCTTGTAGAAAAATTAAATAGTATCAGTGTCAATTACAATTTTAGATTGGTAAGCTTTAATGTTACCTCTTTATTTACGAGAGTCCCGGTGGAGGATCTATTAGTTTTTCTTTCGGAAGAATTGGTTAAGCATAATTTGCCATTACCCTTGACTACCATTATAGAATTAATTAAGCTATGCATAGTAGACTCGAAATTTGTGTTTAATAATGAATATTTTAGGCAGAAATTTGGTATGGCTATGGGAAACCCCCTCTCTCCCATTTTAAGTAACTTATATATATATATATAATATATATATATATATATACATATATATATACGTTCCGTGGTTTAGATACGTAGATGATGTTCTTTGTCTTTCGCCAGAAACTTTAAATCTCAATGAATTCTTACCCAAGCTTAATAATTTAACTCCCTCTATCAATTTTACAGTTGAAATAGAAAAAGACTCGTCTATCCCATTTTTAGATGTTTTAATATATAGGTCTGGAAAAAAGTTTAAGTACAATATTTACAAAAACCCACTAATAATTGTTCCTATATACATTATTATTCGGCTCACCACATTAACGTAAAACGAACCGTTTTTTCTCCTTTGTTCCTAAGATGTTTACGAATTTGTAGCCCAGAGTTCATTGATGATGAAATTAGTAAAATATATAAAATTGCGTTTGATTTAAAATATCCAAAGAACTGCATAGATAAACCCTTGAAAATGGCAAAGAAAACCTTCTACGAGGAAAAAGACAAGACTCTTTATACCACAAAAAACGTCTTAGCGTTACCATTTAAAGAAAATTTCCTTGATCTGCCGAAACTGCTGAGGACTTTTAACGTAAATATCACGTTCAGAAATTTAGATGTAATTAAGAATTCATTGATTAAAAACTCCCCTTTAAGTGAACAGGGTTGTGTATATAAAATTCCATGCACAATATGTAATAAATTTTACATTGGTCAAACTGGCAAAACGCTAGAATTACGTATTAAGCAGCATAAATACAATATAAGAACCGGCCACGAATCTAACGCCATTTTCATTCACGTAAGAGGTACTAATCATCCCATTGACTGGAAAATTGCCTCCAAATTAAGTTTTAGTAAATCTATTGTTAGTAGAAATATACTTGAATCGAGTGTGATCAAGAATAATGCTGATTTTGTTCTTAATATTAGCCCTGGGCTTTATAAATTAGACTCTTACATCGTTAGAAAGGTGGTGTATTATTTTGACCGCATTCTTGCCACTTAATTGTTTGCTTTAATTAAATAAATATTACTTTAATAATTGTTAACATTTTTATGTGTACATTTTAATTGTATTATTTCTTTGGGTCAATCCCAGAATAGGCACCTGATGTACCTCAATCCCAAATGATGCACCTGCGTTCAACCTCAATCCCAGAATAGGCACCTTGCAAGGAATTAAATAAAAAAAACCTGATGATTACAAAGTTTATTGTTTATACAAAGTTTATTACAAATGTAATAAAGGCAAACTTATAAAAGGTTTAAAGTGGTTTAATGAATAAAGAAAAATTATTTCTGTAATAGAAATCGAATAATATTATTAATAAAATATTAAATGTGAAAATCAGGTAAAAATCAAACTGGTAAGAATAGCAAAACTAACCAAAAAAGCAGAAGATATAGCAAAAGATTAGGTTAGGTTAGGTTAGGTTAGAGTTGATTTTTTCAAATATTGATAAAAACAATGAAATTATATCTCTAAAAACTGTTTATATTTTTTTCTCCTCAATCCCAGATTAAGCACCTGTGTTTTGCCTCAATCCCAGATTAAGCACCTAAAAATGATTTCAGGTGCCTATTCTGGGATTGATCCATTTCTTTTATATAGTCTTTATGTACTTGATAGTTTAGTAGACTTTTGAACAGGTTATCTATTGGGAACAATTTTTTAGATTGGTTTTAGATTGAGTTGCCTATTGGGGAATTCTTCGCTTCCCCAATAGGTAACGGAATATTCTGGAAGGAGCACGTGACGACGATTGCACCATGTCTTTTGTTTCCTTAGGTTTTTGCCACTTAATTGCCTGTTTTAATTAAATACTATTTCTAATAACTGTTATAATAATTTTTTTTTTGTACATGTTAATTGTCTAAGTATATATATTGTAATGTACAGTATATTGTATATGGTTGTAAATTGTGACTTGGTCCGCAATTGATATGGACCGTGACTTGTTTTGGGTTGGCAGGGTGCTGGTGTTGATGGATGCCGTAATGAAATTGACTGGATTCTTTGGATCCGATATATTTGCATGTCCTTTATAAATAGATATAGAGTGTAACATATTTGTGGATAGTAGTCTATTATGACGATCCTCTGGATCGAGAGATTCTATCTTTAGTTTTAAATTGATAATTGATTATTTTTAAATTGATGATTGTTTAGTTTTGTAAAAATTGGTTGTTGCCAATGTACAGGCAGTTTTTGCATAGTGGAGCCGCCTCGATGGGCCGAAGTGGTCCCTAGTGCACCCACTGTAAAAGTTTCTTGTGTTCTTATGTTGTTTGTGGTTCGGAACCCACGTAAAATTGTAGGTCTCCTCCGCCACCACGGAGGACATGCACAATACACAATTACGAACACAGTTAGGTAGACCAGCCATGAGTGGATCCTAGGGTCTTTGTTGGTCTGAAACATTATAACATTATAACTTCCTTTATTTAGTTTTTATGTATTCAATAATTTAGTAGCCTTTAGATCAGGGGTCACCAACCTGGGCGGTAGCGCCCACTAGTGGGCTCACATTAAAGGTAATTAAACATTTATTTCATTATTTATTTCATCGATTATGTTGATTTATTCTTTTTGATCTAAGGTGGGCGATAAGCTTTTTTAATTTTCAAAAAATCGTAAAAGTGGGCGGTGAAAAAAAAAAAGGTTGGTGACCCCTGCTTTAGATTAAGTTATCTATTGGGAAAAATATTTATATTGTTTTATTGTTTTTTAGATTGAGTTGCCTATTGGGGAATGTTTCGCTTGTGTATTTAACTCATTTACTTGGTAAATTCTGTCTATTTCTTTCTTGTCCCTGAAGATGCGAGTATATCACGAAAGCGCTCGGATTTCGTGTTTCCTTTTCCTTTTCCCTGTGGTTTGATAATTAAAACCCACTCTAATAGACAGAGTTTATTTCCAGTTTTTCGCATTTCCCTATGGTTGTTTGCTTATTAAAAAGATCACGTGTTGTTCTGTGATTTTATTGCATATGTATATATATATATATATATATATATATATATATATATATATATATATATATATACAGAGAGAGAGAGAGATATGAATACAATCCACCAAAGTTTACCTATATGTAGTCAGACCACGCTTGTATAAAATTTCCTACTCTTTTGTGAAATGGAGAAAAAGTATGCGAGACCATAAATTTACCGAAAAATACTGCTGCTATCAAAATTTTGAGCTTCACATCCAAAGCCAGTGAGACCAAAATTGTGAAGCTGCTCTCAAAATGTAAGTGGCTCGTGAACTTGAGGTAAATGTTAATGTCTCACTAGCTTAAAAAATTCAGTTCAAAATGTTTTTTGTATCAAATTATTTACACGTCATAACGCGAGCGTGGACTGACTAGATAATGATAGGATTTGATTCTATTATACCACATTCAACGTTAATAATAAGAGAGCCAGAAAGTGGCACAGCGCTCAGGCCGACCAATGCGGTGCATCGCGCTAACTCCCCGATTATTATTAACCATTACCATATGGAGAGTCGAACCCCCGACCTTAGTGTCTTTATTTACTTCGTTTATATGGAAACTGAGTTACGGGCGCTGCTTACGCACTGAACATTAGTTTCTATTTAAATTACCCCCGAGGTCATTCAGCCTAGAGCGTCTCGTGGCTTAATCGATTAGAGCACTACCCGGCAGTGTTACAGGAGTGTAACTCACTTTCATATTAGCCATTGCGTATTATTCTACCTGCAACAAATAAAAGATCCCAAAACAAGACATCAATAAATTTACCTATGAGATTGGGCTTATGGGACACCCTGTATGATAATAATATTTATTTATTTACAGATATATATACTATATAGTTTATATAACTGATTATAATTTCATTATTAAATACATCTATTATATATAAACAGTTGCAAACCGCCTTTAGCAAGCGTACACGCTATGCAAGTCGAAATCTACTAATTAGACACAATTATTAGACATAATTATATAATAAATATGTTTACAAGATCTTTATAGATATTTTTATAATGGACTTCAAAGATAATAATAATTGAATTGAATTGAATAACCTTTATTAATAATAAAATAAATATATTTGTTTTACAATTTACAATTACATAATTAATTGGGAAGCTAGACTATTTATTTTATTTAATTTGGCCCTTAAGCTTTAGGCTTTACTGGGCTCTTATTAAAAATAAAACAGATAGCTATTATTAATAATAAGTAAATCATTAATAAGTATTATTAATAGTTAAGGTATTAATCTTAAATTACACTGGATGACAAAAAAACTTTTGTTTTGTCACATGAACAAAAATGGATGGATCTTGTAAGTTTTTTACCGCTGAGTTGAAAAATGACCTTAAAATTTGTCTATCACCCACCAATATTGAGTAAATCGAAAATGAATTTTGGACTAATTTATAGACATAATACCAATATCAAAGTAGAAAATGCATATTGAACTCACCTAAAATGTTCACTCAGCGAAATCAAGTGAGTAACTGACAAATGAAAGTCAACAGTGGCGTGCAGCAACTTATAAGCAGAGGAGGAGCGAGGGATAGACCCCGCCCCCTTCCTATTCTGACTCAAATCCTAAGTAATGTAAATTCGTGTATCACTCTAAAACTGCGGGTGATAGAAAAATTATCTTTTCATTTCCGTAATCAATGTAAAAACTTACATAGTTCAAGTAAAAATATATCTGCGACAAAAACTTTGTTGATCAGTGTTATCATTATCGATATGACAAATACAAAGTCATTATTGAAGGTATTATACCAATATCATACAAAGAAATCAATATTATACAGATAAGAACTGAACAATCACGAGTAATGTGTCTTTAATCCAAGATTACACACGAGAAATGAATAAACAACAGTAATGTACATTAATCCTAGATTTTTATTAGTAAGCCATTATTAATCGGGATTTCAACTTGGTTTTAAACGAATTTACGTTCACAATATTTTTTATATCACCATTTAAATCATTCCATAGTTTCAATCCAATGAAAATGGGTAGTTGTTGAGATGAAGACTATCTAAATTGAGGTATAAACTGCTTTGATCTATTTCTGGTCTGATACGAGTGATTTCTTGATGAGTTACAAAATATCTATTTACCCATTGTAAGTTAATGATTTTGTTCTTATACTCGTAAATAAAAATAAAATGTGCCAGTTTGGTTATAGCATTGAGCTTTAGTACGTTTAGCTCTTTAAATAATGCACTCGAGTGATCAAGGAAATCGGCATTAGATAACCTTATTGCTCTTTTTTGAATAACAAAGATACCGTTTAAAGCGTCGTTAGCGGAGTTTCCCCAAACAAGGGTGCTTACGTTATATAAGGAAGAACAAGAGTATGATAGAGCGTTAATAAAACCTGTTTAGGAACTACATTTCTAAGTTTATCGAGCATTACACCAAGAAATTTGGTTACAATACACTCCTTTACAGCGATTTCATTAACATTAAGTTCAAGATAATTTCTTTTATTAGTAAAAATCATGAAATTTGCTTTACTGGTATTTAGAAGAGTTTACTGGTGGTCAACCATTTCATTACACTGAGGAATTCTGAATTAAATATATTCTTAGGTGAATTAACATCTTTGCAAGAAAAAGAGACAGTTGTATCATCTGCAAACATTATGAAGTTCAGTATATCAGATAATAATAATAATAATAATAATAATAATAATAATAATATCTCACAGTTTTTATAACTGGCTAAAAGCTGTATTTTTTTTGGCAGGAAGGAGGGGCCAAGGGTGAATGCCCGCAAAAACCATTTTCAATTAACTTTGAGAAATCTTTTATGTAAATTTAAAATCCAACAAAAGGATTTTTAACTTTAAAATAATAATAGTTCAAATTTTTGTTTTCTCTTTGTGGTTACTTCAAAGTTCGCTACGATTTGGCAGTTTAGAGTCATGGATTCGATTTCTGCGATATGTGTGGTGTCTCTCTCTCTCTCTCTCTCTCTCTCTCTCTCTCTCTCTCTCTCTTACTTCTACAAATTATTAAATTAATTTAAATTTTAATTAACTATAAAGCACATTAAATTACAAAGAGAGATATATAATAATAATAATAAAATTATGGGCATGGGTAAATCGATGGATCCAACACTCTCAGATAATTTGAATGTTTTCATTTTTTAACTGATAAACGTGTGAATGATTCCGGTCTAAACTGACGTAGGTTCGACTAAATCAGGGATTCCCAAAGTGGTCTGTACAGACCCAGCTTCCAGGGGGTCTCTAAGCTTTTGGAAAAATAGTAACATTAACTATATTAACTATATTAACTATATTAACTATAACTATATTAACTATATTAATATTTAGGGGTCCTTGGTGGTAAAAGTTTGGGAACCCCTGGACTAAATGATAAAAAGAATTGAAGACAAAAATATTATGGATCCTTTTATGGTGTTAAAGAGCATGACACAAGGTCAGTGCCAAGGTCAGACAAGGTCAGTACAGAGTTGTTTTGGTAAATATGTAGTTTTGCGGCCACACGTTTCTTTTGGCAAAATTCGAAAGCCAGACCCATGACTGATCGAAAATTGATGACGTAGAAAATTGCTAACCAATCTTGTATTACCTATCGCAGGGGTTTTCAAACTGTTCCGCGAGAACTTGATGGGGTTCCGTGGGGCATGTCATGAGAGACTGTGAAGGAGAGAGAGGTAAGATAAAATAATATCAACTGGCATGGATGAATTTACGATATATATTCTGCGAATTCAGCGATTATGTTTTGAAAGGCGTAGGCAAAGAAAGAGTGGGCGCGAGAGAGAATTTTAATTCAAACGATGAGATATCCAGAATAAATGTTGCCCTTTCGCAGCCATAGTAAGAAACGGGAGCCCATTTTGTAAACAAAACACGGCTGATGACCACGAGCACTAGTCTGATTGATTTGGCGAGTTTTTCTACGTTTTTATATTTAGTTTTCTCAGTTCACGGAAGTTATGATCACAGTAATGTAATATTGAACTTTATCCAAAGAAAAGCAATCACATCCGAGTCATTGAACATTTATTTGTTTGATGAACTATTAAAATTATCCCTCAATAACCGTAAAATTCCTCACTTTTAATTATTTTGCATTGAAAACTTGAATTTTACAATAAACATGATATTTTTTATACTTACAATTTCTTTTATGGTGACAGTAATGTGGGAGGGGAATTTAAAATAGGTCAATAAAAGTAAATTGTCTTTTTTTTCTTGTAAATTTCTAAACTTGTATAATTTTTTTTGTGAAATTCATATAAGTGTATATGTAAATTTCATAAATTACATAAATAAACTGCAGTGAGCATAAATTGTTTTTTATTACCATTTGCCTTAGATCATTAAAATTTTACCTGTTGGTCAAGGTTCCGTGAATTTTTTTTTTTTCTTAAATAAAGGTTACGTGGCTTCAAAAAGTTTGAAAAACTCTGACCTATCGTGCACCTAACGTGGGACTAAGATTCACCCTGATTATTACGTACGAAATGGGCGTTGCCTTCGATGCTTTTAATAAAGAAAACTTTAATTTATTCTGGCTACGTCGTGGCGAATGTTATAACATCGCTTCACTAACTATCGGCTAGTCAGGAATTCAAACAACTGGTGTCCACGAAATTTAATATTTACCATAATTTCATACAAAAGAGTTTTAACGGACACAATTTCTGCATTTCAAAAAAGAAAATTGTATGAAATTTTGTAGATAGAAGGAGGAACTACGTTAATATCAAGACTATGGTTTAATTATTATTATTATTATTATTATTATTATTATTATTATTATTATCATTATTATTATACCACTGACATAATTTGCGTGACCTGAATTTCGGGTCGCTGCCCGTTTCTGCGCAGAACTGCTGCGGGTGTCAGTAGGTACGGGTAAAATTTTAACTTGCGGGCGGGTAAAAACAATAAGGGTTACTGAGGGTTATGGTCGCTTCAGATGATATACTGTAGTAAAAATTTTAAAAACGCGGGTGGTTACGGGTATAAAAATTGCTACCCCCAATCCCCAGCTAATAATTAATATCGAAGACATTCAAGCGATCTACTCCATGCAACTCCTTTTCGTATTTCCACGCGAACCAATCATGGTAACCAAACGGATAACTCCCTTTACATTCCCCTCCCCTCTTCCCTCGCCCCTCACACCAAAAGGACTATCGCTCTATTGAAAGGAATGGACTTAAATAGGCAAAAATGCCGCCTAAATTTCTCTTTCAATCGAAGCCATTTCTGAATGGAAATTTAATGGAATTAACTATTTTTTACAGTTCACTAAAAAAAATTTCCAATTACTGACAACACAATATCTTTCTCAAAACACACACACACACACACACACACACACAAGCAAATTGAGGGGAAAAAATGAAGAATAAAAATTGCGTTTCAGAGCGTTATTTATGAAAAATATGTTTCAAAAAACTTGAAAATCCTAAAAAAAAGTTTACGCAAGTAAACGCATTCAGACATTTTCGAATTTAAGTCAGTGGAACTTCTACCATGCGCACAAGCATATTTATTCAAACTTCAATTTACTGTAGAAGTAACCAAACTTCATTATACATTATCATTCCGGATTTAATCTATTTCACTCTATCAAACATAATTTTTATATATATATAAAACTGGTAAATTTTATTATATTAAATATGATGTTATGATGTTTCAAACCACAATAAACATGATTTAAATTCATTCTTGAAAGACTAATCATCTGAGCACTTATCAATTTAATTTGTTTAGCTTATAATGGAGAAGACCAACGCGCATGCGCAAGCAGAGCAACTTTCAACTTTTTTTTAATATTTTGTTACTGATAATGAAAGTGTTATACATAGTCTTCAGTTAGGAAAAAGGGGTTATATTATGAAATAATGAATTTTAATATTAAAAAATATGTTTGTTTCTTTCTTTTAAGGGCCTCCATTATTTTATCTTACGCCTGGCAGTTCAAAACTTTACCATTAGGAGTCACAGGTAAAAAAATATAGTTATTTCAGTACGAGGCTTAATTGCTAAACACTTTTACACACGTTTGTAATTACAATTAAATGGAAAACAAGCATTAGAACATGTTTACGATGTCAGGCGTTTCATAATAAAACTGTACAAGAATGTTCCTGAGAACATATTTCAGGTCCACAAACATGCGCATTTTGTTTTCCAAAACGTGTTTCAACAAAACATGCTTACATTTTCTTACGTTAAATAATTCCTAAAATTATTTTAACGTAAATAAGATTTCAACTTTATTTAACATTAAAATAGATTTTACAACGTAACTCTCTCTCTCTCTCTCTCTCTCTCTCTCTCCTCTCTCTCTCTCTCTGTAATTACCTCCTTATGTCGCTCATTATTTTCAAATTTACTCTGAAATTCAATCTAGAATTGCTTACAGAAGATCTTATTGCAAACCGGCATGAAAATCTCATCCAGGAAAAATGTCGATATTAAAATTTTGACTATTTTTCTCGCCTCTTTTAACTTTCGCGAAGTAATTATCGTCTTTAACGATTAACTCCTAAATTTTGTTCTTTTTTGACGCAGTTTTGTCTGAAACTTACTTTATTATTAATTTTACCTGTAAAGTTTTTTCCTCATTACTTTGAAAATTTATTTATAGTGTGTCTAGTCTGATGTGTACACTACACACACATACACACACACACACACACACAC
This sequence comes from Bathynomus jamesi, assembly GCA_023014485.1. NCBI lineage: Eukaryota > Metazoa > Arthropoda > Malacostraca > Isopoda > Cirolanidae > Bathynomus > Bathynomus jamesi. The sequence continues at coordinate 1,301,176 of JAJOZX010000330.1, read as the reverse complement.
ACACACACACTGCCTGCAAGAATATTAAAAATAAATTATCAAATCCGTTTCTTCCAATTCATATTCGAAAATCATTTCTAAAAATATTTTTTTGACGTCCCTTCATGGATCGACGAGAACTATTCCCGAGCACCCTTTCTGGTACCCTTTTAACCCCTCCCCCCTCCCGTAAAACAAAAAAAAAAAACCTCCCTCCAAATATTTAATTAAAAAAAAGGTTAGGGGTGCACATTATTTGCATTTAATTTCGAGTAATTGAATGAAGCATTAAAATCCTTTTCCGGTCTCGACATTTTAACTTTGAAATGCAATCATGGAAAAGAGTTTTTATAAATTATGGACACGCTTTCCTTCTTTTTTAATAAGGAGGGAGGAGGAGGACGGGAGGAGGGGGCCAGAAGCGTTGACGGGCCATACAGGCGAAGTATGGAGGATAGGGGATAATGGGCCTAGGCATCATATAGCTACTGCCTATATTAGTATTCTGGTATATTCGCCATGCCAGCCAATTCTTTGCTCATATATATATATATATATATATATATATATATGGGATGAATTTCACACTTAAACACGTGAAAATAATGAATGATGCAAACCCACAAGGAAAAAGTAAAAATAATTCTAAGCCCTTTCATGTATTCAACAGTAAATCTCGTCATGGAATTCCCTGATGAGATGAAGGGCTGAATAACATCTCCATTAATGTACTTTCAGAAAGTAATCTCCAAAAGTATACAGGGTGTACACAAATTATCTTTACAACTTTTCTCTCAAATAAAAATATTAGGAAACGAGGTACACATACCCTTTTTGCGCCATCTGTGAGAGAAAGTAATAAAGTTTCACATGGTAGTTGTTACATGTCAGATTATTGTACAGGGTGAACACAAATTACGAAATTGGTACGAAATTCCCTTAACACGCATTTCCCAAATCGGTGGATTGGCCGTGGGGGGGGGGGGGTGGGGGCTCATCTCTTGGCCGGCCAGATCACCAGACATAATACCCTGTGCCTTTTTTCTATGGGGTTATGTAAACGACTGCGTGTACACAATTCCAGCGACCAACATCGATAATTTAAAGACCAGAATTGCTGCTGCTGTTGCAAGAATTGACGTTGAAATGTTGCAGCGTACATGGATGGAGATAGAATACCGTTTCGACGCTTACGCGTGACAAATGGTGCCCATGTTGAATATGTTTGAGGTTAGTGAAACTTTATTACTTTCTCTCACAGATGGCGTAAAACGGGATGTGTACCTCGTTTCCTAACATTTTTAGTTGAGAGAAAAGTTGTAAAGATAATTTATGTACACCCTGTATATTGAAAGTGTTATCTGATGACGTCACAACCTTACAGTTTACAACTGTAAAAGTAATTCTCTGAAAAAGGCTAAAAAGATTGACCATTTACCCGAGGCATTTTTCATAATTTTGGATGAATTTGGATGTTTGAGGGTAAAATTTACATCGAAGAATATTTTGGATAAATTCTCTGACTTTATTTTGGATAATTTTTGGATTTTTTTTTTTTTTTTTAATATTTTGGATAAATTTTTTAATAAGTTCTGGATAAATTTTTGGATGATATAAATATTCTTTTTTAATAAGATTAAAAAAAATAGACACTTTTGAAAACTGTAAAGAACGTGGTTATGCTTGCGAAAGCACCACCACTCAGATCTTATAAGAAATTCAACCATATATTAATTTTTCTCTCAAGTACTGACCACACATTGTCTCTCAAAAACTTCTTTTCCATTACATAAAATAGCGTTCTTCTAGAGGAATTTCATCAGCATTTTAGAAGAGTTTCTTATTATATGGTGGGAAAGGTATACGAAACTAAAATTTCTGAAAACACAAAAAAATTATAAATTCGGTTTTTGTTTTTGAAATTTTTTTGCTGCCACCAAAAAAGACTAAAATATTCAAAGGAAAATGCAATATTACCAGTTAGTAATTTTTTAAAATTTTCAGAAATTTTTTTCTAGACGAACTTTTTTCCGCAACTGTACACACACACACACACACACACACACACACACACACACACACACACACTTTAAATAACTTGAAGTAAGAAGAGTGTAGGAAAATGTGAAACTATTTCTCACTTAATTTCCTCTTCCGACTTCGAAATAAATGATTTTATGGAAAGCATTTAGAAATCCATTAAAAATTTCCTCTGAACCGAACAACGTCTGCTTTTCTATCATTAAAAATGGAATATTTTAATTCACCATTGAAACCAAGCAACCATTGATCAATCGAAAGAGATTTTCCATTACTAATGGACTGAAATGGAATACGAATTGTTGTGACTTAATGACAAAGAACGTTACTGGGGAAAAATAATGAAAAATACACCTTCAAATACTCTCAATAAGCGTTAACATTTATATTTCGATAATAACATGCAAAGTGAGAGAGTAAGAGATAGTGGGGGTTCGAACCCGCGTCGCGTGGTTTCAGAATCACCGCTCTTATCATGGGTTCGAGTCCCACTAGGTCCTAGTTTCACACTTTATTAGTTTTACACTTTTCATTTTATTTAAGTGCGGTTCCTGCACTTATCGTTCGGGAGATAACCTACTTCGTAACGGCCAAATCACGTGCCGGAGGAAATCTACAGCTTTACGTGAGATCTGGAACCATCTAAGGGTCATTACATCATCTCAATGCAAACCCAACGTTGCTTAATCTCGCTGATTTAGCGGGAAGCGGTGTCTCCACGTGGTCACCGACTTAGCCCACCAAGGTAAAGGCTAATTTAAATCATAACTTAAAATTATTTTTCATTTACATTGTAAAAACGGAGCAGAAAATGTAAAATTTTTATTCACTCTCATTCCATTGTTTTCAATAGCTGGTCTATTTTTTTGGATATCCAGTCTCAGAAAAAAGTTCGCCAATAAACGTAAATTATCTAAAAATCATATTTAGTAAGTTTGTGGGTTTAGGAATTTTAGATTTCTACGCGAACTTATTTCCGAAGTGTAAACCGACTCGAAACTTCCGAGATCCGTGTGGTTATCCGCAAAACATAAAATTTTAAGTGTGATTTTAATATATTTCAACGAAATATCTTAAAAAGTTCAGAAGTTTTGACACTTAAATTGATAAAAAATTTTACTGCGTTTTTGGACTTTTTTTTTTTTTACTTTTTGTCGCTTAGCCACTTCTTCCTCGGAGGACTTTTAATATCGAGGGTGTTATTGCAGAACTTGGCAAGTAGAAAACCACAATTTTACGAAAGAAAAATCTGACTAATGTTGAAGTTAAGGAACGTTTCAGACCTAATTATTACCGTGGAAAGTTACAGCGAAACAAAAATGGAGAGATAATGCTTACAGGTTTTGAAATAGCGCCATCGATATTCTTGGGATTAGTGTCTTTAGATTTGAATAGTATCATCAAATTTGAATAGTATCATCAAATTTGAATAGTATCATCAAATTTGAATAGTATTTTCAAGTCTTCAACTTATAATAGATATAAAACATACGACACTAAGACTTAATAGTAAATATATCAATTGCACAAAACAGTATTTAATCCCTAAATGCAGTTTTAATAAAGAAATACATTTAGGGATACATTTTAGGGATACTTTTTGGGATACATTTTAGGGATACTTTTTGGGATACATTTTAGGGATTAAAGACTGTATTACAGGTCTAATTGTCATATTTAGAATTAAATTTTAACACCGTACATTTTATAATTATTAATAATGACCAAGATTTAATGTAGAGTATTAAGAGAATTCCTTTCTTATGTCAAAACAAATTTGTTTGTGTGTACCAAACCAATTACCCTACTTAATTATAACCTTGCGTTATTTTATATGTAATTATGATCATAATTTATCATAATTAATAATAATAATCGCGAAGTTTGTTTTATATCATAATTAATCCCAGTGTTTATAATGTATCTACTTTTATATGAAATCCTTCTAGCTTATAATTAATTTGAGAGCCCAGTAAAGCCTAAAGCTTAGAAGCCAAATTACGCAGGAAAAATAAAGATATAAATATATTCTGTTAAAAAATTATTGCAATATTGCAAATTGCAATATGTAATATTTATTTTTACCAATAAAAATTGAATTATTATTATTATTATTATTATTAATAATATTATTATTATTAATTAAATTAATTATCGTAACTATTCTTTAATAAAAAAATAACTAAAAAAAATTTAACCAGGCAAACACCGTCGAATAATGTAAACATAATTCGTAGTATGTGTGCATTAACAGTGCAACATTGCAATTTTACGACATTGCATTTTTTGCGACATTGCAATTTCTCATCCGAACACGATTAAAAAAACAACTTTGCGCTAAACCTGTGAATTTTACTTTTGATTTGATGGACTTGTATTGAATTTTCTTTTCCCTCCTTTGTGTGTTTCAGATTATTGCATTTTCAATAGTTTCAAAAAGGTTCTTCATACGAACGATGTTCTAAAGAGAGACGGGTACAGTTTTGGAAAAAAGTTCGACTACGAACATAGAATTTGTAAAAAGCATAAAAAATTACTAATTGGTGAGTGCTTTGTTTTGGATAATTTTTAATTCATCTTTTTTTGTTGTCACCGTAAATAAAATTTAGAAAAACAATTGTTACAAATTAATAATTTTTTCTGATTTTTTTTTTATAGTTAGATTTTTTTGGCGAATTTTTTTTCTCGATACTCTACCTTTGTTATCGAAACTCGGTTTTAGTAATTATATAGTCGGAAACGCTTTTAAGTTTGTTGATGACATTAAAGCTCTTGGCTAGTAAAGCCAACTCGTTTTATTTATATATATATATATATATATATATATATATATATAGGGTGAGTCAAAAGTAGCGCCCGATTTATGTCAGTTGATTGTTTGTTTGTCATTTGTATTACAGTGTACTGTACAAGAAGGTAGAAATAAATGAATGACATGTTTATCTGACCATTTATTCGGGGGAAAATTATTACGGAACTGTACCGGAACTGTATCTGCAAGACAATTATTAACAACATGACTTCCCAGAAAGAATCTGACAGCCGAAAAAACAGAAATCGGGCGCTACTTTTGACTCACCCTTATATATATATTAGTGATGTAGCGGATGTCATTTTTTTCACATCCGCGGATGCGGATGAGGATGAGGATGTTTGATTTCAACATCCGCGGATGCGGATGCGGATGCGGATGTCTACATTTTCGTTACTTTTTAGGATATATTCGAGATTTGTTGTGTTTAACGTATATAATAAGTTATTATATAGAGAGAGCTGTAGCTATAATGTAGTATAATGATTAATTGTACAATAATTGCTGTACTTTTCTCTGAACATATAAAATAATATCAAGCATCTAACTAATATAGAAATCAATTAGTGAATTCGTCTGCAAATAAATTCGTTATATTTTGTTGAGTTTCAGCCACAATTAGAAACCATAATTGTGTTACCAGGATGCGGACGTGAACCCAATTCAAATGCACCCCACCGACCTCTTTCCCAACCTCCTCCACCCTTATAGAAAGAGATCTTTAATTAGCTTGATAACTATTTATATTAAGTTTAAAGTTTTATTAGGCATATTTATAAATGAGTAATTAAAATAAAGTAAACTAAGATGTTCATCGTTTAATGTTCAAACTTAATTATAGGAAGGTTATGCTTAAGGAACATTATTTTTTCTGCCTTTTCTGCTGCCAGTCTGTTTCTCTTTTCATCATATATTAATCCAGCACTGCTAAATAATCTCTCGCTTGGTACGTTTGTTGGAGGACAGGCTAAATGTTTCCTCGCAAGTTTACTCAAGTATGGATAGATATTCTGCGTATTTTTCCACCAACTAATAGGATTGTCACATGCAGCCAGGCGTTTTTCTTGGTGATAGCTCTCGATCATTTTTACTACATCTTTGACATCGCGTAGGTCTCGTCATTGCTGCTTGACTCAAGAAACTGAGAGACAGATTCTGTGATAGATTTGCTTGTTGAAGGTGTTGGTTCTGTCACTGAAACTTTTATCTTTTGGTGGGTGGCGAAGCGACAGATTCAAGAGATTGAAGCTCTTCAACTGCTTTGCCAAGTGATGATTTAATCGTTCTAATGTACTAGGTGAAAATAACTTAGCTTTGTAACGTGGATCTAAGTAGGTTGCAAGAGAGTAACTTCATACAAGAACAGCCTCTCGTCTTGTCGCTTGCATCACTTTTGCGCACAATGAACTAGTTCTATTAATATAGTAGAATTTGATAATTTCCGCTTATTAATGACATTTTATCTCAACGGTCCACATCCGCACGACATCCGCAGTCCAAAGTGCGGATGCGGGTGCGGATGCGGATGCGAGAAAATATGCGGATGTTCCGCGGATGCGGATGCGGATGCGGATGTGACCTACATCACTAATATATATATAATATATATATATATATACGTAACTTGGGCTATGTTACGACCACTTGGCTTATATAGGGAAACGGTGTTATACCCACTGAGTCACCACGGACGCTGGCCTTTATAGTGGCACGTTAATGTATTAAAAATTACATTAAAAAAGCTAAATTTATAGTTTGTAGCTCAGAGCAGTAAATGTAAACCAATAAGTAATTTTTCCTTGTTTTATATTTCTATTAATTTTGTATAATATTTTTATTTTTAAATAAATAAATTATTTTTTATTTAATTTATTACTCGTATTTCTTTTATTTTTACTTTGGGGGGGGGGGGGGTCTCATTTTTGTAGGGGAGAGGGTGGGGGGGGGTAGATTTTATTATTATGGAAATTATTTTGGTTTGTTGCGCCAATAATTTTTTTTCAATTTCAATTTCAATTTCCGTTTCAATAATGTTTAGAAATATAAATGGATTTTTTTCTATTTAATATCACCGATATTGGAATCTAATATTTTTTTTTTAACATAAATAATTTTCAATTTTTTTTGGTTTAAATTAATTTTGTTCATTCCCTCGTTAGATGTGTAGGGCTAAGCGTAGGGCCGAGCGTAGGGTCAAGCGTAAGCCCAAGCGTAGGGCCAAGTGTAGGGCCAAGCGTAATCCCAAGCGTAGGGCCAAGTGTAGGGCCAACCGCAAGCCCAAGCTTAGGCCAAGTGTAGGCCCAAGCGTAGGGTCAAGTGTAAGGCCAAGTGTAGGGCCAAGCGTAATCCCAAGCGTAGGGCCAAGTGTAGGGCCAACCGTAAGCCCAAGCGTAGGGCCAAGTGTAGGCCCAAGTGTAGGCCCAAGCGTAGGGTCAAGTGTAAGGCCAAGTGTAGGGCCAAGTGCAGTGTTTCCCATATTAACATACGAAACCTAATCCACGATTATTTTGTTAAACTGAATAATAATAATAATAATAATAATAATAATAATAATACAGAACGAGAGACTGGACACATTTGCTGTACTTCCTCATTTATTATACAGGATGTTAGAAAAGTCACTGTGCAGTAGAAGACGCTTATTAAAAGTAATACAGATTCACAAGATCCATTGTATATATCTATAAAGGATGTTGGAAATGAGCTCCTTTAGATGCTATGCTCAATTAAGAAGATACGCTCTTCCATCGATAACATGGTCAACAGATCAACCTGGGAAAAACAAACACAAATATTATTACTTTTATTACAAATATTCGTAGGTGTCTTCTGCTGCACAGTGAATTTTTAATACCCTGTACGTACGACAGCTTAAATATGCAGCCCTGCTAAATAATAGTAATGTGTATATATATAGAGGGTTGACAAAAGTAAATAGACACCAGGATGATTGTTCTCAAGAACGAATGGCAAAGTTCATTAATGGCATGCCAGAACGCGTCGTGTTACCTTCACATAACGAAAAGGGGAAATCAACACGATTCTAAATATAATGATTTAATAAATCTATTATTATTTATTAACTTTTATTATTAAATTAAAAATTATGTAAAAAAAAACGGTGTCTATTTACTTTTGTTAAACTTTTTTAGGTCTAGCCGAAAAAAAATTGGGGAGGGCGGAGGTACAGTACTTTTTCTGTTTTGTTGTACGTGATACGGAAGAACGATTTCGGAACCTCCCTTATCATTAATGCAATTGACATACTTTGACTTAAATACAACACATTCGAGTTTGTCTAATTCTTTTTACATTCAAAATTCCCCTTCTAAGACACAAGACCAGTTCTCACCATACACACACACACACACACACACACACACACACACATATATATATATATATATATATATATATATATATATATATATGCGGACAAAAATGCCGTTACCACCACCCTCAATGAAACCCAACAAGTGAGCAGACAAAACCAGCAACAAAGAGGGCTACCAATTTTTTAGATGTAGCCCACACAATTCAACTATTGAATACCATCCAACAAATACAAAGCCAACTGACAAATACAGGCATCCGAGAGCCGTACAAAAGGCATACAGAAAGACGTTACATGCGATATTGGGACAACGGTTATTGAAACAGATAAAGAGAGGAAATTTCTCGGGGGATCACGAGGCAACGAAACCGGCATCACCATTGGAAAATGAATGGGAAGCGCAAGTATGTAGAAACGAAAGGGAAAAAATAAAAAAAATCCTAGCCAACATTCAGGGCCTTAAATCGAACCATTCCCCGACAAAATTTTATACCTGAAAGGACTCATGCAAGAAACCGGAGCAGATTTTGCATGCCTCACGGAAACCCATCTGAAAGAATACCAGGCGAACTGTGAAAACTGAGTTCTGTATTGACAAAAAAGAAATACAAATTGACAACTATAACATCCTCCGAGCCGACAGAACAGAGACGTAAAGGAGGATGTGCTATTTACACACGCGAAAGGCACATAGCAGAAATGACTATAAGTACCTCAAACAGCTACGTAGAATGTGTAGCAGCAAAAGTTGAAAAATTAAATATGGTACTAATTGCAATGTACAGACCCCGCGAACACGCCAACCTCAAAATTCTCAGATTCCATTACAGAGGTAAGAAACTGGATAAAAGAGTTACATTCTCCAACCCCAAATATTTTTCTGTGGTGATTTTAATTTTCCATTCATGAAATATAAAAGTATAGAAAAAAATATATGTATACACCAGGACAAGGGGTTGCACACGGGAAGACCAGGAGCAGGTAAAAATGCTACTAGCTCTAGCTGATGAATTTATGTTAACAAAAGAAATAACAGAAAACACAAGAAAAAACAACTGCCTAGATTTGGTATTCACAAACAACAGCAACCTAATGATAACGTAGAAATATCCCCAACTGTAATATCTGATCACAACATTATTGAAATAACAACCAATATAAAAGCAATAGGAAAGGAAAGAACGCGAACAACAGAAAGAAGCAAATTCAAAATTTTTAATTTTCACTCCAAAGCTATAAACTGGGAAGGTGTTGCATTCAGCATGGAAGCAATAGATTGGAAAACTATTTTCAAGGCCAAGACAACGGAAGGGATGCTAATGACCTTAGAGGAGAGACGCTGGAAATTGTGGAAAGACATGTCCCAAAAATTTAACAAAGAGGAAAGAAAAGCAGGTTCGAGAGACAAAAGAAGTCATTGTTCCGAAAAAGAAAAAGAGTGACTGCAAAATTAAGTAACTTTAAAGATAACATCAGAAAAATATTAAATGATTAACTGCAAAGTATCGATGTCGTCATCCAGCAACTAATCGAGAAGCATACAGAAAAAGAAGAAGACGACTCTATAGGAGCGATAAAGGTTAGCTTAAAGTACTTCTACAATTTTTCATAAAGGAAATCGAAAAATCACACGACTATCGGACCTTTGAAAAATGAAGACAGTGCTTTATCTGATGATCTAACAGAAGTATCTGAAATATTAAGAGCTCAGTACGCATCATCTTTCAGTATCCCTAAAACTGACAAACTGATATGTGATAGAAACTCTTCTTTGAAGAAGAACTACAAGGGGAAAGTAAACTGATTTCGACTTTACGACAGATGATATTACACAAGCTATAGGAAACTAAAACACACTCAGCGGCAGACCGGATAAATGGAATGCCACACTGAACAAAACTGCAAGAATGCAATCGCTGAGCCCCAATACTGGATATGGAGACGATCACTAGACACGGGAGAAACACGAGCATCCTGAAGAGCGCGAACATAGTCCCAATATATAAAGGAGATCGATCGAGGCCAAAAACTATAGGCCAGTGTCGCTTACATCTCATGTCACTAAAATATTTGAACAATATTAGCCAGAAAATCTGACTTTTTGGAAACTCAGAAAAAATTCAATGATAACCAACATGGATTGTGGTCAGGCAGATCATGCCTATCACAACTAAGGAACACTACAACAACATTATTGATGCACTGAAAGTAATGAAAACTATGATGATATACACAAACTTTGCAAAGCGTTCGACAAGTGTGACCACGGAATCATAATACATAAACTGAAATATATGGGAATAACAGGAAGAAGTAGGAAATGGATATATAATTTCCTTAATGAGCGGTGGCAAGTCGTTACAGTACAAGGAATATCTTCATCAGAATCAGAGGTCTTCAGCTCAGTACCACAAGGAACAGTATTAGCTCCACTACTCTTATGATCATGCTAACTGACATAGATGAAGACGTTACCAGAGACAGCACAGTAACATCCTTTGCGATGACACAAAGATCAGTAGAAAATAAGAAACCCAGAAGATAGGATCTCTACCAACAGACATAACAGAATCTACAAATGGACGAAGAAGACACACTATGAAGATTAACACGAGAAATTTCAATGTTACGGTACAGAAAAAGAGGACCTAAAATCCATGGAATATTATACCCCAAATGGACAGGAAATTCAGAGAAATTCTAAAGCAAAAGATTAGGAGTTGTAATGATGATGATGCGAAATTTGAAACACAAAATAAGATATCAGTAAACAGAGCAAAGAGAATAACTGGGCGATACTGAGAACCTTTAAACGAAGGGATAGGAATATAATGATTCCTCTACTGAAAACACTGATCATACCCAAATTGGAATACTGCTCGGTCCTAACATGCCCATATAAAAAAGAAGACATTAGACAGCTAGAAGGGATCAGAGAAGCTTCACAGCCAAGATCAATGGGTGCAAAGAACTAAATTACTGGGAAAGGTTACGCGAATTAAACCTATATTCACTGGAAAGGAGAAGAGAGAGATACACCATTATTTACACTTGGAAAATAATGGAGAAACTAGTCCCTAATCTTACTCTGAACCCTGTAACTCCCCAAACAACGGTGGAAAGTAGAAAGGAAGACTGTGTCGTGACTTAGGGTGTACCATTTTTGGGTCATTTTCAAAAAGTCAAGGTCCAGGAGTCTAATGTTGTGCCAAATGATGTCCTAAACACGAATTTTACAGGCATTTTCTAATCCGACAAATTTTGAATCCCCCCCACCCCCCTTGAAATTTTGCGCATCCCCTTTTCCTAAAAACCCATATATCTCAAACACTATCAACTTTATCGAAAAATGTTATAGAATAAAAATGATTTAGAATCAAAAGTTCTATTAGAAAAGTTCATCAAAATAGAAATTTACTTAATTTTGAAAATTTTCATTTATTTTTTAAAAATTTAAATTAAAAAAATTTTTTGCTTGCAGTGCCTTCTTCTTAAATAAGGTGTTACCGCCACCTTTGAAGCATCACCCCAATGCAGCTTCGCGGCGATGGGCTTTGTATTTGCTAGTTATAATGCAAATCATAATTAGTTTTTATTATAACTAGCCTATACAAAGTGAGGACAACCTCAAAACTATATATATATAAAATAAAGCTAAAAATTAACACTTTATCTATAGTTGTGAGGTCCCATCGTTTTTTTTTCCTTTATTCAACACTTTCCTCAAAAAAATAAAAAGAAACAAGTTTCCTAATTAGAAATCATTGATATAAGAGCTTTTTAAACATAAAAATAAGAAAAGACAATTTATGGTATATTTAATAACAAAAAAAAATCAGCCTCTTCTAAATTAAAACAATCTCTGCAAATAAAAATACCTAATCTATCTGTTAATGAACTATTCTTTACTGAGTTTCATTCTTTTAAGAGTCTCTTTACTAGGATCAGGAATTAGTCTTCTATTCTCTTCCACAATTTGCAAAAGACCTTGAAATTCTTCTTCATTTTGACATTTGTCATGAAAGTCTTGAACCAGCTTGATTCCTCTTTCAGCGGTATCATTGACTACTCTAATAGATGAAAGAATGTTTTTTAGTTTGTTGTAGTCATCGACCTCTTCCCATGTTGATGCTGGTTTCTTTATCCATGAGTCTGGTTTTGACCCACAGCATTGAAATAAATGCCATGAAATTGGACCTACTAGCTGATGAAGCTTTGTGTCTTCCTTTAAAATGGGAAAACAGGTTGCCCACATACATAATTTCTGGACTGGATATTTGTTTAAGGATTTTGCGATCTTATCTTTTTCATCATTACTTAGCGATCCAAAGAACTCTCAAAGGGACCACTTCCTCCGTCAAATACCAGTAATGATTGGCAAAAATTTCAAAGCAGCATTTGCAACTTCCTATCTTCCTTCTTGTAATTCACCAAATCATGATAAAACTTCAGATCATTAGCTGGACTATCTAGTGAATTAGAACATAAAAGCCAGTATTTTCCATAAATTAATGCATTAAATAGACACATTCTCTTAATTTCTTAATCAATGATTCATCATATGATGCTTGGTGGGCAAAAGCATACATTTTATTTGTATACAAAATCATTGCCATCCACCTGGCACGGTGCATTGCACCAGGTTTCCGCAATGACTGTTTGCTCTGGAAACCTCTCCTACAAGCATTAAGTTGTTTCAGCAACTTCCTTATAGTCATCACGTGGAAAGCAGTCAGATTTTCTTAAACATTGGGTCATAAATTCTACACATTCTTCCTTTAGGCCTCTTTGATACCTTGATTTAACATCAAGAACATTGTATGTAGATTTCGTATTAATTTTCTTCCATTTAGACTCGCGAAATTCTTTGAATAACTCAAACTCAGGAGATTTACTTGGGCCAAAAATGGTTTCATACACACACACAAAACTCTTTCAGCCACATGATGGCGGCATGCTAACCAAATCAATTTCTTTTGCAAAAGTTCTTCAAGTAACTTACAGGAACCTTTCATCCATCCTGAATTGGATGCAGTGGTATCAAATGATACTCCAAAGACATTTGCTTCAAGTTCCATTTTTCAATACTTTGAAATACAGAAGTGGCTTGAGACAATCCAGTGGAATCATCTATTATAGAAACTGATAAAAGTTTTTCTACATTTGGGTATCCAGTAACAAGTATTGCAAGGCGGTCTTCTTGTTCTGAACATGATTTAGTAAGCAGCTTGCTATCCCAATGTACTAGGTAGTGATCAGGAGGAGTAAAATCCTTGATGCAAGTTTCATATTTTCGTTTTCTTGTCTTTCGAGCGGCTCTTGCAGATGTGGTCCTGGAGAGAGAGTTTTTCAATATCCTTGCCACACCTAATGGCTACTGCAGCAGCAAAAACAGTCCGTTGTCCAATAGAGAGATTAAGTCTGTCTGCAGTGGAGGAAACCAATGGCGAGGCAAGAATATTTTTTGGGGCTGGAAGCATTTGAAGGTCCTGCTGTAGGTTCTGTCGGAAACTCTTCATAGCTGTCTTCTCAGAACTGGTCGTGCTGGAAAGAGGGGTCTCTGATGTTCTGGCTGTAGCACTCACTTGCTTCACTGATTTATGTTTCTCTTTGCGTTTCTTCTCTTTCTCTAATCTAATGTACTTGCGCTGTACTTTTGATGCATAATCTGCATCTAGCAAACCTAAACATGTTTCTCGTTTTGTTCTTTGATCTTCTAAGAATGAAATATCATATGCTTTCTGAGGCTCAGTTCTCATGCGGTCTTTTTGGATTAATTCAACGGCATTTGAGAAGAGATGTCAAAAAGGAATCCATAATTTTCATGAAATTAGAGAGTTCATTTTCAAAGCTTGCTCTTTTTTGTGCTTGATTAAATTATTATGCATTTCTTCTAGATTTAACAGCATCTTCCTGCCTTTAAGGTTTTTACTAATATCTATAGTAGGAATGCATGCTTTTTGCCATATTATTAGTAGCTTCTGTAGAACTTCATTAACAGTAGAATCTTTTGTAACTTTTGGACCCTGATACTACTGCATTCTCCGTAAATAAATAAAATGGCTTAGAACATCTTTATTGGATGGTAAAACAATTTTAGATGAACTCATAATATCAGCCTGCAAGCGACCAAGAATAAAGTCATGCTGTTTTGTAGCTGTTTGACTCATTTTTTTATTTATTTTTCAAATAAAGCAGTCTGAAAAGAAACAATAAGAGTAAAAACAATGCTTGTTTATTAAAATTCAATGTAAAAAAGGATTTTTAAATTTGGATTATACTCACAATATACTCATAAATAATGTAACTTAAGCACCTTATTTTATATTAATACAATAAGGTGCTCTTGGACAAAAGAAAATGAAAATTTTCAAAATTACGTAAATTTCTATCTTAATGAACTTTTCTAATAGAACGTTTGATTCTAAATCATTTTTATTCTATAACATTTTCGATAAAGTTGATAGCTTTTTTTAGATATATGGGGTTTTTAGGAAAAGGGGATGGGCAAATTTCAAGGGGGTGGGGGGGATTCAAAATTTGTTGGATTAGAAAATGCTTGTTAAATTCGTGTTTAGGACATCATTTGGCACAACATTAGACTCCTGGACCTTGACTTTTTGAAAATGACCCAAAAATGGCACACCCTAGACTGTCGTGTTCCCAAATTAAAGGCTAGACAGGGAACATCCTTAACCCTGAAAGAAAATAGTTTTGTTGTGAGAGAACCAAGTCTGTTTAATCAGCTGCCCAAAGACCTAAGGAACACGAGGGGTGTTGCGGTGGACATCGTCAAAAGAAGATTAGACGCCTGGCTCAGAACAATCCCCGATGAGCGGGGCGTACCTGGCTATGTGAGGTAGAGAGTACAAGAAACCAACTCACTACTTCACCAGGTCGACTCGAGGGAAGGGGCGCCAAGCTCGACCTTCGTGAAATCAAGAATCATCGCACGGAACATTTGAAAGGTCGAAAGGTATATATGGATTGAATTTCACACTTAAACGTGTAAAATAAATAAACAGTACACCTCGTCTGGGAATGACGTCATACCCTGACGAGGTGTACTGTTGAATACACGAAAGACCTTGGAAACATTTTTCCTCTTCCCTGTGGGTTTGCATCATTTATCTACTGTGTATATATATATATATATATATATATATATATATATATATATATATATATATTATACATGATACACACAGACCATGCATAGAACAAGGAACAAGGTGTATCATAAAAAACCTCAGGGAACCATTCTGAGTTCATTCCCATCATGAAACGGACATGTTATG
Source organism: Bathynomus jamesi (assembly GCA_023014485.1). Classification (NCBI taxonomy): domain Eukaryota; kingdom Metazoa; phylum Arthropoda; class Malacostraca; order Isopoda; family Cirolanidae; genus Bathynomus; species Bathynomus jamesi. Next base: position 1,285,713 of record JAJOZX010000330.1, on the reverse strand, counting down.
TGCCTTGAAAAGTGGACGCTCAATTCTGCCAGTTGAGGTTTACGTTTTGGTTTTTGGCTAAAAATATAATAGTTACCCCTTTTTCTTTGATGTATTCAATCTGACGTGAAGGCAGCGAGTCTTTTGCTTATATTGTGGTTCTAAATGTAGCTGAGCTAGGCTGCTTTAAACCCTAGATCCTGTCCCAAAGCTGGATCCTATCTGCTTTGCAGATAGCTGGTGAGGGAAGCTATATTTTTGGGACCTCTTTGCGAGTGACCCGTTGCCCACGTCGGGCTGTCATCATGAAAAAGAAAAAACTATAGTATTTGTCATTTACCATTACTTATTTGGACTATAGCAGATTTAATTTTCCTAGAAGAGTTCCTTGTTCCATGCACGGTCTGTGTGTATCATAAAAAACCTCAGGGAACCATTCTGAGTTCATTCCCATATATATATATACTCTGTGCGTGTGGTGTGTGTGTGTGTGTGATTACCGGAGTGGCGTGGAAAAGCAATTAGGATTTATAAAAACGAAAGCACTTTCCAACACTCTCTTTATCAGCTTTCCCCAAGCACTAAAAAAACAATGGTTCGTTTGTGCGTGTGTGTGTGTGTGTGTGTGTGTGTGTGAGAAGAGAGAGAGAGAGAGAGAGAGAGTAAGAGAGAAAGAGAGAGAGTTGAAATGCAATCGCTTCTCAATATAATTTGGGAACTACAGTATATATTTATTTGAGTTTTGGTCTTTTAAGATAGAAGGACCTAATGTTTGTTACTTATACCCGGTTAGAACTAGTTTATTTTGGGTTAGCTTAAGTGAGTTTAGGTATGTTAGGTTAGGTTAGCCCTAACCGGGCATTCAAATTTTATCCTATGTAAATAATGGTTCTCTACAAACCGGAAATATGCTAGAATATAATAGAATTTTCAAGATATGTCTCTTATATACATATCTTAAAAATTCTATTATGTAAATAAGATAAGTAAAACACGTTAAATTATCTCCCCCCTAATATTGACCTTTTAAACTATGTTCCCCCTCTCTGAAGCTAGGAGAAAATAGTTTAAAAGATCCCCAATTAATTTCATTATCATTCTTCGCAAGGTGAAATTTTCGTTCCAAACCTTTATCACGGGTTCGAGTCTTGTTAAACTATTTTCATACAAAATATCTGACTCGGGGAAAGGTTCAGCAACATGTGATAAAATCTTATTTTTGTTGAATTCAGATCAATTTCCAATGGGTTCTAAGTATCAAATTAATCACGCCCACACCCACACAGGTGTGTGTGTGTATATTATACAAGCATCATAACTTATATTAGTTTTCGATTACTGTAGTAATATACTGACTTTTTGTAATTTGACTTTTAACTGGGTAGACGGCGCATGCCCCACTGATATATATATATATATATATATATATATATATATAATATAATATATATATATATATATATATATATATATATCGTATTTCCAGGCGTATAACGCGCACTTTTTTTCCCCCAAAATACTCCAAAAATCACCCTGCGTGTTATACGGCGATGGTACACATTTTTGGTGGAGGAGGGATGGTCGTATTATTATATTTTGGCTGTATATCGTCTCGTGGCACATTTTTTGGACTATACACTGAACAATTACCTTTAGGGAAAAAACATTCCTGTTATTCAGTATTTACTCTTAAACATTATAAATGCAAATTAAAAGAAAAAGGAAATTTTTATTATTGAACCTAAATATAAAATAATAAATGGAAACAAACTGCCATATGGTTTATTCATCATCACTGCTGCTATCCTCATGATCCTCAGCGCTGTCTTCGAAACCCGAAACTTCTTCATCACTGCTGCTCTCCGTGTTGGAACTCTCACTGTCTTTGTATAATAAGTCATCCTCGGTACCATCCAGGGCATTACTTATTAATTGTACATGTAAAATTACCAGTAATTGTACGTGTAAAATTAATTGTACATGTTAAAATTAACTCGTTAAAATTGTACATGTGAAGTGAGGTAGGACGTATATTTTTTCCTAAATTTTTATTTTCCTAAATTTTCTCTTCAAAATTAGGGTGCGCGTTATGCGCCGGTGCGCGTTATACGCCAGGAAATACGATATTTATTTATTTATTTATTTATTTATTTATTAAAAACATGTTCATGCATGTTTAAGCTTGTTTGCTGCAGATGTCTGCGCAAGCTTTGCCGCTAAACATGTCAAAACACGCCTTGAAAATTATTAAATAAACCATCCGAATATACCGTCTGCTGTGAAACTCTTCCGCCAACCATTCCAATATCGTTAAGCCAACCTTGCAAAATGCATGTAGGAGTAACCATTTAATAAATTTGTTACCGGAAAAATAGTCATGGTTAGTAATTGTATGGTTGGATTCACCATGTGAATTTAAAGAGGGAATCAACCACACATTCTAAATGGAAGTCTCCGTAGATCAGTGGACTCAGTTTTCAGTTGGGCGATGAGGCGCTGGGTTCACTCCCGGCTGCTGGCGCCTGGGTTGGGATGGGTTAAGCCGGCCACTCGCCTTGTCAATGCTCGGGCTCCGGTGACCCATGGAGCACTCTCACCCTCACCCTCCTTCCACACACACACACACACACACACACATACACACACACACGCAGTGAAAAAAAAATGAGTTTCCAGGTTGTTTGGAAGCATTCAAAATAAAAATTAGGTTTTTTTTTTTTTTTACGACATTTTAGTTTAGTTTTGTGGTATGGACTATTTACGCAACTAGTAAAACTATTCACTACAACTACTGGCTGACAGTATGCATACGATTGCGATGTAAATTTTTGGAAAAAAGTTCGCCCATAAATAAAAATATCTAAAAAGCACGAAAAAATTACAATTTAATAATAATGAGTGCGTTTTGTTTTGAAAATTTGGAATGTTATTCCCGTCAACAACAAAACAAAATAAACACACAAAAACAAGATATTAACCAATTAATAATTATAATTTGTTATGATTTTTAGATAATATTTTACGTTCCTAGGCGAACTTTTTTCCGAAACTGTATACGATCACCTTAAAATAATTCAACATTTGATCTGTCAATTTAATAAAATAATTTCTAAATTATAGAGTAAACCACAACTGCAAATTTTGCACGATCTTACACATAATCTACAAAATACGACCATTACGCTGCTCATTTCAATGAACTTTACTGTAATATTCCTTGTGTGTGTGTGTGTGTGTGTAACCAGATATATTTGCCCGTGTATGAAGTTAATTAAATATGTTTTAACATTTGCGAGAAGACGCCATTATCTGATTCAGTCTTGCAGTTGAAACAATTTGAGAAGGCAAGTTCACCCGGATGAAATTATACATCTCGGTGTCAATTACTAGTAATTGAAGATAACTGAATAATTAATTAGACTAATTAAAAGTAATATAGGGTACTAAGTTGGCAATCTGGGTCTGCTCATCCATTGAGAATACTCGAAGGAAATCACAGTGAGATTAACTTGTAATGAGTTTCAAACTAATCTCACGAAACCCAATTATTACTTAATAATTAAACTAATCAACGTTATTACAGATATTACTCTGGTTAATGACTTGCCATCTTTTCACAGGGTTTCCATTCCCTGTACTCACTCTCTCTCTCTCTCTCTCTCTCTCTCTCTCACACACCACACACACACACACACACACACACACACACTCTACAAATATAAATATGTAAACACTGATTCCGTTTGCATTTCAGACATTTCAAACCAAGACCCTCCTCATCCCAGTAGCCATAAATCTTTACACATAAAATTAAATCTTGTGACAGAAGCGGAACGAATTTCATTCCATTTATTATGGAGGAACTCATTGCCTCTTAATCTTTCTAAATCCACTTTTGCTGTCCAGTTGCAAATCTTGTGATGTTTAATAATGATTTTATCGGGGCATTTGATTCGAATTGTGATTTCGCAAATTGGCGAGCCCTCCACCTTTTCATTACTTGCCTCGTCTATAATATGATATTTAGGCCTTTTGACAATGCGAGCCAAACCCAGAAGTCCGGTTCTCGGAGTTATGACTACGATAAAACTATTTCTAATCGGAATACCAAGAATTAGTAGATCGTACATCGTTCTACATTTATGTAAAGCAATTTCCAAATGCTTATTTGCCCTTTTATACAATTCTAAAAAGATGCTTGGCACAATTCGGCAAACATACTCGTATATATGAGAATGAATCAATTGGTCTCTTTGATATGGTATTTTAGGCATAATACTCATTATATTACTTAGTTTAGTGCTCATAATATCCAACCATCTCTCCCTCTCTCATATACAGTATATATATGTGTGTGTGTGTGTGTGTGTGTATATATATACACACACGTGTGTGTGTGTGTCTAGGCAACTAAGCATAAGTGAGGTCGAGTATGTGATAATTCACAGATTTAGTGGCGTATTTTTTGTGAGGTAGTAGTTTTGGTACAGTACCTCTGAACACAGAATCAAGAAAAAATTTTAATGTCGGAAAAAAAATATGTTGGTCCTGATTAGATTACGTTACGACCAAGTCAGGTTATTTAAGTCTTGGTTACATTAAACTACAGTAGATTAGTAAGTACCTCACTATTTAATGACTTAACAGAAAACACCCTTCCAGCACTCAGTTGTGTCAGAAACACTTATCACTATTCTTGATTCGATGGTATTATGGTTAACTTAGGTTAAATTTGGTTTGGTTAAGTAGCGTTTCGGATGTATAGATTTAAAAAAAAAAGTCGGTACCTCGCTTATACGGAGATGCGCACACGCGTGTATGTATATGTGCGTGCGTATGCGTTCAAGGAGAGACTACAGATGAGAGCTCCCAAGCCGAACCGAGAGGAAAGCGCAAAAGGAAGCAGAATATGTCTCTCCAGAGGGAAACGAAACTGAAGGACAATGAATCCGAAATACGTGGAAAGGCAAAAGTGATGCTAGCAGCAAATATATGGGTTTTAAAACCAAACCATTTTCTAAATAAAGTCTTACACCCGAAAAGATTTATGGAAGAAATCCGAGTTAACTTTGCATGCCTCACAGAAACACATTTTATACACTATCCCCAAAAGTGCGAGAACTGCACTGTTAAAAAAAAGATACAAATCAACAGATAAAGAGAGGGTCGCGTTATTGTATACAGAGTGTTGACAACCTCAAATAGAGACTACGACGACTTTCTTCATGAATAAATGACAAAGCTCATCAATGGAATGACAGAACGTGTGTCACTTTTACATAATGGAAATGGGAGAAACAAACGCGATTGTAAATATATTCATTCAATAACCATTATTATTTATTGATTTTTATGATCGATTTAAAATCTATAGAAAAACTAAAGGTGTTTATTCACTTTTGCCAACCGTCTGTACGTACATGAGAACCATATACCACGTAGAAGAAATAATAGTAAATAAAACAAACAGCTATGTAGAAGTTTTAATAGCAAAAATTGAAAAATTGAGCGTAATACTAGAATCCATATAGCAATGCCTTTCGTTGTCGTTTTTTCACAACTGAATCGACCCCCGGCTTAAAATCGCTTAGAGTCGTTTACGCATTAATCGACAGCAGTTGGGGTTTAAAAATGTATCGTATGTATTAATCGCTATTTAGCGACAAGGTTTTGAAATTTTTCAAATCCCGATCGCTGTCGATTAATACGCAAACGATTACAATCGGTTTTGAGCGAGGCACGATTCAGCGGTGAATCGGACGGCAACAAACGGAAGCATAATACGAGTTTTAATAGGTACATGTAGACTTCCTAACACTCCAACTGCAAAGTTCTCCTTTATCATTATTGAGATCATAAACTTGACATAAGCTTTAAACTCCTCAATCTCGAACATAATACTTGTGGAGATTTCAACTTCCCATCTATAGAATACAAAAGGATAAGAAGAAATATGTATATTAAGCAAGAGAAAGGAAGACCAGAAGCAGGAAAAAATGCTATCTCTAACGGATGAATTTACTCTACGTTAACGTGAAAAATACCAATTTTTTTTCTTTTAGGTTGGGTAGCCACCCTACCTAAAAGAAAAAATAATATAGTCAACACTGAAAATTCCTATGGTCGCGACTTTTAAGCTACTCTGTATAACGTCCTCAAAGAGCGCCAGTAAATGGTTACATTCCAACGAATATCACGATCAGAATCGGAGGCACGTAGTTCTGTACTACAAAGAACAATGTTAGCCTCACTACTATCCACAATCACGTTAATTCACAGGGATAATGAAGTAACCAATAACAGTTCAGTAATATCCTTCGGTAATATCAGTAATATCCTTTGCTAATAATACAAAAAATAGCGGAAAAAATAAAAACTATGGTGATATGATGTCGTTACAGACGAACATGATCAGAATATAGAGATGGATTGAACGCAGTTTGAAAGTGAACACCAAAAGCTTTCGCCTCTTCAAATATGGAAAAAGTGAGGAACTAAAATCTATGGATTACAATGCCCTAAATGGGTAGGAAATTCAGAGAAACTCAAAAGCAAAGATGTAGGAGTTATAATGACCAAAACTGGAATATTGTTGTGTCTTAACATGTCCGTACAAATAAAAGAAAATTATTCACTAAGTGGTTCCAAACCACTAAATTACTGGTAAAGACTACATACATTAAAGCTATATTCGCTGGAAAGAAAAAGAAATAGTTACACCATAATATACGCATAGAAAACAATACAAAAATTAGTACCTAATCTCAAATTGAACCCATAACCATCCAGAATGTATAGCGTTACCAAACTAAAGGCTAGACAAGAAACATCCTCAACTTTGAAGGAAAATAGTTTTGTAGTCAGAGGGCCAAGTTTTAACTTCGTAACACGAATGGTGTTAGGCACCAATGATTAGACACTTGGCTCAGGACAATCCCAAATGAGCCGGGTGTACCTGATCATATGGGATAGATAGCTCAAGAAAGCAACTCTTTCCTTCATCAAGACAATTCTAGAGGTAGGGGCTACGAGCCAGACCTCCGTCCTCCGTACGATGAGGGATCGATGTAAGGAACTCCTACCAGGTTATCATATATATATATATATATATATATATATATATATATATATATATATTATATAGTTTTGATCGAAAAACTGGTACCAAACCTAAAACTAAACCCAATTACCATTCAAACAACACTGGAAAATAGGAAAGGCAGAATGTGTAGTGTTCCCAAATTAAAAGCACGACAAGGGACCTCCTCAACCCTGAAGGAAAATAGCTTGGTTGTCAGGGGGCCAAGACTTTTCAACCAGCTTCCTAAGGACCTCAGAAACGTAACGGGGGTCAAAGTTGAAGTCTTCAAGAAAAGACTGGATGCCTGGCTCAGGACAGTACCAGATGAGCCGGGCGTGCCTGGCTATGTACGGTGGAGAGCGCAAGAAAGTAACTCGCTCCTCCACCAGGCCAGACCTAGAGGCGGGGCCACCAGCTTGACCTCCGTGTGAAGAGAGACCAACACACGAAACAACATAAGGCTCAAGGTAAGGTATATATATATAAAATGTGTGTGTGTGTGTGTGTGTGTGCGTGCGCTTGCGTAATTAATACGAATATATGGTTAAGAAAAGATTAAACAAATAATCCAGTTTTGATCGTAAATAATATATATATATATATTATATATATTGTATAAACCCTTTTCTTAATTTGATTTGTGGAGAATTTTTTCAGTCCTTTTCGGCTATTCGCCTTTGGTGCTTTGAAGAGACCGTCAATTACTAGAATTGTTGTGCCACATTTTTTTTTCTATTCGACTGCAAAACAAGTTCTCCATTTCGTTTTCCCTTTTCGACCTCTCGTTGTTAAGTTTAATCTTGTTTCATTCGTGTTTCGACTTGTTTTAAAACCGAGATACAACTTCATTTTTGTCGGGGGAAAAAAAACCAAACATTTTTTTGGGTTTTACATCGAAAAAACAGAACAAGAAAGGATATAAACTACAGTTTTTATTCTTCCTCCCCATCCCCAATCAAAAAAATACTGCCCCCCCCCCCTCACACTCCCCTACGGAAAAATAGAAATAAATAAAAAAGTTCGTTGGTAATATGTTGACACGCGTGAGGATTGCCAAATGTCGTCGTTCGAGGTTACACTCGAAATTGAAGTATAATTTAAGTTACCCTTAAAAACCACTGCAGCCACCCCAACCCTCCAAAAACAAACACACTGCCCATCACATAAATAAATAAATAAATAAACAAATTTATTGGTAAAGTGTTGACACATTTGAAACTTGCCAAATGTCGCTGTTCAAGATTACGAAATTGGAGTATATTTAAGTCACCCCATATGTCAGCCATACCCGTAGAAGCTCTCATAAAGAAAAACTACAGTTTATGAAAGCCTTCGAGATCGAGATGTTAAAACCCAAATAAATCGAGGACAATTTGATAAAAGTTGGCCAATTTTGGTGCAAACTTTGAACAATGGTTCCGAAGAGAAACTTTGGGAAAAAGAAAGATGGCCGACTTTTTTTTTTTTTTTTTTTTTCATTTTTGTATCAAAAACAAATTGCAACTTTTTGTGTATAAAAATTTTCAAACTACGAACAAGAACTTTAAGAAAATAATAAAACAAAGCGCAGTGATTTAATTCGTGGATGAAATTACTTAGAATAACGGTTGTGATTGGTGGAATTGCTTTTAAAACGAGAGCTCTTATTGGTGGGTATTGCTTTTTTCCCTTGTTTGAGTGTTTAGAACACTTGGAACTTACTATATAAATACAAATTTGAAAGCTGGACGCTGATTGGCCGAATAGTTACTTATTAGCTGAACTAGGGCCTTTTTTTAAACTAATGTATTAAAGTCCTGTGAATTTATAGCATTCTATTTTTACGTCTTAAGACTTTGAACAATCTGTTTTTTTTCAATTAAAACTTTTTAAATAAATCGTAAATGATGGTATTAAATGTTCATGAAAAGAGAGATTATAGGAAGACGTACAGTCGTAGGTCTCCGAAAAACTACATGACAAAACGCTCAGACCAACGTACTACATATTTTGCATCAAAAGGGGTTTACAGTTTTAAAGGTGTGCTACACAAATTTTTGTGTGTGATAAAAAATTTTTATCAGTGTTTCCCAACGGGGATGCCGCAAGTGCCTACGAGAGATGCCACACAATGTCATGAAAATTACAAAAATAAGTCAGAAAATTCAAATTACTGAAAATATTAATTTCAGTTCAGAACTATTTCGAAAAGTCATCAGTGTGTGTATATATATATGTGTGTATATATATATATATATATATAATATATATATATATATAATATATGTGTGTGTGTGTGTGTGTGTTTGTGTGTGTGTGTATATATTTGTGATCTTGATCTTTGATGCAGGGTCCTGAATCTTACTCATGACACATCATCTTGAGATTATCCATATGTGTATGGCGTTTCAGCAATTTATGTTAAGCACTTCATAAGTTATGTCCCGGACGTGAAAGTGTGACGAACACACAAACGAATGGACGGACAGATGCAATCCACTGTGGCCCTTCCAAGTTTAGTTGAGTGGGAAATAATGAAACAAAATAATGACAGTTTATTATATCCATACAGAAACTGTATGAACTGTTGGGGCGGGGAGGAAAAACTGGGTGTCAAACACTGAGGTAACGAAATTTCTCCGGGGTGCCACGAAAAAAATGTCATTGGGGATACTTCGAACCAGAAAAGTTGAGACCTATTTGTCTATATTATGCAATAAAATATTATTGTTTATAATTACAATTAAGTCTAATTATTCAAATAACCTTGTAGCATCATTTTAGCCTTTTAAGTCCTACCTTGAAAAGGGATGTTATACAACCAAATTATTTTTTTTTTTTAATTAAATAATTCTCACTCTGACAAAGATGTAAATGTACAGTCGACAACGAGTATTTTGTCGTTTAAAATTCAACCAATATCCAATAACCCATATATATATATATATATATATATAATTATATATTATATATATATATTAATGTCCTGGCCAAAGAACTGAGGAATCTCCAGCACACCAACCTGCATAATTTCAAGAACCAGCTGACAGGTTTCAGTGCAAAGTCCCTGACCAGCCATGCGTGGCTAGCTACGATGGTAGGAGGAGCTCGGAAAGCAATTCCCTCCTCCACCAAATCCCGCAAATGAAGTGAGATACTGCAGAGGTGTCGACCGCAGGTCAATCCTGACTCAAACCCACATAAAGTATCATAAAGTAACTAAAGAGAGAGAGAATGCTAATAATGTTTGGGGCTGCTTACCCTCCTTCGTAATAGCAAAGGTCATGTGACGGAGGGGACCTACGGGTTTACATGGAATTCGAACCATCTAAAGGTCACTAAATCATCTGACCGCAGAGAACGGTCCCTCATCGAACTACTGAACAGACCCAACGTTGCTCAACCGCGCTGATCTTCCGGGAAGCGGTGTTACCACCTGGCCACGACATAGCGTATAAAGATAGACAGATATTGTTAGGTAATGCGTTGTATGTGGTTAAATAGATAAAGGATAATGCACGAGATGCGGTTTTATCTAGCCTAACTTAATCAATGGAGAAGGGTTTGGGAAAAGAGAAACTCCATTACCTGTTTTACGATCCACCACGAGCCAGTAAAATGGTAAAAACCATTACTTCGGACCTCCACTAATATACTTACTAATTTATTACTGTACATTCGTGAATGCCTTTATGTTTACACATAGACACAGTCACATGTACACACTGTTACACAATTTATTTATGTAAGTATGTAATCATAGTTACACACAGTCGTACAGACCCACAATCATAGAGACACAGAATCACCACCACACAATTATGTACATTTGCACAAACAAACAACCACACATCTCTACACGTACAACCAAACATCTCTCTCTCTCTCTCTCTCTTTCTCTCTCTCTCTCTCTCTCTCTCTCTATATATATATATATATATATATATATATGGTGAGTTAAAAAAGTGACCCCTTAGAGGTAAACTGTCATATTGAAAAAAGTAAAGGGACTAGAGCTCCCAAACTTCATAGACACTTACCTTAGCATGTTGTTCGTCTTAATTGAGAAGTTGCTCGATGTGTCCCCCTTCCTGTTCAACGCAGGCCTCCAAACGTGGAAGGCCACTGATCAATACACGTGTTTGCATATAGTATATCTTTCACTCTATCTCTAACTGATATTCGACGAATTAGTGGTGAAAGATATACTTTCCAACAAGATGGAGCCCCTGCTCACAGAGCACGCCAAAGTGTCACATTCCTTGAGAACGAAACACCGGATTTTATCGAACCCAATATGTGGCCGGCTAGTAGCCCCGATCTTTCACCACTAGATTATGGTGTTTGAGAAGCCCTGAAGTCCAAAGTTTACATCCCTGGTACCAATATAAGAGACAGAGATGAACTACGCGAAAGAATTCTGCTCGGCTAGGAGAAGGTGTCTCAACGATATGTAAACAGGTGTATTGATCAGTGGCGTCCACGTTTGGAGGCCTACGTTGAGCAGGAAAGGGAACACATCGAGCAACTTCTCAATTAAGACGAACAACATGGTAAGGTAAGCATCTATGAAGTTTGGTAGCTCTAGTCCCTTTACTTTTTTCAATACGACAGTTTACCTCTAAGGGGTCACTTTTTTTTTTACTCACCCTGTACATATATATATATATATAACCACACATATAACCGCACAGCTACACACACACACACACACATCTCCACACACCATGTTGCTTACACAACAATTTTCCTGTTCTTTTAGCGAGGAATCGTTACATATTGTATTTTTAAAAATGTGTTTTAAGTCGTGATGGAGGCGTTTTCCTCTTAAAAAGAATTCTGTCACTTTCACACTGGGATCCATAACAGAAATGTGGCACTGTGGCACTTACATGATGAAAATAGACGCCCACGGGAAGTAATTATATGGAAGATCCTGTAAATTAACGTTGAGTGAGTATGATAAGAGTAGGGCGATTGATTAGAAGGCCTTTGATAAGGTACCTCACCGCCGGCTAATGGCCGAAGTGCGCGCGCTGGGTAATGGTGGGGAAGTAGGTAGGTGGATTGGAAACTGGCGAAAAATGCCACAAAGTTAATCCCTTTCGTTAGGCATATGGGCTACAATCGACGCTTATGTGACGCGGGTTCAAAGATGTCGATTTTAGAAGCATGTTTAGTTCAAATGATAACCCAACTCGCAACAATGGTTAGAAGTTGGATTTGAAACGATTTAGGACTAGTATATGTGGGAATTACTTTAACACGTTGATAGTTTAAGATTAAAACATAAGAAAACTCTGCAGGAGTTCGCTTGCACGGTGTCTCTGTGAGCAAGCTAAATATAGAGCTATTTATATATTCTCCACTTTCCTGTAAAATTTCCTTGGCTACTTTCCAGGTCAAGGTATTTTCTTCAACCTTTTTCCGTACCTGCCTCTGGCAGGGAGGGAGCGGAGGGTGGGAGAGAGCCTTCTACTTTTCTATCCAGTTTTCTACTACTGCTAGGATAGTTGAAAGAAAATAAACTTTTAATAACAGGAATAGTTCCTCGGTGGATTAGTTCAAGAAAAGGTTAGACCAAATCTTGCACACTATTTGAGTGTGTAGAAAATTTTCCCTGGCACCCGTTGCCATTGGTACCTCCTCGGTATGGGCCGCAAGGCCTTTTGAGGTACTTCTTTTCCTTGTAACTCCTTGTAACTCTCTCTCTCTCTCTCTCTCCTGTCATTTGAACCGGAATTCTGTTGTGGCACTAAGTCTCGTTTGTGAGGTTTCTTAAAATGCCAGAGACGTTCTCTGGCACCGGAGAGAGCGTTGTACGAGGCACTAAAGCAAGGCCAAATGAATTAAGAGACAGGAGGCAGAGTTGGGGGATAAGAGAATGTGGGGGAGAGAGAGTGTGGGAGAGATTGAGAATGGGAAAGAATTAGAAATAAAAAAAGTACATATACACACACACACACACACACACACACACATATATTATATATATATATATAAAACGGTGGTAGGAATGAAAGGAGAAAAATTGGAAGCGGTGATTGAAAGATTAAGGTTTGCAGGTAATAAAAGGAATTGATGATGGAGATCTCGACCAGATGAAAATGCCATTCAAATGTCAAGGACGAAAATATAAGAAAATAATTTACGGCATTCACTCAGGTATACGTTATTGACGGGCGGTCCATGATCACGGATAAGTGAACAATGGTCAGAATTAGTAAATCACGGTTAACTCGATTCACGGCTGAATGATCACCGGATAACCACGTTAATAGTGTATTACTTTTATATATAAATGCTATCACAGTCAATCAACTTTATATATATATATATACTGTACTTGACATCTGCTGGGAATGATTCTCTCTCTCTCTCTCTCTCTCTCTCTCTCTCTCTCTCTCTCTATATATATATATATATATATATATATATATATATATATTATATATACACAGTATATGTATATATTTTTAATGTTACAAAAACTAAGGTTATGCAATTTCATCCTAAAAACTATAATCAGCCAGCTTTCATTAGGTTTAAAATGAGAGGTGAAGTAATTGAGGAAGTACAAGAGTTTAAGTATTTGGGTCAAACTATTACCAGCTCCTTGAGTGATGACTCGGATATAAGAAAACAATCCCGAAGCCTTTGTGCTAAAGCGAATATAACTATAAGGAACTTTCGGTTCTGTATAAGTGAAGCTAAAGACACTCTCTTTCGTACTTTCTGCAGTAATATATACGGACAGCAACTATGGGTGAATTATAAAAAAGGTTCCGGCAGAACTCTAAATTTGCCGTACAACCGGTCTTTTAGACTCTTACATAAATTATCCCCGAGATGCTCAGCTTCGCAAATGTTTGCTACCCGCAATGTCCCGAGCTTCCCGGAGGTAGCAAGACGTGCTCAATACAGTCTAATGCAAAGAATTAAAAAATCAACCAACCCGATTATCCAAGCTATCCATGAATCCTGTCGTTTATCCTCTTAGCTATTGACTTCTTGATACGAAAACGTCTGCCTGTAGCTCCACTTAACTTCGACATTACTGTATTATTTCTAATCAATTGTGTATATATTTTTATCCTTAGTATGTGAACTGTCATTGTATTAATAATATTTGTCATATGGACTATAGTCTGCCAATAAACCTTTTCATTTTCATTTCCACAAATAACGTTACATATATATATATATAATTATATATATATATTATATATATATATATATATATATATATATATATATATATGCGGGAATACCTTTTTGGACCACCCTGTATATTTAAGAAACGAACCCGCTTAATATCCTTACTATTTTTTTCGATCAATCAGATACAAGATATTCTAATTACGTCACACAGCCATACAAGTTTCACCCAATTTCACCCAAAATGTTATACGAGAACACACGAGGATGCAACATTTTAGGAAGTGAGAAACAGTTGAGTGATGACGTCATATTGTAATGTTATGGATAAACTGTGTCCAACATTTTGGGGGGACCTGAGCTACTATTAAAGTTAAACTGTGACCAGGAAGAGTGATCTCCCTAGTCCTGCTCGTCCTCAACTGCATTCCAGACCTCCTCTCCCCACTATTATTCCTATTTCAGTAGGCCTACCTTAAAAATGCAAAGTGTGTTCAACCTTTCTAATTTTACTAAATTGCAAAAAAAAACTGGAATCCATTTTTCAAACGAAAATGGATTCGAAATAATTTTTTTAAATCTTGATAAGAAATTAAATTTACATAATTTGTTATGAATCTTTCTCCATTTTTTTTTTTTTTTTTTGTCTGTTTTGTTTTTAGGATTATTTTGACAAACTTTTTTAATCCTTCTAATAATTTTCCTTGAAATAGAATTTGTTTTTGATTAAATACATAAGATTATATTTACGTGAAATTAATCAGTTCCAAAATGTCGAAATGAAGCGAAACTTATTTCTAAATAAATATTATCTTCATTTCTGTTCAAGATAAACAAAATTTACTTTGAAGGAATATAATTTTCAACAAAATCGTGCCTCTTAATTTTGAACACGGTATTATTTTCGTCTAAAATTCAAACAAATTCTTTGTTTAAATTTAATAAAGTTTTTGTTTGTTGTGATTTTGTTGCGACAATTAGTGAGCAGAAAAACACGTTTTTCTGCTGACGATTGTCACAACATAACTCATAAGTTAAGGAAGATAGAGAAAAGTGTTTACACCAAAAGATAGGCAGAATTCCATAGATTAAAAATGATAAGAATGCTTTTTGCCATAAAACTGTTTCGTTTTGCGCAAAATGCATAAAACCATTTTTTTAAAAGTGCCAATATCACCCCTCGACCCAAAATCACCCCCCCCCCCCTATTAGGCATTTTTAGTATATAAAATGTCATTACGGATTATTGCTACGAACATCCTATTGACACTTTTCTTGAAACAAGGAACAAAAGTTTTATTGAATTTGCTCCCAGAATTTCTATTCCTTTCAAAGAGGAATTCTAATTACATTGAGTGTTCGGGATGGTTTTGCTGACCTTAGAGTATACCCTAACTTAATTTCATGTTCCAATCCTTTAAAGTTACGTCGTAGCCAATATCGTAACAACGCTTCCCGTCGATCGGCGAATTAAGCGACAATGGGTCTGGATAGTAGTAATGGGATGGGAGACTATTCTCCGCAGTCGGATCACTTAGTGATTCGTGCGGGTCGGATCCCACGTAAAGCTGTAGGTCCCCTCCGTCGTCATCTGACCTTAGTAGATGTTTGCTAAAGAAATTAAATAACTCCATTATTACTGTCTCCAATCCTTTATTATTTAATTTGGGAAAGATTTCATTTAAATAAAATTACAGTTTTGTCGATGAAAGTAAACAGTAAAATTACAGTAAATAAACTGTAAACGTATTTCGAGTCATTTTATATCGTGAAAAAATTTGCTTACATTTTGTTAATATCCTGAATGGAACTGTTGGGAAGTTTTCCTTGAACCTTCGATCAAAAATGGGTCGGAGAATTGTTCAAAATTGAGAAGGAGCAATGTTCCATCGAAAACCGTTAATCAAACTCTCAAAAGAATTTCAGAAAAAAAGCGTCATTTGGAATGGAAATTCCCAGAAAAAATGCGTAACGTGAGAGTCACAGAGATGGTTAGTTTCGGGAGGACCACAAACTGGCACACCGCTCAGACCACACTAAAGCGGGCCATAACTCCTAAATTATTATTATTAGTACTAGCATCACCGGGGTTCGAACCCCAATCTCCGTGTCTCGTCACTTCGTTTACGAACAAACGGTGCTACCCAGTGAGCCACTGGTGCTGGCGGGTTAGTTTCATGGTACAAAATCAAACCAGAGACTGTAACAGGATGAGGAAAGATGTCCTTCTTCAGCAGTTTACATTCATTTGAAGACGCCTAAAATCTTGGTAAAATTTAAGATTTACGATAATGAAACTTTTTGAGAGTTCAAAGTAATGACTTAAACTTAACCTAACCTAACCTAACCTAATTTAATAGTGAATAACTTACTTAAGGTGTAAATTACCTAAGGTATAGAAATCCACTGTCGTCAATCTGATATTTAGCCCAACTCTTTAATGAAGAATAGCTATTTCAGCGAAAATTTTAATAGGATATAATAGTTAGTTGGTTGTAAAGCGGACTCAGATCCAAGCTTCATTTTGTCGACTAGATCGACCTAAAGATAGGGCCTGTAACTGAGTGGATAAAACCGTTTCTTTTTAAGTGAAGTGATGACACGGAGATCGGGGGTTCGACTCCCGATGGGACTGGTAATAATAATCCAAGAATTAGGGCAATGGTTCGTATGATTCTGGCCTGGTCGATGTGCCAGTTTCAAGCACTCTTTACTCATCATTATATCGATCTGAAACAACGTCCTTGGTCACGGTGAGGTGCCGGAAATATTTACTCAAAAGAATCGACCTATTTAATAAAGAGAAAATGTGGCGCTCATAAATTTAATAAAGACTACAATGATACCAAGTATATTAATATGATTTGTACACTAACTGTGGAGAAAAAGGACTTACAGTGTGATGCTTACGAACTACAAATTTCAAATATTGTAAATTACAACAATGTGTATAATAGCCATTAAGGAATACAGGGTGATCCCAAAATGTGTTTCTAAAAATAATGTTCAATAAATTATTTTTGAGAGCACCCTTTTCTGGTTCACCGTGTAATTTTCTGAACCTACTTTGAAGTGCCCGATATAAAATTATGAAAAAAAATTAAAAAGATAAAAATAATATATATATATATATATATATATATATATTATATATATATATATATATAAAATTCTCCTCAAAGATAAAATAATGCAAACTATTAAAGAAAATGATAAACTGTTTACTTGAGTTATGCCCTCCTCCTCCTCCTCCTTTCGTTTTTTATAGTTGGGAATGTCACTTATTGCAAAGAGCAAAAGGGTTCCCAACCCAAGCCAAATGGGAATAGCTAATATTTGCTAACCTAACTTAATTTAACCTAACCTAACCGATCGTAACCTGACCTAACCTCAGTTAACCTAACTTGGGCCAAAGTGAGAAAGCCGTGGATAAGAATGAGAACGACGTTGAGTGAGAGTGAATCAATTGGAGAGCGCGCAAACTCTCACTCGCAGAATTTGCCAATTATTCATCTACAGTTAACCCATTAGTGCCCATTGGTACAATTCTAAAATCGATCCATTTTCAATGAATAGAATATTTCCTTTTAAAAGGAATGAATAGAATATTTCCTTTTAACCCTAGAATGCATAACCCGGGCCTCTGAGGCCCGCCGGGTGTTATATTTATCCGGTTATGCATTCTAAGGTTAAAAGGAATGAATAGAATGAATAGAATATTTCCTTTTAAAAGGAAGGAAATATTCTATTCATTGAAAATGGATCGATTTAAGAATCTTTTAGATTGCGTCATATCAATGACTCGTACCGAAGATCACGTGAATACGAGAAAAAGTGATGCAATAATGACAAACAATTTTGGCGGTAGAAAATTCTACCAATGGCCACTAATGGGTTAATATTAATTTTGAAAGGTTTATTCACACTCAACGCCATTCGCATTTTATTCCGCGCCAAAGAGCGAAGCCGAAAGTGAAAATTCTAAACGAGGCGTTTTCAAATCGGTATAGTCCCGATTCCACGACTTTCCCACTTTGGTCCGGGTTAGGTTAGGCTTACGATTGGTTAGGTTAGGTTAGGCTAATGTTAAGTTAGGTTATGTTAAATTAAGTTAGGTTAGGAAATATTAACCATTCCCATTTGGCGCTTTTACCGTGAATGGGAAAAGTCTGATACTGTTTCTCAGAGCAAGAAACTCTTTTTTTTTCCCCAAATGTGGATTCTTGACTTTTGTTCATTTGCATTTACAGACCACGAATGTGAATGACATTGAATGGGAAGTAATCTTTAATTTGTATGTAAAGTTATCTCTCTCTCTCTCTCTCTCTCTCTCTCTCTCTCTCTCTCTCTCTCTCTCAAGCCTGTTTCATTATGCTCTGTGTTTAAAACTAAAAACTTGTTATTGAATAGATGGTTATTGCTTTCGCAATGTTCACGGATTAAGGAATTAACTGGTCTGCTTAATGGTAAAGAAGTAGGGTCACGATGCTCAAGCCCATGTTGACCCATTTATTTGTTTATAGAGATTGTTATTAAACTTGAAGGTAGTGTCTTTTATGGCTAGGTTGAGTAACGAACTAACAAAGTTACTAAATTTAACCATAAAAGAGAGCCTTCACGTTTAATGGCAATTTCTATAAACATATGAATGGGATAGCCATGGGTTCTCCTTTGTGCTCCACTTTTACACACGCCTTCCTTTTCGTTCATGAAATTCGCTGGCTTCACGATTTCCCGCCCTCCTTCAAACCAGTTTTTCACTGTAGATTCGCGAATAACATTTTTTTTGCAACTGAAGCCCCCTTCTCATGTTGTCCAATTTCCACGTTATTTAAACTCCAAACATTCCAGTATTAAATTCACTAAAGAAATAAAGCAGAATTCCCAAATGGCACTGTTGGACGTCAATATTCACAGAACCAACAATAATTTTACAACTTGCCTATACCGTACGAAAACTTTCACTGGTCTTGGTACACATTTTTTAAGTGTAATTCTTTATGGCTACACAGTTAATTCCACTAAAACTTATTGATCGTTTTCAAGGTTTGCTCTGATTAGTTTTTTCATTTAGAAATTAATTTTTTAATGGATTTATTGACTTTAAATCTTAGCAAAAGGACATGATTATGAAATGCATTGGAACTTATTTGAATTGTCATATTTTAAACCCAACTCCCCGTCCCTACCGTTCAAAAACAAAAGATATACTGTATACCTTAGTTTGGTTTGGTTTTTACTTTCGTCCGAATTGTTCATGCTGACGAAGGTCGAGCTTGTTGCTCCACCTTAGACCTACAGCTTAACGTGGAATCCGAACCACGACCCACCACGGGTGGTTAGAAACTACAAAGTCCTCGCCCGGACTTGATCTCACGACCTCCCAATCAGCAGCAGCCCAGCGTCTTAACCACTAGACTACCCAGTGTATCCATTTATCTACCAACCAATTTTATTGTATGGAAGGATGAACAGCTAGGTTTGCTGGGTGCCGCATGCCGTCACTGGGAATCGAACTCGGGTCGCCTTTTATGGTTACATCAAACTAAGGATAGAAAAAAATGACCTAAAACGTTTGCTCGCTCAGTTTTATCCACAAATTGACTTTAAACTTACTATTAATTATTACTATTGCTATTAATTTACTATTAAATTTACTATTAATTTTCTTTAAACTTAAGGAAAGGTTTCCTGATGCTCGAGTGTTCTGCCCGCCAACTTAAGGAACGGGTCGATGAGCATCGTGGCATACTTTATTATCATCAAGTAGACCAGCTGAAATTTTAATCGCGAACATTGCGAAAGTAATAACCAGCTATTTATTTTTTCACTTTTAATTACAGCGCATATATATATATATATATATATATATATATAAGAGAGAGAGAGAGAGAGAGAGAGAGAGAAAGAGAGAAAGAAGAGAGAGAGAGAGAGAGAGAGAGAGAGAGACAAAACCCTAAATTAAATTAAAATTTGCATACAAATTAAGCATAATATATATTATATATACATATATATATATGTTATATATATATATATATATATATATATATATATATATATATACAAACTCAGAATGGTTCCCTGAGAAACTTATATGTTAAACACAGACCGTGCATGGAACAAGGAACTCTTCTGGGAAATTACATCCATTATAGTTCGAATAAGTAATGATAAATGACAAATACTATAGTTTTTTTCTTTTTCATGATGGAAAGCCCAACGAGGGCACCGGGTTACTCGCAAAGAGGTCCCAAAATATAGCTTCCCTCATCAGCTATCTGCAAAGCAGGTAGGATCCAGCTTTGGGACAGGATAGCTGGTGAGGGAGGCTATATTTTGGGGCCTCTTTGCGAGTAACCCGGTGCCCACGTTGGGCTTTTCATCATGAAAAAGAAAAAACTATAGTATTTGTCATTTATCATTACTTATTCGAACTATAGTGGATGTAATTTCCCAGAAGAGTTCCTTGTTCCATGCACCGTCTGTGTTTAATATATATATAATATTATTATATATATATATATATATTATATATTGTAATTTGTTTTAGCTTTTTATTTTAATTTTATATCCGACTATGAAAATTAATTCAATTTGAGATTACGGTTCGCTTTGTAATTTTACTGTTGTAGGTTTTTAAATTGTTAATTCCATCATGTAACTCTGACTAGGTACTTTTGGACCACCCTGTGTATATATATATATATATATATATATATATATATATATATATATATATGATACACACAGACAGTGCATGGAACAAGGAACTCTTCTGGGATAATTAAATCCACTATAGTCCGAATAAGTAATGGTAAATGACAATACCATAGTTTTTCTTTTTCATGATG
Organism: Bathynomus jamesi; assembly: GCA_023014485.1. NCBI lineage: Eukaryota > Metazoa > Arthropoda > Malacostraca > Isopoda > Cirolanidae > Bathynomus > Bathynomus jamesi. Next base: position 1,264,662 of record JAJOZX010000330.1, on the reverse strand, counting down.
CTAGCCCGACGCGGGCAACGGGTCACTCGCAAAGAGGTCCCATAAATATAGCTTCCCTCACCAGCTATCTGCAAAGCAGACAGGATCCAGCAGGGCTAGGCTGCTTTAAACCCTAGATCCATGTCCCAAAGCTGGATCCTGTCTGCTTTGCAGATAGCTGGTGAGGGAAGCTATATTTATGGGACCTCTTTGCGAGTGACCCGTTGCCCGCGTCGGGCTAGCATCATGAAAAAGAAAAACTATGGTATTTGTCATTTACCATTACTTATTCGGACTATAGTGAATTTAATTATCCCAGAAGAGTTCCTTGTTCCATGCACTGTCTGTGTGTATCATAAAAAATTCAGGGGACCATTCTGAGTTCATTTCCATATATATATATATATTATATATATATATATATATATATATATCGGCTATTGATTGGTGGCGTGGAAAACGCAGTTTAATAATGAACAGGAACACCAGAGAAAATACAAACATCCTTCAAGGTTTAATAGTACCAACGTTTCGGAATGCACTAATTCCATCTTCAGGGCTAAAACAATAAAATTCCAAATCACATAGAAAATTACAAAATACAAATTGCTTAATAACAATTTAAAATAAACTTTAAAAAAAAAAATTATAAAAAGTAGCTAAGAAAATGTAAAACATTAAAACTAAAAGGTAAATAAATGTGAAGTTAAAAAGTTAAAATTATAAAAAGTAAAAGCATTAAAACTGAAATGTAAATAAAATAAACTAGTACCTTAACCAAAACATAGCAGATCTATCGATGATTCGTCAGAATTTAGGTCTGGTTTTAGTTTATAAATAAACAGAGACTCCATAATTTTAAGCTTAAGGTCAGAGCTTCCAGCAGCAAGTACGGTGAAATTAGACTGTGAAATTGGGTGGTTATTGTTGTGCGAGTGATTACGTATGAGAGAATTAGGTGGTTTGCCAAGGGGTAAATTTGTACGGACCGATTTACCGAGATGTTCATAAATACGAGATTTTAAATGTCTTTTAGTTTTACCTATATATGACCCCATACAGTGGTCACACTTGTATTGATAAACTATAGATGACTTAAGAAGTGTAGGAATAACATCCTTGTATTTAAATAAATGGTAAATCGATTTAGACGGGGTGAATATAATTTTTATACACAGTTGTGGGTAGAATTCCTTGAGCAATTTTAAAAGTTTATTTCTAATGTTAAAACTTGAGGTTCCCATATAGGGCAAAGTGAAATACAGGATATCTTTGGGGACTGTAATTAAGTTTCTAGTTGTAGGGCTTATTAGTCTATTTAAGGTTCTGCCTATTGTAGTCTCGACCAGTCTAGAAGGGAAATTATTCTTGGCAAGGAGTTTTCGGATGAAATCTAGTTCATCGTGTAGTTTGAAGTAATCTGAACAGATATTGAAAGCTCTATTGGTCAGAGTCGAGATTAAATTTCGTTTGAAACCTAAAGGGATAAAGGAAGAAAAGTTCATAGTAAGATTGGTAAATGTCGGCTTTCGGTAAACGGAAGTTTCAAAAAGGAATTAGTTTTTATTATCTTAATGTCCAAAAAGGACAGAGAGCTATTAGATTCAACTTCTGAAGTAAATTGAATGTTAGGGTGCTTAGAATTAAGGTAATTACGAAACAAAGGGATATGGTCGGGTGATTTAAACAGGAGAAAAGTGTCATCAATATATCTTCTATAAAAAACCGGTTTAAAGTTGGAAGGACACTCATTCAACTTTGACTTCATGATGACACAGAAACGCGTTAGCTAAGGTGGGACCAAGAGGCAGACCCATTTGAACACCTTCAGTCTGTTTAAAATATTCACCGTTGAATATAAATATAAGGTCTTCCACGGAAAATTTTAATAGTTCTTTCATTTGGCCTCTATTAAAACCCTGCACAGTATCAGTATTATTAAAAAGATTATCAATACATATATCAATAGTTTCTGCAACAGGCACATTGGTAAATAAAGATTTTACATCGAAGCTAGCCATTGTGTAAGAATTATTATTTAATGAGGTAATTTCTCTAACGAAAGAAAAAGAATCCCGTGCTGTATACAAATTATAAGTTATAGGTGATAGTATGAACTTTTCTTCCTTTATCCCTTTAGGTTTCAAACGAAATTTAATCTCGACTCTGACCAATAGAGCTTTCAATATCTGTTCAGATTACTTCAAACTACACGATGAACTAGATTTCATCCGAAAACTCCTTGCCAAGAATAATTTCCCTTCTAGACTGGTCGAGACTACAATAGGCAGAACCTTAAATAGACTAATAAGCCCTACAACTAGAAACTTAATTACAGTCCCCAAAGATATCCTGTATTTCACTTTGCCCTATATGGGAACCTCAAGTTTTAACATTAGAAATAAACTTTTAAAATTGCTCAAGGAATTCTACCCCAACTGTGTATAAAAATTATATTCACCCCGTCTAAATCGATTTACCATTTATTTAAATACAAGGATGTTTTCCTACACTTCTTAAGTCATCTATAGTTTATCAATACAAGTGTGACCACTGTATGGGGTCATATATAGGTAAAACTAAAAGACATTTAAAATCTCGTATTTATGAACATCTCGGTAAATCGGTCCGTACAAATTTACCCCTTGGCAAACCACCTAATTCTCTCATACGTAATCACTCGCACAACAATAACCACCCAATTTCACAGTCTAATTTCACCGTACTTGCTGCTGGAAGCTCTGACCTTAAGCTTAAATTATGGAGTCTCTGTTTATTTATAAACTAAAACCAGACCTAAATTCTGACGAATCATCGATAGATCTGCTATGTTTTGGTTAAGGTACTAGTTTATTTTATTTACATTTCAGTTTTAATGCTTTTACTTTTTTATAATTTTAACTTTTTAACTTCACATTTATTTACCTTTTAGTTTTAATGTTTTACATTTTCTTAGCTACTTTTTATAATTTTTTTTTTTAAAGTTTATTTTAAATTGTTATTAAGCAATTTGTATTTTGTAATTTTCTATGTGATTTGGAATTTTATTGTTTTAGCCCTGAAGATGGAATTAGTGCATTCCGAAACGTTGGTACTATTAAACCTTGAAGGATGTTTGTATTTTCTCTGGTGTTCCTGTTCATTATATATATATATATATATATATATATATATTGTGTGTATATATATATATATATATAAAGGGTGATTCAAAAAAATTTAATACTTATATGGGAAAGAATTATAAATGTCATCTAATCAATACCACCAGAAAATGTGACTTAGGACTCTGGAAGCAACGTTTGATCGCTTTCATACATGCATAGATATTCGTGGGCAGCAAGAGAGACTGTATGAAGCACTGTTTGCATCACAAAATATGTTTACAAATAAATTGGAAATAAAATTTTTTAAAAAAACATACAAGTTAAAAAATTTGAATCACCCTGTGCATATATTATATATATATATATATATGTGTGTGTGTATATATATATATATATAATATATATATAATATATATATATATATATGTGTGTGTATATATATATATATATTATATATTATATATATATATATATATATATATATATATATATATATAATCGTAGAGCACGTTATGTTCCTAGTTGAAAACGACGTTTAAGGATAAAAAGGATGATTAACGTCGACGTCAACATTATTAGGATTTTATATCGAGACGTTTCGGAAGTTAAACTTCCTTCATCAGCGGTTATAAACAATAAAATAAAGATAACATAAAAACTGGCGGGAGACTAGTCAGACAGATATATTATATATCAAAAGAAGTAAGGAATTTCCAGCATACCGACCTGAATAACTTCAAGAATCAGCTGGACAGATTCCTGTGCAAAGTTCCTGACCAGCCATGCGTGGCTGGCTACGAGGGCGGGAGGAGATCAGACAGCAATTCCCTCCTTCACCAAATCCCGCGAATGAGGCGGGATGCTGCAGAGAGGTAGACCGCGGGTCGATCCTGAACCGTCGTTGAAACTCACCTAAAAGAACGATATATCCAAAGGCGTACTTTGCATTTTGCCGCCCCGAGGCATGGATTAAAGGACCTTATAGTTGTGCTATTTGATATCTCTAGTTTGCTATTAGAGGCTGGTGTTCTTTTTTATTTTAAAACTTATTTGTGAATCCATTTAATTTGTTAGTGTTTATAACTCACTTATTTTCCAATTTTGTTTTATTTGCCCAATTTACGATGAAATACCACAAAATTTGCCGCCCTAGGCAGATGCCTACTCTGTCTATATGTAATCGCGCCTCTATATATATATTTGAAGTGTTAATTAAACATACTTGACTCGAATGATGAGAGATTGTGTTGACATGAATGAAATAACTTTCTCTTTGAGTAATTCCATAGCGTCGAAGTTAAGAGCAGAATATGGAAGATAATGTGAGAAGCGGTTGTATTTGAAAGGAGAATAAGCGTAACAATATTCAGTGATATCTTCGTATCATATTCGGGAGACTGAAACGAGAGTACTGACTTTGATTAAAGAATCCTTCGCCAAAAGTAAAGTTTTGTTTTGCTGGCGTTATTTGACCTCTTTCACACCATCTACCTTTATAGGACGGAGAGGATCTACAGTTTTGCGTGGAATTCGAACCATCTGGGGGTCGCTACGTACTATTCTGGATAATCTGGACACGGAGCGGGGTGGTCCCCCCTTTCAGCTACAGCCCAGAACCAATGTCGCTTAACTTCGCTGATCGACGGGAAGCGGTGTTACAACACTGGCCACGATGTAACTCTGGGTTTAGTTCATCGCGAAACTGTTTACTGAGGTGGTGAGGCAGCCCAAGAAATTTCGGTTATTTTTGGTTATGTTTAAGATAAGTAAGTTTAAATTAGTTTAGGTTACGTGAAGTTAGGTTTTCTACAAATATTTTGTATCTTGTAAATTGTAAAGTTGGTGAAGCCTTCAAAGTGGAAATACCTCAATGAACTTTTTTTTAACTTTAACCTTCTAAGTAATAAAAGGTTCCTACCATTGACCGAACATGGATTCCCTTTTTTGGTATAGCTTTTTGGTGTATAGTGTCAAAAAGAGATCCAGTAAGTCCCCAGTTAGTGTCTATGCCGTCCCCAATTTGGTGCTTAAATCTGAGATGGACTTTTCCTTAACTTATTTTGACACGCGATACGAAACCAAACGGTTTAAAATTTTCGTGCTATACACGAAAATTTAATGCTTTTTGGCTTCTGAACTGCGATGGGTACCACGAAAACCCCCAGATGTTACTGGAGTATCTTAAACGGGAAAAGGTTAAGAACCATTGATTTACAGTGTTAAAATTTTTTTTAAAAAACAACGGTTTAAACCACCATGTCTGAATTTACCGCTTGGGTTGTAATGAAATTTTTTGAATTGTTTAATCTACTTCGTAACGGCAAAGATCACGTGACGGAGGGAACCTCAGATTTACGTGGAATCCGAACTATCTACGGGTCACTACATAATCTGAATATAAGAGAACGGTCACCCACTCAATTTACAGGAAAATGGTGACACAAACGCGATCCCAATACCTTTTTAGGGTAATACAGGAGGCAGATAATAAGTATATTATACAGGGTGATTTTTTTTCTATTCGAGAACCATGAAAAAAATAGCTATATCTCAAAACATACATCAGATAGAAACTTAAAATTTGTGTGTATATCGGCGTCAGCATATGTTGTACGCACGCGTATAACATCACAGCCCGTTTCTCTGAATTGCCTCACTAACTTCCATATCACTGACTTCGATGATTTATTTCAGTCTTCAAAATGACGTTGAAACTTAACCCGACACGATTTAAATGACTCGCATTTAATGTACCGTTCAACGATAACCACACATTCTTTCACACTGAACTCCATAACGCGACTAACGGGGTAGCGATCAAATGATGTTATACGCGTGTGTACGACATATGCTGACGCCGATATACGTAAAATTTTAAGTTTCTATCTTGTGTATGTCTCCAGATATAGTCACTTTTCATGGTTTTCGAACGAAAAAAATCACCCTGTATAAATCAGAGTAAATAGTTTATTTTGTAGCAGAGCAAAAAGTAAAGAAAGTTCTCAAAGAAATATTACGAAACTTTGGTCGAGCAATAAGGGTATTGTAGTTAACTAACAAAATAATATATATAGATATATATATATATATATATGTTGTGTGTGTGTGTGTGTGTGTGTGTGTGTGTTTTCACTCAATGAACGTCTAAAATACTTTTGTAGTTACAGATCAGCTTAAGTGGGAGTAAATTAAAAAGTTTAACATTTTTGCACATAAAGCATCATTTCTCCCATACGCCTATTTCAGGGTATGAGCAGCTCGCAGCAGCGCTGCCAAGTAAACAGGAGGCAATGTACTGACGAGGCATCCGTACGAATTTCATCAGCATTGAAAGCAACAATGCTTCTCGTTATCCACGTTCAAGGAACACCCAAATCCATATTTATTTTCACGCGATTTTCGTTGGTTTGTATTGCGAACACCTCCAGTTATTATCAGTCCAAGTGCTCGACTCTTCATGTGCAAGATGCACCTTATGTTTGTGTTTCCTCCCGAAGGCAGCATAAATTTACCTGTACATTGATGAGACGGAAAGAATTTGATTCCACCCGGTCAAGTAGAGCCGGTGGGTTGATCCATCTCACGCATGAAAAGCGTACTCCATACAGGGGCAGACGAGACCCCTGTAAAGAAACAGCAACTTACTGGTGGTGAAGAAACTGCGGAGAGTCGGTACAGCACACCTAACCTCTTAGAAGCTATTTGAGAAAGAGAATATACGTGATCTTTCCGGGAAAAATCACGAAAAAAAGGAAACGCCAAAAATGTTAAGAGAAGAAGAAAAATTGAGTTGTGTATCGTTGAAGATAAGGAAGATAAGGAGATAGATGTGTGAAAGATTGTGACGAGTAGACAGATAGAGGAACTAGGTTTTCGAGGCATTGAAAATCACGGGTTTTTCTCTGCCCCAATCAGAGATAGTAGAAAGACCAGAAGTCAGAAGAAGCTCCAAAGAAGCTATCTCACACGTGGTGCGCGCGCGAAAGAGAAGAGAGAGAGAGAGAGAGAGAGAGAGAGAGAGTTTCAACCAATCTCTACATTCGTAAAATAAAATTTAAACTCGATAAAAATCAATGGAAAGATTTTAATTCAATATTTTCATCGAACTAAATTCGATTTAAAATTAAAATAGACAAACGAATTAATATTAAAAAAAATGGAAAAAATTAAAGCAAAAATAATTTAATTAAAAAGTTAAAAACTAAAAATTGAAAGTTAAAACTCTAAAAGTAATAATTACCTATATATATATATATATATATATATATATATATGATGCAAACCGACAAGTAAAAAATTTCATCCCATATGTATATACAGTATATATATATATATATATATATATATGGGTACATATATATTGTGTGTGTGTGTGTGTGTGTGTGTGTGTATGTGTTATAAAACGCCCTATTGTTTACAAGGCAATAAGTGGTTCCCAAAAGCATAAAACCTCATGCGACAATTCATCGTTTTATTGCGCATTACTTAACACCCCCTTTACTCATCCTCCACGGCTTATCTACCTATTCTACCTATAGAAGCAGCGTACCACACCATGAATCGGAAGTTTGGACCACGAAGTTGGTGCTTCTACTCGGTCTGGCTCACTATGAGGGCCTACTACGGTATTAGCTTCATCTGCCAGAGTCGGGAGTGGCCTGGTTGATAATATTGGTTATGGGATACAAGTAGTAAGACATTCATGAAGATTATGTCTCAACCACATAACTCAATTAATCACATTAAACGTTATAAACTTCGACCATATCATTTTAAGTATCTTTTGAAGCATTGAGGGCTACTCCCCTAACTGCCAAAAAGAGAACCCACGCAGTAAGACCAAACAAATCAACCATGCCACAAACATATATAATGTTATAATGTTTCAGACCAACAAAGACCCTAGGATCCACTCATGGCTGGTCTACCTAACTGTGTTCGTAATCGTGTATTGTGTATGTCCTCCGTGGTGGCGGAGGGGACCTACAATTTTACGTGGGTTCCGAACCACAAGAACATAAGAAATTTATGTAAAAACTGCCGGTAAATTGGCAACAACCAATTTTTACGAAACTAAATATTTATCAATTTAAAACTAATTAATTATCGATTTAAAACTAAAGATAGAATCTCTCGATCCAGAGGATCAAGTCATAATAGACTACTATCCACAAATATGTACAATCTATATCTATTTATAACGGACATGCAAATATATCAGATCCAAAGAATCCAGTCAATTTCATTACGGTATCCATCAAGTCACGGTCCATATCGATTGCGGACCAAGTCAAAATTTACAACCATATACATTACACTTAGGAGGAAAAGTGTAGGTGTGGCTGTAAAGACTGTACAGTAATGTAGAAATGTGTGTGCACCCATTTTGGGTCTCCCATTTAAAGGTGTTTGTGGGGCAAGTGAAGATCATGAGTTTTTCAATACCTCACAGTACTATGGGGAGCACCGCTCGGCAGAGGAATCTCTTTAAATAGGGTGTGTAAGGACAGAGAGTATCCCCTAACCCAAGACGCTGCCTCCCTATATCCCACAACACTTGTGATGAGCTGTGGGATCTATCCCCACAAAGCCTTAATTTTACTACCTTAAACTATACCCTTTCTATCAACATATGCGTCTAATCGATTTTTAAACATGTTTATAGACGTGCTACTAATTACTTCTACCGGCAAACTATTCCAGCTATTTACTATTCTATGCGTAAAAACGTTTTTCGCAACTGCTGTCTCGAACCTTCTACTTGTTAACTTACACCCGTTATTTCTAGTCCTATTATATTGAGATATTTCGAAAAAGCTATCTCTATCTACGTTATCAAACCCATTCATAATTTTGAAAACCTGGATTAGATCACCCCTTAACCTCCTAGTCTCGAGTGTTGTCAATTTTAACTCCTTAAGCCTATCCTCGTACGACTTTGACCTAAGCGCCGGAATCATCTTAGTTGCCCGTCTTTTAACTCTTTCGATTTTGTCTATATCTTTGCGCATATACGGATTCCAAAATTGGACCGCGTACTCCAAATGGGGTCTAACTAATGATTTATAAAGTGGAACTATAATATCGCGCGATTTGTACTCAAAATTTCGAGCTATAAAACCTAACACTTTGTTCGCCTTATTGACCGCTGCTGTACTTTGTTTCGCTACTTTTAAATCACCAGTGACTATAACTCCTTAATCTTTTTCCTGCTCTACGCTTGTTAAATCTTTCCCTGACATACTATACGCAAAATTACCGTTACGCGAACCTATGTGCAAAATTTTGCACTTATCAACATTAAATCTCATTTGCCATGTGACTGACCAATCAACGATTTTATTCAGATCTTCCTGAATTTTACCTCTATCTTCGTCATTAATCGCCCTACCACCCAGCTTCGTGTCATCCGCAAACTTTGAAACTGTACTGACTAGGCCGACATCTAAGTCGTTAATATATATAAGAAAAAGCAAGGGGCCCATTACAGAACCCTGAGGAACGCCACTCGCTACATTAGCCCAACACGACTCCGCTCCATCAACGACCACCCTCTGTTCCCTGCCTCGCAACCACTCTTCTAGCCAATTTATTACTACACCCCTGATTCCATGAGCCTTAGTTTTTTCAATGAGTCTTTTGTGCGGCACGGTGTCAAATGCTTTTTGAAAATCTAAATACACTACATCAACCGCCCGATGTCTATCGTAAACGTCAACCACGCTTTGGAAAAATTCTAAAAGATTAGTTAAGCAAGATTTGTTTCGCCTAAATCCGTGCTGCGTATTTCTAACTAGCTTATACACTTCTAAGTGTTCGACTATACGATCCCTAATTATTGATTCCAGTAGCTTACCTACACCAGACGTTAAACTGATTGGCCTATAATTTCCCGCCGCACCTTTATCGCCTTTCTTAAAGATAGGTGTTACGTTTGCTAACTTGAAATTATCTGGTACGCACCCCTCAGAAATAGACGCATTAAAAATCTTTGTTAGCGGCACAACAATGCTATCTTTTAATTCTTTTAGTTGTATGGGATATATGGAATCCGGCCCCGGTGATTTACGCGTTTTCATTTTATCAATATAGCGCGTTACCTCCCCTCCAGTAACCACCATATTATCCAAAATATTACCATTATCAAAAGGTATTATGTCTGTGACCGTAGGGATATTTGTTACATCTTCTATAGTAAAAACTGACGTAAAAAATTCGTTTAGCAAGGTAGCCATTTCCTTTTTTTCAGAAACTAGATCTCCGTTTACATTTTTCAAAGGCCCCAAGACGCCTTTTACTGGATTTCTATTATTGACGTATTGAAAGAATGCCTTAGAGATATGTAGTTGTTTCGTAACAACAGATTATCTTTATCGCACTTATATAGCCTATAAGCCCTATCTCTACTCTTTATAATGTCTCCTACTCTAGAAGTAAACAACAAGGGCTTGTTGTTTACTTTCGCACGTTTAATTTTGTACGGTACACATTCCTCATTTATAGTCCTAAATACTGTTTCGAACGATTCCCACATTAGTTTTGCGTTGGAGTTCCCCATCACGTTTTCCCAATTGACGTGTGACAATTTATTTCGAAATTTACTAAAGTCTGCGTGCTGGAAGTTAGGAATTTTAGTCGAGTTAGCTGGTTTCGAGTGACTTACTGAGAGGACAAACTCCACCATATTGTGATCGCTATTGCTTAACGGTTCTATTACTTGAAGATCAGTAATTAGCCTATCATCCGTAGTTATTATTACTAAATCTAAAATACTGTCCAACCTCGTAGGTTCCCCAACCTTCAACCTTTTGACTAAGAAAGCTATCCTCGAGAAAATTAACTAAACGATTACCTTCCGCGTCTCCCTGCATTGTATCGTAATTTACGTTGGCGCAATTAAAGTCACCCATTACTAAAGCCTGCTTACTACCGATTATTCGCTTTAGTTCACGATATAACGCTTCGTCCGTATCAGCTGTTTGATTAGGGGGCCTATATATAACCGCAACAACAAGTTTGAAATCGTTCAATTTAAGTTCTGCTATAGTCGAATCTATCGGTTCTGGAATTGTGTGCTTTACTTCTATAGCGTTCGCTATATTATCTTTGATATACAACATAACACCGCCTCCTCGCCTACCTATTCTGTTTTTAACAAAAAGTCTATAACCTTTAATTTGATACTCTCATATATATATATATATATAATATATATATATATATATATATATATATATATATATAAATGAATAGAGAAACAAACTGGAATGAGAGACGAGGTAGATTTTGTACGGTCTCAGCTGCGGTGGGACAAAGGGCAATGAAAACGAGGATGGAAAATACCCTCAAAATACGAGGCCCAGAGCTTTTCAATGTCCTTCCAAAAGAAGTGAGGAATCTCCAGCACCGCGACCTGAATAACTTCAAGAACCAGCTGGACAGATTCCTGTGCAAAGTCCCTGACCAGCCATGCGTGGCTGGCTACGAGGGCAGGAGGAGATCAGACAGCAATTCCCTCCTTCACCAAATCCCGCAAATGAGGCAGGATGCTGCAGAGCAGAAGGGTCGACCGCGGGTCGATCCTGAACCGTCGTTCAAACTCACCTAAAGTAACCTAAAGTAGTATAATATATATATATATTATATATATATATATATATATATATATATATATATATATATATATATATTATATATATATATATATATATACCTTATGAACCTTATGTTGTTTCGTGTGTTGGTCTCTCTTCACACGGAGGTCAAGCTGGTGGCCCCGCCTCTAGGTCTGGCCTGGTGGAGGAGCGAGTTGCTTTCTTGCGCTCTCCACCGTACATAGCCAGGCACGCCCGGCTCATCTGGTACTGTCCTGAGCCAGGCATCCAGTCTTTTCTTGAAGACTTCAACTTTGACCCCCGTTACGTTTCTGAGGTCCTTAGGAAGCTGGTTGAAAAGTCTTGGCCCCCTGACAACCAAGCTATTTTCCTTCAGGGTTGAGGAGGTCCCTTGTCGTGCTTTTAATTTGGGAACACTACACATTCTGCCTTTCCTATTTTCCAGTGTTGTTTGAATGGTAATTGGGTTTAGTTTTAGGTTTGGTACCAGTTTTTCGATCATTTTCCATATGTAGATTATGATGTACCTCTCTCTTCTTCTTTCCAGTGAGTACAGATTTAGTTTACGTAGTCTTTCCCAGTAGTTGAGTTCTTTGCAGCCATCAATCTTGGCTGTGAAATGCCTTTGCGTTTCTTCTAGTTTATTAGTTTCTTCCTTTTTATATGGGGACGTCAAAACTGAGCAGTATTCAAGTTTTGGTATAATCAGTGTTTTTAGCAGGGGAATCATTACTGTCCTGTCCCTTCTCTTGAACGTTCTTAGAACCTGTCCGGCGACTCTTTTTGCTTTATTTATCGCTATCTGATTTTGTGTTTCGAATTTCGCATCATCTGTCATTATTATCCCGAGATCAATCGCTTTCATGCTTCTCTGAATTTCCTGTCTATCTGGAGCATAATATGCAGTCTGTTTAAGTTCTTCTTTTCTACCATATCTCAAGAGCTGAAATTTCTCGGCGTTGAATGACATGTTGTTGTCTTCTGACCATTTGTATATTTTGTTCGTGTCCCTCTGCAAGGCCTCCACGTCATGTACATCGCTGATTTTTCTGCTGATCTTTGTATCGTCTGCAAAGGATGTTACTATACTATTGCTGTTTACTCCGCTGTCTATGTCTGTTAGCATGATAATGAACAGGAGTGGGGCCAGTACTGTCCCTTGTGGTACTGAGCTGCGTACTTCCGATTCTGATGATGATATACCTTGAATTTTGACGACCTGCAGACGATCACTAAGGAAGTTGTAGATCCATTTTCCCACTTTGCCTGTTATTCCCATGTCTTTAATTTTATGTGCTATTATACCATGGTCACATTTATCGAAAGCTTTAGCAAAATCTGTGTATATAACATCGTAGTTGTCATTGCCTTCCAATGCATCTAGGATATTGTTGTAGTGCTCTATTAGTTGTGATAGGCATGATCTACCTGATCGGAATCCATGCTGATTTTCGTTGAATCTTTCCCGTGTCTCCAGGAAATCATAAATTTTCTCTCTAACTATTCTTTCAAATACTTTGGTGAGGTGGGACGTCAATGACACTGGTCTATAGTTCTTTGCTTGAGATCTGTCCCCTCCTTTATATATAGGGACAATGTTTGCTCTTTTCAAGATGCTCGGTATTTCCCCAGTGTCTAGGGATCTTCTCCATATCCAGTATAAAGGTGTAGCTATTTCATTTTTACAGTTTTTAATCAATAATGCGTTCCAATTGTCCGGACCTGCAGCTGAATGTAGTTTCATTTGTCTATAGCTCTCGCTACATCTTCTGGTGTAAACTCAAAGTCTGTTATATACTCTCCTTGCAATTCCTCTTCAAAGAATGCATTTATGTCAGGTATCGCTTTGTCACTTTTTGGGGTACTGAAAACTGATTCATATTGAGCTCTCAATGTATCAGATATTTCTTTTGGATCGTCGGTTAGTTCATTATTTCCCGTCCTTAAGGGCCCAATAGCGGCGCGCGTTTTTGTTTTCCTTTTTGCATAGCTATAGAAGTATTTTGGATTTTCCTTTATTGCTTCTACCGCCTTTTCCTCTTCCCTCTCTGTATGGTCCTTAATCAGGGCTTGTATTTCCCTATCGATACCCTCCAGTTTTTCTTTTATTGTTTTCCTGCCATTATCTCCGCAGTTTCCTAACTTCGCCTCCACTCTCTTTCTTTTGCGGAATAGTCTTCTCTTTTGCCTTTCTAGCCAGCTCCTCTTTCCTTTTGGCTGTGATTTCGGAGCATATTTTTCTAAAATTCTCAGCGTTTTTTCCTCCAAGTTGTTAGCATTTCTTCAGTTGTTTTATTCTCGAAAATTGTTCTCCATTCTATTTGGGCCATGTGCGATCTGATTGCTTCCCAATTTATAGTCTTCGAGTTTAAGTTAAAGGCCCCGAATTTACTTCTTTCCACAATATGTGTATTGTCTTCTAATGCTGCCATCATATTTGTTGATATCTCGATTAAGTTGTGGTCTGAGATAATGGTTGGGGTTATTTTTATATCAGCAATCAAGTTCGTGTTATTCGTGAATACCAGATCCAGGCAGTTATTTTTTCTGGTATTTTCTGTTATCTCCTGTGTCAGCATAAACTCGTTTGTGAGAGCCATCAACATTTTTGCTTGTTCCTGATCTTCTCTTGTGCCCCCCTTGTCCTGGTGAATATATATATTCCTATTCACCTTTTTGTATTTTATAAATGGGAAGTTAAAGTCTCCGCAGATCATTATATTGGGGGATGGAGGGTTTATGGCCTTTATTAGCTTTCTAATGTCATCAATGGCCTCCGAGAATTTTTCGGTTGGGGTGCTTGGAGGTCTATAGATGACTATTACTATCAAGTTTAGTTTTTCTATTTTCACTGCTAGGAGTTCCACATAGCTGTTTGATTTACTTATTATCGTCTCTGTCATATGACCTTCCTGTACATATATAGCACAGCCACCTTTCCGTCTCGTCGTTCTATCCGCTCTTAGTAAGTTGAAGCCCTCTATATTTATCTCTTTCTTATCAATACAATGTTCGCAGTTTTCACAATTTCCTTGGCAATCTTTAAGATGAGTTTCTGTGAGGCATGCGATGTCCGCCCTTGTTTCGTCCATAAATCCTTTCAGGTACGAAACCTTATTGAGTGATTGGTTTGGTCTTATTCCTTGAATATTAGCCAGGACAATTTTTATGTTCTCTGTTTTTCGTTGCCCCTTGTGCATTTCAAGTTCGTTTTCCTTCGATATCGCTTGATTCGTTGCTCTATGATCCTCCGAAAGAGATCCGTTTCCTCCTACTTGTATTGGTAGCTTCTTGCCCGGTAGCGATTTGGCTCGGGGGTTTCCAGCTGTGTCAACTGCATGTGGATGACATTTAGCATTCGTAAGGTGTCTGAGATGTTGAAAAAATTTTCTTGTTCGCTTATTGTGTTCCTATTGTTGTTCCTATTGTTATTTTTATTCCTATTGTCATTTAAACTTTTTCCTTTGTTCGTTGAGTCCGTCGGGAGATGTTGATAGTAGCATTTATTCCCGAATTTGCAGGTTCCGTATTTTGCGTAAGTTCTGCAAATGTCCGGGTGGTAGAATTTACATCCGTCTCCAAATTTACAATGACCATTATTATAGAAGAAATTGCATATTGGGGGATGTTCATATATACATTGTCCTCTTTTAAATCTGCAATTATCTTTTATATAATACCTGCATATAATTCCTTCCCCATATTTACTCTTGGCTTTTGTTTTTTGCTCCTTATTGGGGGACAGTTTTACTTCGTTTACTTGACTGCCCTCTTGTCTTGTCCTATTTGTGCTATTTGTGCTAGTTGTGTTTGTGTCCTTCGTTGCCCTTATGCTGTGTGTTGTCTTTACACTCTTTGTCGCCTGTGTGTTTTCGGCCTCATTTTGTGACGGTATTTGAATTCTTTCTATTTCGCCTTTCTCCGTTTCTTCCGTTTTCCACTGTTCTTTGTTTCCACTTTCCTCTTTCATTCTCTTCTCGTAGTCTCTTTCTGCTTTAAATACCGTAAAAGAGTTTAATTCGGTCAAGCAGTTCTCGCAGAAAAATTTTATTCCATTAAACTGCTTTGCGTTCGTTATAAGGGAGATTTTTTCATCTCCCCATTCTAGGCATTTAAAATCAAAAAGTAGCTGACAAAAATCGCACCTCATCGCCTCTGTCTCAGCTGTTGCAGCTTTACAGATACCACAGAGTTGCATGTATGCATTAATTTCCATGTTGGTGAAGTGACTCAAAAAGGGGGTATTATGGGAGGTATTGGGTGGGGGATGACTCAAGCTGTGTGAGGGAAAGAATTTTCCGTTACTCCAGGGTAGGGGATGTGGCACGCTGTATACTTCTCACTGATTGGTCCTCTCGACTGTGGCTGCGGGGGATAATGGGGGATATTTGCGGGCACTTCAAAAAACAAAACTTTCCTCACAAAGAGACTCGGAAAAATAACAAAAACAAATGCTGTATATATTAATTCACTTTGATTTTATTCACTTTTTTGGTATACGCCGCGATTTTTACTTTTTTAAAAAGAAATACCGCTATGCACTATCAATTAACTCACAATATCGGCACCGTTTAAAACTGATTAACTGCAGGATTTTTACTGTAATATCGCTTTTATTCGGACTTCGATCGAAACACGGGTTGTAAACTGTGAAATCGTAAAATTTATATATCGTATATATATATAAAATCGTGTGTATATTATATATATATATATATATAACCTTGGTTTTGCTACCGCCCGAATTATTCATTCTGACGAAGGTCAAGCTTGTCACTCCACCTTAGATCTACAGTTTAACATGGAATCCGAACCACGCCCCACCAGCAGCCCAGCGTCTTAACCACTAGACTACCCAGGGTACCCATTTATCTACCAACCAATTTCTTTATTGTGTGGAAGGATGAATAGCTGGGTTTTGCCGCGCGCCGCTTGCCATCACCGGGTCTCGATCCCGGAGCTAATAGAATTCTAGTCAGTGACACTAACCACTACACCACCGAGGTACATATATAGGGTGATTAAAAAAAATATTAACACTTATATGGAGTAGAAACATAAAAGTGCTAACATTTTTTGAATCACCCTGTATATCGTTGCTATCGGAATTGCTCTTGCCCCTCTTCAGCAAAATTATCTTCCAAAGCGTAGAAAATGTGTACGACGAAGGATTAACTGAAATATTTCAGTTTATTACACTCATAAGAAAAAGAAAGGGCGAACTTCGTTTTCGATTTTGAAGCGGCCGGAAATAAATGGTCATTGTTTGTGTTTGTTTAAAGGGAAACTAAAGTATCTATTTTTTTTATTTGAAAAGCATTTACACAGGCTGTTAACACGATTTTTGTCTTCACTGAAAAGATTAAAGTTTGAGGAGTTTTGTCCACGATGACGTCATCATGGAAAGGTCTGTAGAATTCTTTTTCCATTTGACGAATCCGGATTCATTTCCAAATTTTATTTGGTCACAGAAGACGAAGTTCGATCGAGTCTTTTTCTGAATGAAGTTCTGAGCTCACAAATCTCCCGGATGAGGGGAAATTTCAGAGAGAGAGAGAGAGAGAGAGAGAGAGAAAGACTACACATTCAGTCACTGATTGGCACTATCCTAAATTTATGGTGCCAATTTGTCGTGTGAACCTCTCCTATTCAACTCCCAAATAATTCGATCAAAACTTTATCAATACCAAATAATAAGACACACACACACACACACACACACACACACACACACTCTCTCTCTCTCTCTCTCTCTCTCTCTCTCTCTATATATATATATATATATATATATATATATATATATATATATGGAGGAAAAAACGCTGAGAATTTTAGAAAAATATGCTCCGAAATCACAGCCAAAAGGAAAGAGGAGCTGGCTAGAAAGGCAAAAGAGAAGACTATTCCGCAAAAGAAAGAGAGTGGAGGCGAAGTTAGGAAACTGCGGAGATAATGGCAGGAAAATAATAAAAGAAAAACTGGAGGGTATCGATAGGGAAATACAAGCCCTGATTAAGGACCATACAGAGAGGGAAGAGGAAAAGGCGGTAGAAGCAATAAAGGAAAATCCAAAATACTTCTATAGCTATGCAAAAAGGAAAACAAAAACGCGCGCCGCTATTGGGCCCTTAACCCTTAACTGGTCGCGCTGGCGCACGCAGTGCGCCAAACCGACAAAAATTTGAAATATTTGGTGAATTTCGCTGAAATATATTTGCCGTTACAAGGTACCCTCCTAGTCACTCACGAACTGTCGCGTAGAGTGGTTGCCGTTCTCTGCTGCGTTTTCTGTGTCCGTTAGGAGCTCCGATTTCAAATTTTTTCGGAGACGTAGCACTTTGTGCGCCGCGCGCCCAGTTATGTAAGTAATCTGTAAGGGATTGTTTTTTCTTTTCTACACCTGTTTATATTCATGTTATTAGTTTTATTTGTGATGCTAGCAATGGGCTTACTAACACGTTGGATGCCAACCGACATTTTGGCTGTTTACCTTGCTGTACCAACCACGTATGATTCTTTGAAATAAACAAGAAAAACGACCCACCGGTGGGTCGTGCGGTACCTACTGAACACCCTACCACGACCCACCGGTGGGTCGTCTGGAACGCAACGTGTTAATGTCACAGAAATGTTGACAGACACCGAATAACAAGAAATGCATACATAAACATCTAAAATACATTTATTTTACTCAAAAATGATTTTATTTACCTTTAAAGTCATTAAAGGACTACGGTGTATTCCATGCGCCGCGCGCCCACTTAAGTTTTGAATAGGGGTGCGCCCAGTTAAGGGTTAAGGACGGGAAATAATGAACTAACCGACGATCCAAAAGAAATATCTGATACATTGAGAGCTCAATATGAATCAGTTTTCAGTACCCCAAAAAGTGACAAAGCGATACCTGACATAAATGCATTCTTTGAAGAGGAAGTGCAAGGAGAGTATATAGCAGACTTTGAGTTTACACCAGAAGATGTAGCGAGAGCTATAGAACAAATGAAACTACATTCAGCTGCACGTCCGGACAATTGGAACGCATTATTGATTAAAAACTGTAAAAATGAAATAGCTACACCTTTATACTGGATATGGAGAAGATCCCTAGACACTGGGGAAATACCGAGCATCTTGAAAAGAGCAAACATTGTCCCTATATATAAAGGAGGGGACAGATCTCAAGCAAAGAACTATAGACCAGTGTCATTGACGTCCCACCTCACCAAAGTATTTGAAAGAATAGTTAGAGAGAAAATTTATGATTTCCTGGAGAAACGGGAAAGATTCAACGAAAATCAGCATGGATTCCGATCAGGTAGATCATGCCTATCACAACTAATAGAGCACTACAACAATATCCTAGATGCATTGGAAGGCAATGACAACTACGATGTTATATACACAGATTTTGCTAAAGCTTTCGATAAATGTGACCATGGTATAATAGCACATAAAATTAAAGACATGGGAATAACAGGCAAAGTGGGAAAATGGATCTACAACTTCCTTAGTGATCGTCTGCAGGTCATCAAAATTCAAGGTATATCATCATCAGAATCGGAAGTACGCAGCTCAGTACCACAAGGGACAGTACTGGCCCCACTCCTGTTCATTATCATGCTAACAGACATAGACAGCGGAGTAAACAGCAATAGTATAGTAACATCCTTTGCAGACGATACAAAGATCAGCAGAAAAATCAGCGATGTACATGACGTGGAGGCCTTGCAGAGGGACACTAACAAAATATACAAATGGTCAGAAGACAACAACATGTCATTCAACGCCGAGAAATTTCAGCTCTTGAGATATGGTAGAAAAGAAGAACTTAAACAGACTGCATATTATGCTCCAAATAGACAGGAAATTCAGAGAAGCATGAAAGCGATTGATCTCGGGATAATAATGACAGATGATGCGAAATTCGAAACACAAAATCAGATAGCGATAAATAAAGCAAAAAGAGTCGCCGGACAGGTTCTAAGAACGTTCAAGAGAAGGGACAGGACAGTAATGATTCCCGTGCTAAAAACACTGATTATACCAAAACTTGAATACTGCTCAGTTTTGACGTCCCCATATAAAACGGAAGAAACTAATAACTAGAAGAAACGCAAAGGCATTTCACAGCCAAGATTGATGGCTGCAAAGAACTCAACTACTGGGAAAGACTACGTAAACTAAATCTGTACTCACTGGAAAGAAGAAGAGAGAGGTACATCATAATCTACATATGGAAAATGATCGAAAAACTGGTACCAAACCTAAAACTAAACCCAATTACCATTCAAACAACACTGGAAAATAGGAAAGGCAGAATGTGTAGTGTTCCCAAATTAAAAGCATGACAAGGGACCTCCTCAACCCTGAAGGAAAACAGCTTGGTTGTCAGGGGGCCAAGACTTTTCAACCAGCTTCCTAAGGACCTCAGAAACGTAACCGGGGTCAAAGTTGAAGTCTTCAAGAAAAGACTGGATGCCTGGCTCAGGACAGTACCAGATGAGCCGGGCGTGCCTGGCTATGTACGGTGGAGAGCGCAAGAAAGCAACTCGCTCCTCCACCAGGCCAGACCTAGAGGCGGGGCCACCAGCTTGACCTCCGTGTGAAGAGAGACCAACACACGAAACAACATAAGCTAAGCTATATATATATATATATATACAGGCCCGTATCCAGGATTTTTTTTCGTGGGGGGGGGGGCACACCAACTTCAGAAAATAGATAATAGTTTGTATAGCTCTTCTTAGGAGCATTGAGGGTGCATAGGGTGGCGTTACTTTAAATTCATTAACTGCAAGTAGATGATGTATGAAATGAAGCTCAGAAAAAAATTCAAATGAATGTCTCTGAAATCAAAATTTTATTCCATATTCAAAAGCAAACTTTTATTTCTGTAGAACTAAAATCATCGTAAGAAAATGCGGCGATCTGTAAATTATTTTACGAAACAAACGATATGTAATGTAATATAATTCAGTGGGAAGATAATTTTTTGGCATTTTTTACACAAAAAAAAAATTCCCGCCACCTGGATGTTTTCATTCTTAATGGGATTGTTCACTGGTAAATTTGTAATTTGTTCCGTAGTATCACATTCAGTTAGGACAATATTTTCACTTTGGGAACTTTGCCCGTCACTAGTATCAATTCTCTGCCGCTTAATCGGCACAAAAAATGAAGTAATCTTCTTCATTAATTCTGAAAAGATGATAACACTCAAGTTAATAACACGAAAATAATACACCTATATGAACTAAGACTAGCACAAGCACAATCCACAAAACCAACAATATGCCGGTCTGTGTTGACAGCCAGCGGCTATGCCGGTAGCTATGCACTCCACCAACACACCACATATAAACTCACACAAACAACATCACTTTAGCTTTGCTAGACTCAAATACCTTTGTTTATATCAAATTTTTGCTGACTACGCTGCTCTTCTTTTGACGTTCAGCAGCGTCTTATACAAAATTATATTATTAAACAAAAAAGCAAAAAAATTTAAACCCTTCAAAAAAATATATTTTCGCGAAATTTCGGGGGGGGGGGCACGTGCCCCTCTGGCCCCCCCTGGATACGGGCCTGTGTGTATATATATGGGTGGTCCTCAGCTATAGGCAAACAAAACTATTTTCATATTTTTTTTAACTTGGAATCTTTTATTTTACTCCATATACACAGAAACAGTAGTGTTATACTTTTCATAAAATCGATGAATGAATGTTTAGGGGTTTCCCCCCATTACACGTATAATGGGGACAATACTAACAGCATTGTGATAAGTAATTTTCAGTGATATGTTTCTAAAATGGGCCTGTGGGTCAACTCTAATCCTTTGCATACCACGTTCGGCAGAGTTTGTGGATTAAATTGTCATACTTCTGAAATTCAGAGACTTGGTCAAAGGTCACGAACTTGACTACCTCCATTCTCCAATTGTCCTTGAACGTGTAGACATCAGTTTTTATTCGACCTCTTTCACAGGTTTAGCCAATCATGGCTAGTGCTAGTGCTACTGATTGACCCAACATCGTTACAGATTCTGGGAAATAAACTTCCTTCGAGGAATCGCGGTTTGGCACTATCCTTTTTGTACCATTCAGAAGAGAAACTTCCCCTGAATGAGAGTGCTAAAGCACCGTTGAAAACAATTACTGGATTTTGGGAGAAAGCCCAAATCTCCACCGCCCATCAGAGTGACCTCGTGAAACGTCTTCTGAAACTCTACTGCGAGTGGCAATCACTACATAAAAGAAAGTCCCGCTGATCCGCCACTCAAATCGCAAACGAAAACACTTCGTGTCCACCATCGATAAACTGTACAACATCGAGGACGAGGACGCCCTGTCTTCGATGAAGATCGAAGAGAACAAGCAGTTCCCCTAGCCCCTAAGAGGGAGAAGGCCAGGAGAAGCAATATGTCCGGTGTCGACGTGAAGTTAACCATCAAGGAAAAGAAGCTCAGCAGCAACAAAAATACCTCAGGCGGAAGAGAACCCACGAAGCGGAGTCGAAAGAATGGAGAGAGAGGCGAGATGGCAACCCTCGAATCGAACCCTCGAATCGAACCCTCGAATTCGAACCCTCGAATCGAGCAGCAATAGCAACGGTGGTGAGAATACTACGTCCAAGGACAGACAGCTACCGAGGGAAGAATGCTCACACGCAGTAATTCGAATTCGAATCCACCGGCCCTGGGTTCGATACTCGATGACGGTAGTCGGCGCGCAGCAAACCTAGCACACCTGTTCATCCTTCTATACAATAAAATTGGTTGGTAAGTAAATTGGTACCCTGGGTAACCTAATGGTTAAGACGCTTGGCTGCTGATCTCGTAGGAAGTCATAAGATCCAGTCCTGGCGAGGACTTTATAATTTCTGACTATTGGTGGTGGGTCGTCGTTGTTCGGATTCCACGTTAAGCTGTAGGTAGGTGGAGCAACACGCTTAACTTTGACTCGTCAGAATGAACATTTTTGGTTAACCAAGGTTACATTTCAACCTTTCAATCTTCCAAATGTTCCGTGCGATGATTCCTCATTTCACGAAGGTCAAGCTTGTCGCCCCTCCTCTCCACATTATATATATGTATATAATAACTAACTACTATATATATATATAATAATAATAATAATAACAGCGGAACTAATTTCGAAAAGAATGTAAATATATATTTATGTTCATCCCATTTTCTATTCAGTGAGTGCAATTCGGAATATTAGTTTCGTGTTTATGGGGTAACATTTATTAATTTATTTACATCCACTTTCTTTGGTTAAAATCGGACTTAAGAAAATGGAAATGAATTGGTTTAGAAAAGAAAAATGAAAAAATGTGGATTTTATGTATTCTTTGAGCTCCATTTTGCGTGAAGGAAAAAGTTCAGATTTAAGCAGGAAGTTTATTTTATTTAATTTTCTTTTTCAAATTTAAAAAAAAAAAATAATAAGAATTTTAAAGCGATCTTCTTATTCGAACTTGTTAATTTACTAATAATTTAATTAAAGGTAACGTGTGTGTGTGTTATATATATATATATATATGGAATGTCAGGTATGAACGGACCTATAGGACTACCTACTTATCTTTACCTTACTTTACCTATCCTAACCTAACCTAACCTAATCTAACCTTACGTAATTTTACGAAACCTAAACTAGACTTACTTAATCTATCTTTAACGTAACTAAGAATAAGCCGAATTTCTTGGGCTGCCTCACTACCTCACTAAACGGTTTCACACTTAACGTAACCAACCTACAATAACTTATCAATTTTATGTTACTTCGGTCAGATGTTGCAAGTTCTTGAGTCATATTCCATGTAAGGTACCTTAGTTTTACACCATAGATTTGAGGGCTACGTCTTGGCCAGTGTCATAACAGTGAAGTTAAAAGACATTGGGTCTGGTTATTAGTTTGATGGGGACCGCCCTCTGTGTCTAGATTATGTCGCGACCCGTGGTTCGGATCCCACGTAAAGCTATAGGTCCCCCTCCGTCATATGACCTTAGATGTTAAACAACCCCCATCATTACATTACCAGAGAGATCTGAGTGAAATCCTGCCATTTCCTCGAGTGCCGAGGGGTTGGTACGGAAAACAACTCTGAGCGCGAGAGAAAAAAATAACTAATAAATGATGAGGTTGTTTAACCTCCTTCGCAACATCTGAGGTCATATGACAGAGGGGGACCTACAACTTTACGTGGAATCCGAACCACCACGGGTCGCTACATAGTCAGGACGCGGAGAACGGTCTTCCATCTAACTACTACCCAACCCAATGTCGCTTAACTTCGCTAATAGACGGGAAGCGCTGTTAAGACATTGGCTACGACACGAGCGAAAGTGTCGTGTGTTTCTTGTGTTGAAATATGTGCCAAGTTGTGCTTACGTTTACCTAGTCGAAGCTTAGTGGTCAGGGCCTTCGCCTTCTACTCAAAAGGTACTGGGTTCGAATTCTGTTGAGATAATTTTACACTAAGAAAAAATCCTGCTTGGTCACGCGTGATATTCCATATATAAAAGGAACGTCATAAAAGAGAGAGAGAGTTTTAAACCTTAAAATTCCTTCATATATGCTTAAATTAAAGTAGTAATAGATAAAATGTAATAGTATACTAACTTTTATAATAGTCTATAAAACTATCTTTAAATTGTTCAGAAGTTTTTCCTAGTAAAAGTTTATAACTCGGTATTAAGTTTTCAAGATCATCATAACATTGTCGAGCAACATTTGGAAAAAACGTTTTGGGTCGGTTTTATTAACATTCACCGATTGTCGAGCCGCAATCCTCATATTTTATAATGGTAACCTTTGATGAATTAATGTAGGAAATGGAAAAAAAATAAAGTAAACAAGATAATTAACCAAAGGTGAGACATCTCAAATAGTTATACTATCATTTGAAGGAGTTTCTCAGGTTGCAAATACAAAACTAAAATGTTCATACATTGTTGTTCAAACCAACGTTAAAATGTTATAAAGAGACTAAGCGTCATGCCAATAAGCATCGAAATGGTCAGAAAATGTTGACAATCAGCCGGAAAGTAGAATGTTAAAACTTTGTTCCTTCAGAGATCGTATAAAAACAACAGTTTTAGACCCTGTTCTGACTTACAGAAGCAGCGGGAACGATAGTTTTTGCGAGTAAAGTCATAGGAAGACTTAGTAAAGAAGAGCTCGGAGGATGTAAGGCAGGAAAGAAGGCTTGGCTGTCACGGGTCATTCGCGAAATGAGGCTGCATAAGAACATAAAATTTAGACCTCTGAGGATTGGGTTTAAAAGTGCTTTGAGGTAATTAAAATTAACTTTGAGGTAATTAAAGCCAAGTCTTAACATTAAATAGGATTTATACCCTTTTCAACAGTAAGAATTGTCCTCCCGTTGTTGTTTATTTGTGTGTCATTACAATAATTAAATTTTATGTTGTAACTGTTTAGAACTTCGCATGCAACTTTCTTAATTGTAGGAGAGGCCTACAATATGGTATGGAATTTATATCCTACGAATAAAGCTTATTATTATCACAGATAAGTGCACAGTGGTCACAATTTGGAAATCACGGTTATCTCGATTTACAAATAACCGCATGAATAATGTATATATATTATATATATATATATATATCTATATATTATATATATAATACTCTGCAATATTCATATATATATGAAGATTGCAAAGTGTGTTTCATCTTTGAGAAAAACCTTTTTCTTTTTCGGTGTACTTCGAGGATCCAACTTTGAGGTTTCCAGGGATCTCTCTCTCTCTCTCTCTCTCTCCTTATGTATGTTAGCGGCAATAGGCAGAATTATGCAATATGCTTAATGATTAGGCAATAAGTAAATGACTAGGCATTAGAACTAATGCCTAAAAAAGCAGGCATTAGGCTTATTTCCTACATTGGCATTAAGATTGTAGATAAATTAATGGCCATGAATTTGAAACAAAAAATTTTAAATAAGTTTTGATAAATTCTCCAAAATTTGGCGATATTACCTACAAGAGAATGATAATTTTAAGTCTTGGGAGCTGGAAAAGTTGATCTTCCAGAAACCTTTTTGAGGTAAGCAGCGCCATTTTTTGTTTTATCTTAACTTTATTTTTGTATCATTATAATTTTAATTTTAATGTTTGATAATTTTATAGATTATTTTTTCCTTTTTTTATATTTTGAGGTTATATATCTAATTTTATATATAATTTTTTTCCTATATTTTAGACTTCACCGTGATTTGCGCACTTGACAATGGGGGAACAAGAACAATTATTTTATGAAGAAATAATGACAAGATTTTAATTCAAGCAAAACGAGAAATATTTACAACAGAGATAAGTATTTTAACGTGATAAGAGATCTAAAAGCTTCCAAACGGAAAGAAAAGAGAACAGCGGCTGATTACTACAATCTTGGACGGTACGATATACTGACTGTTGGAGGTATGGAACGGTTGATCACGAAAGTCCCTCAATCATCCGAAGCTACATTTAAAATCTTTGCGTTTTTGGTAGGACTGTTTGGGGTGCTTGAAAAGGCGCACGAAGAAACTGGACATGGGGGAAGAGATAGGATGATTCGAAAACTGTAAGAAAGTTATGCAAATGTATCAAGAGACAGCACTGAATTATTTTTGTCATATTGTGAGACTCGCAGCCTGAAGAGAAGACATATTTCTAAAGGTGTTGTTGCGCGACCAATCATGTCAAAAGAATTCAACAGTCGCGGTCAAGTAAATTTATTAGATTTTCAATCAAACAGAGATGGTAATTTTAGATTTATCATGGTTTATCAAGACCATCTTACTAAGTTTTGTATTTTGAATGCGTTAATGTCAAAACGTGCTTCAGAAGTTGCTTTTCGTCTCGTTGATGTGTTCACTCTCATCGGAGCTCCACATATCCTTCAAAGTGACAATGGTAGAGAATTCGCAGCATCAGTAGTGAATGAGCTAAAATTAATATGGCCGGATCTCATTCTTGTAGGTGGAAAACCACGTCACCCCTAATCTCAAGGCAGTGTGGAACGTTCAAACGCGGATATTCATGATATGCCCAGGGCTTGGATGAGAGATAACAATAGCCAAAAATAGTCTATTGGTCTCAAATTCGTGCAGTTGCGGAAAAACTCATCCCTAAATAGAGTGGTAGGATGATCACCATACGAAGCTTTATTTGGAAAATCAGCGACAGTTGGACTATCGTCTAATGCTTCTATACCAAAGGAGGTCTTATCTACTCTGGAGATGAAGGAAGATCTTGATAGATTGACCAAGGAAACTGCCGTCGCCTCATCAGAAGACGAAACCGATGATAAGGACCCTCAGCAGCTCGTTGATGAACAGAAGCCACAAGATGTTCGGACGCGGGTAGCTGACTATCTTTTACTTATTTTTAGATATATATATTATTAAAAAATACTTTAGACATATATATTATTATTTTAGACATTATATTATTAAAAAATGGTTGTATATTCTAAATCTTTAAATGTGTATATGCCATTAATTAATAATTACACTGGTATGCAAATGAAATATTTTTGTCTGCTGTGAGGGTTTTTTCAACTCATATTATATAATTCGACCATGCTGAATTCGAAAATGACATTGGTTTTCCTCAATCAGGTCAGGTTTTTTCTCTATTGGCCATTTATTATAAGTCCAATTTTATCCCCAAATTTATTGATTTTTTTAGCTTAAACACTGTAGATACGAGTAATATTATAAGAACACTCGTGAAAAATGAAAACATTGTGTGAATAAATACTTTTATTCATACAATGAATATGGAAAAAAGTTTATTGAGGAAGGAAGGAAGTTTTTTTGGCTTTCCGTCTGTGTTTTTCTTTGGGCACGTCTCGCTTCAAACACCAGCAATAGTCCGCCAGCATATTGATATCCCAGTTTCCCTGGTACCTCTCTTCCATTATTTTGATATCTTGGTGAAATCGTTCACCCTGTTCCTCACTATAATCCCCGCAATTTTCAGGAAAATAGTCCAAGTGGGACCACAAAAAGCGCATTTTTATGGACATGCGCGACCCATGAGCTTTGAAAGCTTCCATCAAGTTTTCGACAACGGACTCGTATTCTGGACTTCTACGCTTGCCAAGAAAATCAGTGACAACTGATTTGAATGCCTGCCAGGCATTCTTCTCACAATTGGAGTCATTGCGTTTTCGAACTGAGTATCCTTGATCAAAGTTCGAATTTGAGGACCATCAAAAACCCCAGCATTTAGTTTAGCATCAGATATATGAGGAAATTTACTCTCGAGATATCGGAATGCTGAACCCTCCTTATTCATTGATTTGATGAAATTTTTCATCAAGCCCAGCTTAATATGAAGTGGTGGGAGCAAATTTTTGTTGGTGGTACAAGGGCACTGAAACGACATTATGCGACCCAGGTTCAAAATTCTCTCTGGATGCCCATTCACGCTGTGCATAGTGCTTCTCATCCGCTCGGCTATCCCATTTGCAGAGGAAACATGGGTATTTCGTGTATCCCCCTTGCATTCCCAATACAAATGCCACAATCTGAAAAAAATGAAAATATTTAAAGAATTTAGAGAATTTGTTCTATCAGATAAAAAAATCTATGCATTGGACTGTATCACTTCTGTGGGGAAGTTAAGTGTTCTTATACGCTCTCAAATAACCTTTGGAAAAACAACATAGTCAATAGCAATAGTTTACTTATGATATTAGTATTACCTTCAAATCTCCACAGATCCTCCAGTTATGTTGGTCGTATACGAGAGCATCCAGTAAAATTTTCATGTTATCGTAGCTCTCAGTAAGTTGTACGGAATGTGCTACAGGGACTGCTGCAACCCTATTCCCAATGTTGAGAAGTACTGCTTTCAAACTTCGTTTAGACGAGTCTATAAATAGCCTCCATTCTGATGCGTTATATGGCAGGCCCAAGGATTCGATTAGCCCCTCAAATTGCAGCAGTACACTAAGGAAGAGGTATTTTCGTGCACTGCAAAAAACTTGCGGAATTCTTCCTCTCGTTTCCTATACCAGGAGAATGTTGTTCCCGGAGCCAGAAGTTGTCCTCTCGAAGTCGTGAGCCCAAGATCTCGGCAGCTAATTTGGAAAGTCCTAAATCCCTGGTAAGATCATTAAGTTTGGCCTGGTTGAGAGGCCTCGGCTCATTTGAAGCGGTATTTTGAGGTATATACTACTGGGACTGGTCATTGGCAATTGGTCATTGATTCATCATCAGAATCATCGAAGTCCAGGGTTTGAGGTGGGTCGGGTATTGGAATTCCAGGACCATGGGGTACAGGTCTCATAGCAGAAGGAATGTCAGGGTATACAACAATGTGTTTATTCTTCTTGTTAACTCCTGAAAATAGAAACACAGAAACATGGATATAAAACTTGCATATGAAATAGAAGAAGCATTCAGACAGTGGCGGCTCGTGAGGGAAGGCTGCGGTCTGTAAGATATGAAATAGGTCGATGGAGTCTGTATATTTCTTTCTTTTTCATTCATATTGTCCCTTCGGGGACAATATGAATGAAAAAGAAAGAAAATATACAATCATTGTATATGTAAATGTAACTTGTATAACAATATGTATGTGTAAATGTATTTTCTATAACAATATGTATATGTAAATGTATGATTACCATTATGGTGAATATTATGCTATATATGGTGAATATTACATTATGGTGAATATTATGTCAAGTTTCATACGAGGATTTCAAAATATTTAAGAAAAATAAATTTATAAGCCCACCTTGGAGGTTTGTCATGCAGAAATAGCAATCTGTCACGTGATCCTTTCCTTCTCTCCAAATCATGGGAATTCCAAAAGGCAAAGATTTCGCTCTGCCTTTGCTCCATCTTCTCAAATTTTCAATGCACGTCTTGCAGCACATATGAGGGGGCGAAATTTTTGTCCTGGTCCCCTAGCTTAATTCCAAAGTATGCTCTATACATTGTCTTCACAAATTTTGTGATTTGGGACTGGTTATTTGGCATGGTAAGTTGGTAACCGTCCCACATATGTAGCAGAATCTATTGGGATCATTTTTACACGCTCTATTCATTATGAAATATTTTATCTATATGCCTGAAAAGTAAAAAAAAAAGATATTATACAAGTGAAACAAGTGATGATAGATGTTACTGTTCCAATTCCGCTTTGACAAAATCACGAAAAATTCTATTTTACTTATGAGGCCATAGCCGGATAACCTGAGCTGATTGAGAAAAACGGATTGCAGATTCGAAATCAGCGGAAAAACTCTATAAGAATCACTTACAAAACCCTTGACAGCAAAATTGATGCATACCAGTGTTATCATACGCTTTTCAAATGGAAGAGATTCATTACGTGGTATGCGATAAATAGACTTTTGATGCCCATTCTTGCGGGAAATGTATGTCCTCAGTCCATACCATCTGTGGACAACTAGTTGATGATGACCAGGAGGGTTATGGCAGCAAGATTTTGTGCCTTAATTGTGCTAACGATCAAAATCGAACGAATGAACCATCGTTC
Organism: Bathynomus jamesi; assembly: GCA_023014485.1. Lineage (NCBI taxonomy): Eukaryota > Metazoa > Arthropoda > Malacostraca > Isopoda > Cirolanidae > Bathynomus > Bathynomus jamesi. The sequence continues at coordinate 1,234,430 of JAJOZX010000330.1, read as the reverse complement.
TCAGGCAAAAGAAAACCAAGAGAAGCGAGCTAGTTCTATGGTGAGGAGGAGCAAGAAGGCCTTAGGTACTCCAGAAGTTGGACAGACTGTAGTTATTCCTGTGCCATTGTATGATAGAGGAAAAGGTGTCAGCAAGAATATTTTGGGCAGGATAGTAGAGGTATGAATTTTCCCTTTCCATCAAAGTTATTATTTATATTTCTACTGGTCACAAATCTAGACTTAAATAATTTATATTGCGGGTGAATGATAGTGGCAGAAGCACGAGCGCTACCGGGTACGGAACGCCGAAGAGCATGTATGGAATCACCGAAATGAGCGTCTGCGAAAAAAACCGACTGACCGAAAATGATACTAGATGTGACACGACTGTCAGCATCGGAGAATCTACAAATCAACAATCGATTTCGGGAGGACGGGGCTTCTTGCGATGCCAATGTGTGACAAAATGCGAATCAAACAGATGCGAGTGTAAGAAACAAGGACAGCTTTGCGACAGCAGATGCCACAATTCAAGTCTATGCGAAAACAAATAGCATAAAACTGTTGTTTTTTTAATATTATTTTAAAGATTGTTTTAATGTGAAGTAAAGTCTGTTTTACACCTTGTAGGCATTAGGCCTAGTGACGATTCCATAGTTATAGGAATTAAGCTTAATTCCTAGGCATTACGCTTATTCCCGTGGTATAGTAAGGCATTAGTCATAATGCTTAGTCATTTACTTATTGCCTAGTCATTAAGCTATTTGCCTAATTCTGTCTATTGCCGCTAACATATATACCTTTCCTTTCAACCTTTCAAATGTTCCATGCGATGATTCCTCATTTCACGAAGGTCAAGCTTGTCGCCCCTCCTCTCGAGTTGGCCTGGTGAAGTAGTGAGTTGTTTTCTTGTACTCTCCACCTCACATAGCCAGGTACGCCCGGCTCATAGGGGATTGTTCTGAGCCAGGCGTCTAATCTTCTTTTGAAGATGTCCACCGCAACACCACTCGTGTTCCTTTGGTCTTTGGGTAGCTAATTAAACAGTTTTGGTCCTCTCACAACAAAACTATTTTCTTTCAGGGTTAAGGATGTTCCCTGTCTAGCATTTAATTTGGGAACACGACACACTCTTCCTTTTCTACTTTCTACTGTTGTTTGGGGAGGTACAGGGTTCAAAGTAAGATTATGGACTAGTTTCTACTGTACATTATTTTCCAAGTGTAAATAAATGGTGTATCTATCTCTTCTCCTTTCCAGTGAATATAGGTTTAGTTCATGTAACCTTTTTCAGTAATTTAGTTCTTTGCACCCATTGATCTTATGCTGTGAAGCTTCTCTGAATCCCTTCTAGCTGTCTAATGTCTTCTTTTTTACATGGGGATATTAGGACCGAGCAGTATTCCAATTTGGGTATGATCAGTGTTTTCAGTAGAGGAATTATATATATATATATATATATATAATTATACTTACTTTGTGGGTTACTTTGTGTGAGTTCAAACGACGATTCAGGATAGACCTGCGGTGGACCCCTCTGCAGCATCTCCTTTATTTGCGGGATTTGGTAAAGGAGGGAATTGCTGTCTGATCTCCTCCTGCCCTCGTAGCTAGCCACGCATGGCTGGTCAGGGACTTTGCACAAGAATCTGTTCGGCTGGTTCTTGAAGTTATTCAGGTCGGTGTGCTAGAGATTCCTTACTTCTCTCGGTAGGGCATTGAAAAGCTTTGGGCCTCGTATTCTGAGGAAATTTTCCATCCTCGTTTTCATGGTTCCCTGTCCTACAGCAGCTAAGACTGCACAAAATCTTCCTCTTCTGTCATTCCAGTTTCTTTCTATTTCATTTCTAAGGTTAGGGACAAAGCCCTCAAATATTTTCCATATGTATAATGTATATTATTGTGTACCGCTCTCGCCTTCTTTCGAGAGAGTAGAGTTTCAGAGATTGTAGTCGAGACCAGTAGTCTTCACCTTCCGTTTCTTCTGTCTTAGACGTAAAAGTCCTTTGTATAACTTCAGTGTTCGCAATGTCTCGTTTTCTGTATGGGTTTGTGAGTACTGAGCAATACTCAATTATTGGTAGGACTAAGCTCTTCCATAATTTGAGCGTGATGTTTGCTTTTCTGCTGCGGAAGCTCCTCCAGATGATTCCCATTATTTTTCTAGCCGTTGTAATTTTGATGTTGTAGTGCTCTCTGAATTCTGTATCCGACGACATTATTACTCCAAGATCCCTGACTCGTAGATTTGGTGTTATCTGTTTGTCTTGCGGTATAGAGTTAAAAACCAAATATGAAGTTGAAACGATTTTAAATGTTGACAGATCCTGAACACGACAAACTAAAAATTAAAAACAGTTATATAATTATTATTATTATTATTATTATTATTATTATTATTATTATAAAGGTAAAGTAATACAATTAAAAATGTTTTTATTATTTTTTAACTGTATTGCGTTAACCTTGTTAACCTTGTTGCTGTTCCGTACGTTGGTCTCTCTTCACACGAAGGTCAAGCTGATGGCCCCGCCTCTAGGTCTGGCTTGGTGGAAGAGCGCGTTGCTTTCTTGCGCTCTCCACCGTACATATCCAGGTACACCCGGCTCATCTGGTACCGTCTTGAGCCAGGCATCTAGTCTTCTCTTGAAGACTTCAACTTTGACCCCTGTAACGTTTCTGAGGGCCTTTGGAGGCTGGTTAAAAAGTCTTGGCCCCCTGACAACCGAGCTATTTTCCTTCAGTGTTGAGGAGGTCCCTTGTCGTGCCTTTAATTTGGGAACACTACACATTCTGCCTTTCCTATTTTCCAGTGTTGTTTGACTGGTAATTGGGTTTAGTGTGAGGTTTGGTACCAGTTTTTCGATCATTTTCCATATGTAGATTATGGTGTACCTCTCTTTTCTTCTTTCCAGGGAGTACAGATTTAGTTTACGTAGTCTTTCCCAGTAATTGAGTTCTTTGCAGCTATCAATCTTGGTTGTGAAATGTTATTTAGCGTTATAATATATATATATATATATATATATATATTCCCGGCCCTAGCACCCAAGGATGATGGGGCTCGACCCTGCAGTCCTTGTCATCCTTGGTCTTTTTCCACTTCGACTGTCCCCTCCACCCTTTCTTTTTCCTCTGTCTTTCCTCTCACTTTTTCTTTGTTTTTCCGCCGAGATATGCCCTTTTAAATAGAGGCGAATCGGTTCTTCCCGAACTTAAAAAAAATATATATATAGTGTCTCGTTCGCACTATAATAATTGTTAATTATAATAAAAATAATTATGTTAATATTAAGTATGATTGCTTGAGTCTGGGGTCACCATTGATCTTTTAAGATCAAATAATATAATTAATTAAGAAAATTAATAGAATGAGTTTTCTTCTTTTATTAATTAAACAAAACAAAGGAGATTTAAGTGAAACAAATAAACGTTGCAGTTGTTTGAATAAAAGTTGTATTGAAATGTTATAAATGTGCATTTGATTAATGACTTCAGTATTATAATAACGCTCGAGGTAATGAAAATCTTTATATAAAGTTAGGTGAATGACACAAGGCCAATGGGCCTGCTACGCGTTGTTATATGGTGATATCTTTCGTGTCACTGCTCAACGAGGCGAGATGCAGTCGAGGCGTCGTGCCCGGGAATTCCTTATAACGAGGTTGAGGTGTGACGTTTAGGGCGGAAGGAAAACTTTGAGTTATTTTCGCGATGTAACGTCATTTTGGCCGTGATTGTGTCGATGGAACAGCGTGCCCATTGTTAAGGTGAAACTGCGAAAGTACCTGAAGGCGTCTCTGTCACTATATATATGTGTATGATTGTTATTATTATTATTATTATTGTACGAAAACATAAAAATGTATTGTCACGAGTGTAATTTGCATTTTTCATAGTCCAAAATTTCTCTCTCTCTCTCTCTCTCTCTCTCTTTCTCTCTCTGTCATTTTTAAAGTTGTCACAATGTTGTTTCAAAGTCTGCAAAGGGAACTTATCTGCCAGAATTTGTGCTTCACAAGAATTAAGAATGAATAAGTAATGCAGTTTCAAATTACCACTAAACTTTCGGTTTATACAACAATTGTTTTACAACTAACACACACACACACACACAGACACACACACACACACACACACCATAGTACGCTTTAACTATTCTTAATAGTCCAACCTAACCTCAATCAATCTACTAAAGTGTAACGCGATACTGATAGTAATAATAGCACTTCATATTCGATCTATTCATTACACGCTCTTGTTTGTCTAGCGATATATTAATTTCTTTTTCACTATATATATATATATATATATATATATGTATGTGTGTGTGTGTGTGTGTGTGTAGAACGAGTGTGTGTAAAACACTTGGTTTTTTTAGGCGTGGGGATGAATATCGGTTGCATTTTGGATCCGACGAATGTCATTAGGGTTCATAGGAATCATATCAAGTAGAGGAGGGGCAGCGTAATGCAGAGAGGGCAAAGACGCAACATATATAATGGGAGGGGGGAACTAATAAAAATCTGATGGAGTCTTCATTTAATAGGGAGATACACGAACAGAGAACCCGTTCAAAGAGGGTCATCTTTCCTCTATGGCCCTGGGCAATGAAACGGAAATTTAATGTCTATTGTTCAAAGATATATTATAAAAGGACATTTGGCAACTATACGAGTCTTGAAACAGCAGCGCCTCTAGCGGCAATCTTTTTCTTTATATTAATTAAATTTTGTTAATAACTTATTACGATTCATTACATTAGATATGAAAATATAAATTAATAAATAATTATGTTAAAAGTTAACATAAATTAAGGTGCGTAAGGTTGTTTTTTTCACTAAATAACAATGATTGATAATTTTACCACAAACTCTAACCAACAGTTACTATAAACTACAGGGTGTTTTAAAAGTCGCGCAACTCAACGTGTATATATATATATATATATACATTCAACTGCAAAGAACACGCAGTATAAATAACGTAAAGAACGACGCTTGTATAGGAGATATTCCGCGCAAGACGAGAAAGAGAAAACAACAAATGAAAAAATGAAGTACTTCATTTTTTCATTTGTTGTTTTCTCTTTCTCGTCTTGCGCGGAATATCTCCTATACAAGCGTCGTTCTTTACGTTATTTATACTGCGTGTTCTTTGCAGTGAATGTATATAATGTTACGGCAAGCGGGAGGTGCCCCCTTGGGGCATTGGTTTCTGCGAGTATGTAGAGGAATTACGGCATTTGGAAGAGTGTAGTCCATGGTGTAGTGGTTATCGCGTCTGACCGGCAATCGGAAGATCCCGGGTTCGATTCCCAGGTGGTACTTCATTTTTTCATTTGTTGTTTTCTCTTTCTCGTCTTGCGCGGAATATCTCCTATACAAGCGTCGTTCTTTACGATATATATATATATATATGTATATATGGGTCAATCCCAGAATAGGCACCTGATGTACCTCAATCCCAGATGAAGCACCTGCGTTCAACCTCAATCCCAGAATAGGCACCTTGCAAGGAATTAAATAAAAAAAAACTGATGATTACAAAATTTATTGTTTATACAAAGTTTATTACAAATGTAATAAAGGCAAACTTATAAAAGGTTTAAAGTGGTTTAATGAATAAAGAAAAATTTTAGATATTATAAATTCCTGCAATATGAGCCCGAATGTTTCTGAATCCAGCTGAAGCAAATCTATCTTGCCACATAAATTGGTATAGATATAGGTTAGGTTAGGTTAGGTTAGAGTTGATTTTTTCAAATATTGATAAAAACAATGAAATTATATCCCTAAAAACTGTTTATATTTTTTTCTCCTCAATCCCAGATTAAGCACCTGTGTTTTGCCTCAATCCCAGATTAAGCACCTAAAAATGATTTCAGGTGCCTATTCTGGATTGATTATATATATATATATTATATATATATATATATATATATATATATAAGGAATAACGCAGTGCTTTAAAAGGAATAATTAAGGGGAACTCGACAACAAACAGACACACAAAAACATATCAGTGAAAAAGAAATTAATATATCGATAGACAAACAAGAGCGTGTAATGAATAGGTCGAATATGAAGTGCTATTATTACTATCAGTATCACGTTACACTTTAGTAGAGTGATTGAGGTTAGGTTGGACTATTAAGAATAGTTAAAGCGTACTATTATATTTTTTACTAAGAAAAAGTGTAATTGATTGAAGGGGGCGAACGAAGGGGGGGGGGACAATCATGATTTAATAATTTAAGAAAATAATATAATAATAATAATAAAAACAGAATTATTTTGAAAATTAAATACGAACATTTTGTATTCTTATCTGCGTTAAATATGGTCACATTAAATAGGAAATGACTCGTCGAATATAGATCGACGAAGAGATGGAACGACGTTGAACAGAGGTACAATATACTCTATATAAAAGAGATATATATGTGTGTGTGTGTGTGTGTGTGTGTGTGTGTGTGTGTGTGTGTATTGCAACCGTGAAATGCTTTTAGAATGACACTGTGTTAAATTTATGCAGGAAGGTGCATCAATGAATAATGTGTAAGTCATTATAAATAAGTCATTATAATTAAGTCATTATAAATAGATAAAAGCTATTATAAAGTTGAATAACGATTTATTCCAAATTGGAATTTAAAAAAATCATAAATATTACTTATCAATGGGGAATTACTGAGATAATGGATCTAATTTGTCATTTGTGTGTTTGGCCTCCCTTCTATCAATGGACCAATACTCTCTTTACACTGCATTTTTCTTTTCGCAAACGAGTAGAAGTATTTGGGGTTATTTTTTATGTTTTCTGCTACCTTGTTTTCCTCCTCGTTTGTCTTATGTATGAATGTTTGCTTTAGGTCCATTTCTATTTCGCCTAGTTTCCTCTCTAGTTTGAGTCTCTTTGCATCAGTTCTGCATCTGTGGAGATGTTTTACGGTTTGTTTCCGTTGTCTAAATAGTGTTCTGATTTTCCTTTCAAGCTTACTACGTTTTTTTTTTTTTTTTTGTCTCACTGGAACATGTTTCAGTGATATAGGTGAAGTAGCAATTCCCAATTTATTTTCTTTAAATTTATATTTAAACCTTTAAATATTCCTTCTGACTCTCTAGGATGCGTTTTCGGACCTCTGGGCGCTAACTTCAGTTCCATATCGATTTGGTTATGGTCGGAGAAATTTATGTGCATTACCCTTTTATTTATTATTATCTCATTGTTTGTCAAATTAAACCCAAAACGTTCTCTTTTCTAGTGGTTTCACAGATTTCCAGGGTAAGAACATAATGTTCCATAACATTTAATAGCATTATGGCTTGGGTTCTATCATCTTTTGTAATGTTGCCATGAAACTTTTTAACATATACTCTATATCTTCGTCATTTTTCTTCCATGTCATGAATGAGAAATTAAAATATCCAAAAATTAAAATATTTGTTGCTGGAATTTCAAGTAATTTTAACATGTTTGCTATTTCATTTTTAGCGAATTGGAATTAACTTTTTGTGGTGTTTGGTGGTCTGTAGACGTCCATAATGGTTAGGTTCATTTCTTTTACTTTCAAAATAATAATTTCGACTGTGCTGTTTGATTTGCTTACCTTCACCTCCTTCACCTCACATGTGTGTTTTTCACGTAGATACAGCACCCTCCCCCTCGTCTAGCAACTCTATCTGTTCTGTATATATTGTAGTCCAGCATTGCTGCTATTTCAGTATCTTCGATGCAGTTTTCACAACCTTTTTCGCATTTATGTAAGTGTGATTCCGTCAGGCATATAATATCTATGCTGGTTTCCATAGCTATATTTTGTAAGTATTATAATTTGCAGTTTGCATGGCCAGTATAGAGGCCTTGTATACTTGTGTATAATATATTTACAGGGTTTCTAATCTTCGTGTTCGGTTTTCCTAGATAATGGTCGTTTCCTGATCGATGTAGGTTCCTGTTTGGTGTTATTGGTCCACTGCATTTAGGAGTATTAGGGTTGCGGCCCTTCATAACTCTGTGGTTGTTATATTATCGGTGGGTGGTGTTGAATAGAAGGGTGATGTATGTAATGCTGTGGTGTATGTATCTGCGAAGTTCTGTCTTTTCTTGTTACGAGAAGGGTTAATTATTCTTTATCATTCTCATTTCCTCTAAAAAAATATGCTTCATTGCTCTTGTTATTACTTCTATTTCGGATATGATCTGTTCTTTCTCGTTCTCTTCTTTGAGTATCCTTAATGTGTAAATAATGTGGAAATAATAATAATTGCACAAGAACGTTTGGTATTTATATAATAATAAAAAAAAATTGTTATAAGCTCATGAAATAGTTGTATAATGCGATAAACCTGAATTTACTGCCTTTTTCCACACAAGGACTGATTATGGTTGACAGGTCACATTTTAAAAATAGCTTTGGACAAAACTTTTGGTATGACTGTACAATGATCACCCACGAAAGACACCCAAAAATTGTAACACTTTTGCAGAGAGATTCACCCTGTGATTGGTGTCTCTGATTCGCCCAATTATTGTCCCTAATTTTTACTTGAATTTTATTCAAATGCAGCAAGACTAAACACACTTTTCATACTGCCACCTTCCGTATTACCTAACGCCTCCTAAGCCTATGTAAGCTTATCTAAACCTATCTAAGCCTATTCCTTATTTACAGTCTTAACATTTCTCAGAACCTAATAAATAATTTTATTTAAATGAATTTCGGGTTTATTGACAAAAAGAAACGAGAATTCTAGGCCATAAATTTGGTCCTGAAGATTGCCATTGAACATTAGCGTCAAAAAGTGGTATGAAAGGATGCTTTTACGACGACACAAAATATGGCAACACTGTAGTAAAACAAAGTTGCTATCTCGCGGGTCTTAAATTTATTTCCTTTATCGCACTCACTATTTCCAGGTTTCTATACTGTGTCCAGATTATAATTTAGCCATCTACGTGACCGATATCTTATACAGGGTGCTACAAAAAGTAATTTAAGTTACACGCATTTAATTCTATTCGTTTTAACAACAATATCTTCAATCTTCGTAAAAATATTTTGTAATTATTGCAAAAATAAAAATAATGTTTTTCATATCGAAATTTTTTTTCCAAAACGGAGATTAGAAAAATGTCAAACACGCGAAAATAAATTCCTTTCAATTTTTCATTTCAGAGAAAAATAATTTTTTTTACTTTTCATAAACTTTAATAACTTTAATTAAACAAATATCAATCACTCGGGCACTGTATATATATATGTATATATATATATATAATGTAAAGAACGACGCTTGTGTAGAAGAGCGTTCCGCACAAGATAAGGAGGGAGAACGAACAAATGAAAAATGAGGTACCACCCGGGAATCGAACCCGGGATCATCCGATTGCCGGTCAGATATGCTATCCACTACACCATGGACCTCGATCAATCAGAAGTCGTAATTCTCCTACATACGAGCAGAAACCAATGCCCTGAGGAAGCAATCGCATGCCGTACATATATACATTTTAACTGCAAACAACACACAGTATAATTAATGTAAAGAACGACGCTTGTGTAGAAGAGCGTTCCGCACAAGATGAGGAGGGAGAAAGAACAACTGAAAAATGAGGTACCACCCGGGAATCGAACCCGGGATCATCCGATTGCCGGTCAGATATGCTATCCACTCAGGGATTGGTTTCTGCTTGTATGTAGGAGAATTACGACTTCTGATTGATCGGGGTCCATGGTGTAGTGGATAGCATATCTGACCGGCAATCGGGTGATCCCGGGTTCGATTCCCGGGTGGTACCTCATTTTTCATTTGTTCGTTCTCCCTCCTCATCTTGTGCGGAACGCTCTTCTACACAAGCGTCGTTCTTTACATTAATTATACTGTGTGTTGTTTGCAGTTAAAATGTATGTATATATATATATATATACCTTCCAACCTTTCAAACCTTTCAAATGTTCAGTGCGATAATTCCTCACTTCATAATGATCAAACTTGTTGCCCTTTCTTTCTCTGATATATATATATATATATATATATATATAAAGTTCCGCTTCACCGACTTTTCTCTCTGAAACATTAAAATCGGTCCGACCCGCAAAAATCTGTATGCGGCAACGTCACTGTGACGTTTGAGTCTTAAAACCAATCAGAGAAAAGGATTCATATGACGTTGAAGAGAGTCATTGTATTTAAGAAAAATAATGTAAAAATTTTTTTTTTTTTTTGTGTGTGTTGATTGTTTTTTCTCCTTCTCTTCGTGGCTGGTTTTCTTTTTCACACCAAGATTTTATGTTATCATTTGTCGGTGGTTTTCTCTTCCTGGTTGAGGAATCGTATCTCTTCCTAGCTAGTTCACCCAAATGGTAAACCATTTTTCCTAAAGGTTTAAATAACTAGGAAGATTTGCTATGTACATTAAGTTTTATTTAACTAATGTAGTAATCTGATTGAGAGGTAGGCCTATTTCCTCGACCTCAGCGCTGTTGTCCTGCACTGCTTTATCTGCGCTGTCTGTTAATGTAGCCTACCTATTTTCGTAAAGCATATATATCAGATTAACGTAATTTTTTATATATTTTTAATATATATTAATATAAAGCATTTTATATATCCTTAATCTAGGTTTCCATAACAATTATAACTGACCATTTGATCGTTTTTGTCCAAATTTTACTCCAAGCCAACTAATTTTTCGAGGGCACATACCTGTACTTACATTCTTTGATCGTTATAGGTTGACAAGCATATCTTAACTATACTATTTTACTAGAATATTTAGAATTTTCTCTCTTTGTCTTACATCCATTTGTACTATTAGTGACAATAAAAAGTAAATATATGTCATTCATTTCGTAATCAATCATACTTTCATAGTATGCCTCCTCTTTTAAATAAGTATTTATAAATCCAATAGGATAATATATTGTATTACCATTATCTTCAGCCGGAGAATTCCCTCCTATTAAATGTACATCATTAACTCGATTCACAGGAGCTATTACCTCACCATCCTTTTCCAAAAGAATTTCTTTATAAACTTTTCCAATTTTTCAGTTTCACTTTGACTAACCCTGTCAAATCTTTCTATTTCATTGTTTACAGTCCCAAACGCGAAATTTCTTTCTTACCAGACGTTTCATAATCCTTATCAATCCTGGATTTTTCTTCCTTACCGGATGTTTCATAATCCCTATCAACCCTGGATCTTTCCTCTTCACCAGATGCTTGACAGTATCTATCAACATTGGATTTTCTTCCTTACCAGACGTTTGATAATCCCTCTCAACCCTGGATTTTTATTTTTTGTTCGCAGTCCCACTCAAACACGAAACATTCTCGCGACACGTCGCTTCCGATTTACTGCATCATAAGAGGCAAATAAATCCCTGAATACTTTATTTTCTGAAACAACTTTGCAAGGGGAAAAACATCCCTGAACCCATTATTTTCTAAAACAACTTTCGGGGCAACATCATCCCGAAATTCAGTAATTTCCTTGACGTAGGTCAAGCTTTTCACTCCACCTTAGACCTACAGTTTAACGTGGAATCCGAACCACGCCCCACAAGCAGCCCAGCGTCTTAACCACTAGACCACCCAGGGTACCCATTTATCTACCAACCACTTTCTATATTGTGTGGAAGGCTGAACAACTGTTGCTGCGCGGCGGCTGCCGTCACCGGGTCTCGATCCCGGGGCCGATGGATTCGTAGTCAGCGACGCTAACCACTACACCACCGAGGCGCGGAACAAAACAACAACAACAGAACAAATTTTTTTACTTTTCTCTTAAATTTTTCTACTTTTCTATTTCGAACAAGCGTATCGTTAGCAGGTTCTCGCATTTCAGCCGCACTGCCACACCAAATTACAATACGCGTCAATTACATTAATTTGTTTTCATATTTTCATCACGTATAATAAAATTCAAAACGCTTCCACGATGGTTATTACTGCAATGCTCATCAACGTCCATCAACATCAACATATTTTTAAATCCATTTCAGTATACTCGTATATTACCTCTGTGTTATTATTATTATTATTATTATTATTATTATTATTACATTGTTATTATTATTATTATTATTATTATTATTATTATTACACACATTGGACTCGCTGCACTTCTCTTAAGAAACTGAATTGTGCATCCTGATAATTTTTCTCAGAACACTTTCGCTCTCATCTTCTTATATATGCGTCGTCCGCATTGTTTTCATCGTCCGTGCATACAAGTCTTACAGAATCGCAGATTTTCACATCAGAATTAACATAACAAAGTTTACAAATCATTCAGTGTTTTTTTTTAATGTTTTCGGTGCACACATACTACTATCTATGGAATAGTAAATTTCTACTTCAGAATCATTGTAATATATTCGTTCTCAGCTCCTCTTTCCTGAATGGATACGCGCGTTTCAAAGAAAAATATAGGATTTTCTTCGTTTGAATCAATACAATATAATTCATTTTCTACATCAAATTGAAATATTTCACATAAAGCATATTTAGGTTTGTGATCAAAATCTTTCATGCTTCGCACCCTACAAACATAATAATTTACCACAGACTCAGACACAGACTCCAAAAATATGTTACGCGTCATATAAAAAACAAATTCGAGACAAAATCCAAATACCTCTCTCTCTCTCTCTCTCTCTCTCTCTCTCTCTCTCTCTCTCTCTCTGAATAATTAACTTTTATGGACATACTCGTATTCGTTTAGTTTTATTTCAAAAACTAAATATTTTCCCTCATGATCCGTTACATTTTAGTCAAATTCATATTAAATTTTGAGGCAAAACTTAAATGTTTTTCACGCTCTAAATAATTCGTATAAACCTTATCATTTATTCATTCAACATCTAAAGTTCCTTCAAATGTCATTATTTTAGTTAAATTTAATAATTCTAGTTTAAAAAAATTAACAAAAAGAAATTTAAAACCAAATTAAATGCGAATTTCAAAGAAATTATTAACAAAAGCTAATCGATTGGAATTAATAAAGTAAATATTCTTTTTTTTTATCGTAATAAATAAATAATAATATAAATTTATTTATTTATTATTTTATATTTATCTCCAGAATGTTTTTTTCCCGCGTGCGAGTCCTCGAAACTGAAATACATTTTCGTTCTGCGAATTTCTGCTCATTTTGTATTTTAATTATTGCAGTCGAAATCCCTGTGGAGTCGTGTCGTCGTTCGCTGTAGTCGTATCTATATCGTAATCTCTCGATCTTTCGAGTACAGTCTTTTCTCTCCCATTCGCCCGTCGTCTTCTTATCGTCTTCTTCCTTCTTCAATTATTTGTCTTCTTGCGGTCCTCTCCTAAGACGATTTGGTCTCTTCAGCAAATCTTCGTTTTAATCTTCGAACTTGATGAACGTAACAACCACCCCCCCTAAAAAATGTAGGGGTGAAACGTTGGAATAGCAGATGAATGAAAACGTAGCTGGTTCACCATTATTTGTTTTTTCGGTGCTTTCCTGTTAACGGGAATACCCAACCGCCCGCCACCAAACTGTTTGTTATGTATTTTTGCTCTCGTCATTTTCGTTTAAACTAACGAAAAATATCACAACTTAACCTAACCAATCATCAAAGGCGTACAGTTGACCTAACCGGGCATTCAATTAACCTAACAGGTTAATATAACGGAAAATGCCCGGTTAGGTCAACTGAATGCCCAGTTAGGTTAATTGGGTCAATCCCAGAATAGGCACCTGATGTACCTCAATCCCAGAATAGGCACCTGATGTACCTCAATCCCAGATGAAGCACCTGCGTTCAACCTCAATCCCAGAATAGGCACCTTGCAAGGAATTAAATAAAAAAAAACTGATGATTACAAAATTTATTGTTTAGGTTAGGTTAGGTTAGGTTAGGTTAGAGTTGATTTTTTCAAATATTGATAAAAACAATGAAATTATATCTCTAAAAACTGTTTATATTTTTTTCTCCTCAATCCCAGATTAAGCACCTGTGTTTTGCCTCAATCCCAGATTAAGCACCTAAAAATGATTTCAGGTGCCTATTCTGGGATTGATCCGGTTAATTTAATGCCCGGTTAGGTCAACTGTACGCCTTTGATAATTAGGTTAAGTTGTGATATTTTCGTTAGTTTAAACGAAAATGACGAGAGCAAAAATAGATCCTAAACAACAGTTTGGTAGTCCCGATAATACGTAAGTACCGAATTTATTAATCATTTAAATGAAATTAGTTAATATGTAAGCGATAATCAGTTAGTAGGGGGCCAAAATGTCTTTATGTCATCTAAAATCGCAGAAAAAACGTCGCTGCTTTCGGTACGTTGTCGCCACATGAATTCCGCAAGATAAGAGTCCAGATGACAGCGGGCGGTTGGGTATTCCCGTTAACAGGAAAGCACCGTTTTTTCTTCTGGTGGGTGCTTTGTTTTCACACCAAGATTTTATGTTATCAGGAGGGGGCGGTTCTCTCTTCCTTCGGGTTGAGGAATTGTATCTCTTTCCAACCAGTTCACCCAAATAGTCAACCACCTTCCTTAAGAGGTTAAGGTTTTAAATAACCAGGTAGACTTGCTATGTACGTTAAGTTTTATTTAACTAAATCTGATTGACAGGTAGGCCTATTTCCTCGGCCTCAGCGATGTGGGATCTTTTAAACTATCTCCCCCAAAACATACTCTTTTCAACAATCACCACCCCAATGTTGATCTTTTCAACTATATCCCCCGAAAGTTTAAACTCTGCAAATTAACCAAAATAAGATAAGAAAACAATAACAACAAATTTATTATTTATTGCAAACGTATAATAAATAGAGAACCATTATTTACATAGTTGACCTCACCGGGCATTCAGTTCACCTAACCGGGAATTCAGTTCACCTAACCGGGCATTCAATTAACCTAACCTGGCATACCGTATTTCCCGGCGTATAACGCGCACTGTAATTGTTCAGTGTATAGTGCAAAAAATGTGCCACGAGACGATATACAACCAAAATATAATAATACGACCATCCCTCCCCTACCAAAAATGTGTACCATCGCCGTATAACACGCAGGGTGATTTTTGGAGTATTTTGGGGGGAAAAAAGTGCGCGTTATACGCCGGGAAATACGGTGTGTGTGTATATATATATATATATATATATGTATCGAAATCTACGATAACATTATTGAATGCCGGTTAGGTTAATTGAATGCCCGGTTACGTCAACTGAATACCCGGTTAGGTTCATCGAATGCCCGGTTAGGTCAACTGTACGCCCTTGACGATTGGTTAGGTTTAGTCGTGATATTTTCGTTAAAACTAACGAAAATATCACGACTAACCTAACCAATCGTCAAGGGCGTACAATTGACCTAACCGGGCATTCAAATTTTATTCTATGTAAATAATGGTTCTCCATAAACCGGAAATATGATAGAATATAATAGAATTTTCAAGCTATGTATCTTATATACATATCTTAAAAATTCCATTATGTAAATAAGATAAGTAAAACCTGTTAAATTATCTTCCCCCTAATATTGACCTTTTAAACTATGTCTCCCCTCTCTGAAGCTTGGGGAAAAATAGTTTAAAAGATCCGCGATGTGTCCTGCGATGCTCTCTCAGCGCTGCCTCTTTGTGTTTTTGAGCGTTCGCTCTTTATCCTTATATAGCCATAACTCATAAAGAGGGGATGGTACTTGAAAGGGGGCAATATTTAATACATAAACATATTCTTATGAACTCAAATAATTATTAATAAGTATTTTCTTTCTTAATAATTTTGGGGGATTTTCCAACTGAATCGTTATTTTATAACGTAATAGACGCGCATTGGTTGGTTGGTCGAAATAGCTACACGAGACGTTTGGCATCCATCAGTTTTTTATTTTACAGTTATTTTTAAAAATTAGCGCATAAACATATGTTTGTAACAGTTTTACAATATTATTCTTAACTTATGTTAACCATGCGACGTGAAGGCTCGTTAAACCGTCTTTTCAGAATAACTGATTAAGTCGGTATAGCGAACCATTAGTCACTGCCCTCATAGCCTGCAAGTAAAATTGGAAACATGCTAAAACAGGCTTAGTTCAACATGTTTTAACCTGTTTTAACATGTTTATTGTATGTTTCCGTGAAGAAGTACGTATCCACGAAAAATGCATCCAGAAAGTTGTAATTTACGTCACTAATGACAGACGTATCGTTAGCCCTGTCGCAGTCTCCCTCTGAACCGGAAGGGCGTTAGAGGAACCAACCTCTTAACCCGATGAAGGGAAATAGTATACCTGCCGAAACTTGGCACAATTTTCCTCCTATCCCGCGTTGAAACGACTCTCCGAAGAATTTCGGTCAGTCGTATTTTCCAGTTTGAATGGTTTTCATTTCATAATGTTGAGATTCCTTTTCGTTCAATAAGAAACGGAATCAAAGATTGTGTAATGTTATCAGTGATTGTGTTCTTCTCCCAAGAATTTTACTCCGAAAATGAAAAAGTGTGTACATACGCACACACGCACACACACACATGAAGAGTTCGTATGTACATACACTTGTGCGCTTATACCTGTGTGTGTGGCGAGGGGGGGGGGGGATTCTGCGGGTACACAGGTGTACGTTTTCGTCGTATTAATACACGAAATCTTACGTGTGCATCAATCATTGAGTGTCGATTCATCGTGCGAAGGGTCTTCATTCACTCAATACTTCAGAGACGCGCGCGCACGCACGTTCGCACGCATGCACGCACACACACACACACACGCACGCACACACACGCACACACACACAGTTATATGAAAATGTAAACATATGTTTTGATGGGTTTACTCGAGTGCCATGTTTGTATTTGGTTATAGTGGCACTGTGCGTGGCACCTCGCCATGTCGAACGAGGCCAAATTAGTGCCAGAATTTATGCCATTCTCCCAAAATCAACTTCACACAAATTTACGACGTATTTTTTATGAGATAATTCGAAACATATTTTAACTTAAGACCTCGAGAGACACATAAAGAGATGCACAGTTCGGGAAAAAAGTTCGACTAAGAACATAAACTTTGTAAAAAGCATAAAAAAAATGTACGAATTGGGAATGTTCTCTTTGTCTTTGGATATTTTTATTCTTTCTGGCAACACTAATAAAATTTCAAAAACAAAATCCCAATTAGTAATTTTTTGTATGCTTTTCAGAAATTTTAGGGGAACTTTTTTCCCGAACTGTACGTTTTAAAGAGATAATTTATATACAGTCGAAAAATACGACTCAAAATGGATTTATCCTAAGGCCGACCGCACGCGCGATCGTATTGTCGTATTGCGACTCACGACTGACGACTTGGGTCGTGACGATTCGAGTCGCGTGTGATTTTACATTGACAGAATGGGACACTGCAGCGACCGCGACGCGATTCTGGGGAATCGCGTCGCGGTCGCTGCAGTGTGCCATTCGCTGCCGGTCGCTACAGTGTCCCATTCTGTCAATGTAAAATCACACGCGACTCGAATCATCACGACCCAAGTCGTTAGTCGTGAGTCGCAAGACGATCCTGTGTGCGGCCTCCCTAAGCAGTCGATTTCGTTGAACTTATTCAAATGCTTTTATAAAAAGTAAAAAAAAACTACAGGGTAATTCAAGGTGTTTGCAAAAATATTTATGTTAAGGTATTTCTGGAAATACTCTTTTGGATCACCCCGTATATACATGAATGTCACGGGTCAGGTCATTGATAAAATATTACAATAATTTTTAATATGAATAATAGTTATAATGAGTTAGAAGGGCCAGAAACTGGCACAGTGCTCAGGCCATAGGAACGTAGTCCAATATTACTACCGGGGAGTCGAACCTATAACTTCAGTGTTTTCAATTCTCGAATACTGTGATACCGAGTGAGCCACGGGGGACTATATTTTAATACGAAGCAAATAACAGGTTTTGGAATTTAAAAATTTCTTTTTTGCACCAATTTGGCCCTAAAGCCTTTGGCATTACCTGGCTTTCAGACTAATTAAAAGGCAAGACATATTTCATAAAGAACTGGCACTCGTATGACTGAGTAATCCATAATATATCGTAAGCATAAACATATAAATTATGTTTAAAAAATGCGGAATATTAACAGAAGAATATGAGAAATTAAGCACCCGAGTAATGGCGTCCAAAGTACAGGGTGATTCAAAAGTCAGGTTACATAGGGCTTTTCTGTTTCTTTGCAGGTAAATGAGTTATGAGATGTTATCGAAGGAGGAGCGCATTGATGTGATATTCCTAGCTGGTTGCACAAGTGCATTGCCGTTAACGGTGGCCATATCGAACATGTGATGTGACTATTCCCCTGTCTCATTACATAATACAGTATATCCCTATGTAACCTGACTTTTGAATCACCCTGTACATCAAAAGCTCCGAACGCGCTAGTAGAAATTGCTCGGATGCAATTACGTAGGCGGCTCGGGCAGCCGCGGCGCCCACGTCCGAGGCTATTGTTGTCTTTCATGGGGAGAAAGAGAAAAGGATGGGTCACCAGCCCAATCCTTTCTCCTCCTGTGTCGCTGGAGACGAGTAGCTAACGGCACTTTTCAACGGTCGATAATGTCGCCGCATCCTACGCCTTTATTCATACAGTTGAAAATAACATATTTCAATTTTATACCATCTTTGATCTTTAATAATTCCAACTCTTTAAAATTTACACTCGTATTAGCATTTAAATGAACATCAATTAATATTTTTAGCGCTTTTTTGTTAATAATAATAATAATAATAATAATAATAATAATAATAATAGTGTTTAATGTAAACCTTTTTTAAGTCGATAGCAGCACTTAAACACGATGAAAAATAAAATGGGGAAACTAGGACCTAGTGGGAGTCGAACCCAGAGTAGAGGAACGCTGCCTGAAACTATGTAACACGGGTTCGATTCCCACTATGTTCTAGTTTCACACAATTTTTTATCTCATATTGTTTAATTTCCTTCCGTAAAAAAATAAACCAAAAAACTAAAGTAAACATGTCTCATACCAGGGTGGCCCAAAAGTCAGGCCACATAGGAACTATGCTTTTCCAATGCAAAAAAAAAAATATATATATATATCAGGTCATCCCATAAGTAATGTCGTTTTTTAGATCGGAATTTGAAGGACAAAAAAAAACTCAACTGAAACTTTTTAATCTAGTATACCCTATATTTTTCATCGAAATCAATGACACTCTGCCAACGTCCTACAAGCTTTTCAATGCCATGTTTATAAAATTCAGGCGTTTTGAGGTAAAAAAACGTACAAAGACTGGTGTGCAGGTCATCTAAAGAAGTATACTGTTTCTCATCAAGAGAGTTTTGCAGACTCCTGAAGAGATGATAATCTGAAGGCGCAAGGTCTGGAGAATATGGAGGATGTGGAAGTTTTTCCCACCCAAGCTCCTCAATTTTTGCAGAAGTGATCCGAGCGGTATGAGGACGTGCGTTGTCGTGGTGGAACACGATTCCTTTCCGAGTAACCAAAGAAGGTCTCTTTTCTTTTAGTACAGCGTTCAATCGATCCAGTTGTTGACAGTAGACTTGAGCGGTGATTGTTTGGTTGTGTGGTAAGGTTTCAAAGTGTATTACATCACCTTTATCCCACCAAACACTAAGCAACACCTTCCGAGGGTGAAGATTTGGTTTTGGCTGTGGTGTCGCTGGTTCTCCGACACAAACCCACTGTCAACGGCGCTTAACATTCTGGTACAGTATCCACTTTTCATCACCAGTCACTAAACGGTGCAAAAACGGATCTTGGAGTTCACGGGAATGAAGAGCTGTGCTAATGTTTACCCGCACCCTCAGATTGCCGACCGACAATTCATGTGGCAGTGTGGCACCCATTTTCCTAACTTAGGCACTTTCCCGAGTTGTTGCAAATGTCGATGGATGGTGGACGGGGATGAATTGAGTTTCTGGGCCAATTCTTCGACAGTTGTTGAACAGTCTTCTTCAACTGCGGCTAACAGCAGGTCATCATCAAACTCAGCAGGGCGTCCAGAGCGTGCTGCATCTGTCAAACAGCAGTCACCATTCCTAAACTTTTGAAACCATCTTTGACATTTCCTCACATGCAGAATATCGTTGCCATAAACGTCCTGAGTGTTTCGCGTTGCTTCAGTAGCACTATTCCCTTTTTTGAACTCGTAAAGCATTATATCATTTATATGCCTGATATGCTCTTCTGATACTGCCATGTTTATGAGGGGTTCACATAAAGCAAAACACACGTCTTCACTGGTCAAGGTCTGTAAAGTATGTAGCGAAACACGATAGATCTCCTCTTAGATATAACCTTCGGAAAATTTATGCTTAAACCGAGTAGGACTAGTTTAAACTTAATCTATCGTAAAAAACGACATTACTTATGGGATGACCTGATATATATATATATATATATATATATATATATATATATATATATATATATATATATATATATATTACTATTTTTTATTTTTTTGCATTGAAAAAGCACAGATCCTCTGTATCGTAACTTTTGGGCCACCCTGACATAAAATCCTTTAATCGAATTGAGTCCCTTCAGGCACATCCAAAATTCTTGCAGGATATCTGACTCAAAATGAAACAGATATCTAGAATTGAACGTCAATAAATGAGACAAACTTCCTTTAACAACTCAACATGACCGAATCAAAAAAAGTTAAATCAAAGCCAATGACGAACAAACGTATTCCAACAACTCCAACAAATTTTGGAAGGAAGATTTTTCCTCACGAAATCGTCAACAAAAAAGCGAATTTCGACGATAAATTGATTCATTTAATCTCATTTCAAACTTTCTAAATTGGGGCATAATTGCGTTTCCTTTTAAATATCAAACCCGGAACAAATGATCCTTATAAAATTGATTGGATTCAACAAACACTTTCGATGCCACTTCTTGGCACCTCCCTTAAATCAGTGCCATAATAACTACAGACTTCTTCAATAAAGTCTAAAATTATGTAAATAATTAATAATGTCACGGTTCACATAATAAAATTACTTTTAATTAATTACCGACTTTAATTATAACGTTAATTAATTTCGCTTTACCTGTCCTTACCTGCATACGATTCAATTAGTTCAAGGTTCATATATATATATAATATATATATATATTATATATATATATATATACTGTATAAGCTATTAATGGGGTCTTTCCTAATGAACTTTAATCTAATTTTAAATAAACTAATAAAGGAAGGTCCTTTTAATACAAGATCAAAGGATTATAAAAAATAAATAAATACTGCTGATAATTCTATTATTATTATTATTATTATTATTATTATTATTATTATTATTTAAGAAATACGATCTGAATATTATAAAATAATGTTTCGTTAATATTTAAAGTTTCACTATTTTTTTATATGTATTTTTTATTCGTGTCTTATACGAATTGTAACTAAATTTAGTGATTTTATTTTTGCCAAGGTTCGAAATGTTAACTCTTCAATAAATATATCTTTTATGCGCCTCGGTGGTGTAGTGGTTTGCGTCGCTGACTACGAATCCATCAACCCCGGGATCGAGGCCCGGTGACGGCAGGCCGCGCGCGGCAAAACCCAGCTGTTCATCCTTCCACGCAATAAAAAAAAATAAAAGAAATTGGTTGGTAGATAATTGGGTACTGGTTAATATAGTGGTTAAGACGCTGGGCTGCTGGTGGAGCGTGGTTCGGATTCCACGTTAAACTGTAGGTCTAAGGTAGAGTGATAAACTTGGCCTTCGTCAGAATGGACAAATAGCCTATATATATATATATATATATATATATACAGGGTAGCCCAATATAAAGTACCCTCATTATTTCTTTTAACAAACTGAATGGGGTTACTTTAACTTGGGCTACCCTGCATATATATTGTTCGTTTTTCCTACTTTGCCGTTATGAAGTGAAATGTTGCATATAACGATCGGTTCATTCGTTTGAAACATTTACAAAATAAAATTCAATTTATTTTTATTTTTTATTTCTTAAACAAAATTTAAAGTCATTTTTCGTTCTTGACTTCGTTCAAAATATATATATATATATATATATATATTGCAGGGTGGTCTGGAAAATGAAACAGGCTTGAGAATTATAGAGTCTTTATAGAGGGTGGGCCAAAAAAAACTATTACCCTCATTTTGAACAATATAATTTTACCTTTATCAAATGTTATTTGTACAATCAATATATGTGTCTTGTATAGAATTTCATGGTCTATCTCGTGGTGAAGTTGGATTTTTGCTAACTGTAACCATTATTTTGTAATTCGCTGTTATACAGACACGGGTAGAAAAACTTTCTGTTTCTATACAGTTACCTAATTGAGTCGAAGATTATGTGGAATGTGCCCTCCTCCATTATCAATGTACACTTGCAACCTTGACTTCTCCCTTATCGACAGCAGTACCGCATCAAGGATTTTTCTTGGTAATAAGCAGCAGTGATTTTGGCGTTTTGATCAACAAAAACAATCTCTAACTTCCATAACTTTGAAATAAAGATGGAAACCATGACTTTTTGAGAAAAATGCGGATGTTCCCTGCAAAGTGGATCTAGACCAGGGGTTCCCAACGTGGTCAATATCGACCCCCTAGGGTCGATGGGACTGTGTTGGGGGTCAATAAAGATCTATGGGTCGATAGGGGGTCGATAAAGTTCTAGGGGTCTCTAGGCTTAAGTTCCAGGCTTAACATCGATGAGCGCGGTGACTGAAGGCTCATACTCTCAAACCTACAGCCGAATGTTCATGCCCTTGTTAATGCCCATCAGGCCCATCCATCTCATTAGAGAAGATTTAATTGTAAAGGTACTTAGCAGTTATTAATTTTCACTTAATTGCTAATAATGGTAATTGTATAACTATAATGATTAATAAATATTGATTATATTTTGATGTTTCTTGACTTCATTTCATATAAAATTATTTTAAATATTGAGAATTTGGGTTAGGGGTCGATGATAACTTTATAAGCTCATCAATGGGACGACAAGCTCAGAAGTTTGGGAACCCCTGATCTAGACTGAGATTTTTTTTTGTCCTGTCTTCCATAAACTCGGTCATTTTGTGTGTTTATTGTTGAAGCAGCCGTAAAGGTCTTCTCGTCGCTGAACCATATTTTCGGCACTTCTCTGTCTGGGAATCGATCTAATAGAGCACGACATTTTTCAACTCTTGCTTGCTTATTTGATGCAGAGAGCTTATGAACTTCGATCTTTTAAAACATTGAAGACCCAGATCATCTTTTACTATACGACGAACACCAGAGCGAGAAATACTAGTAGTTTTTTAAATTTCTCTAACGGACTTGTGGGTGTTGGGCCGTTCTTCTTCACTGCATATCATGGATGAAACCATCAATATTTTCCTCAGTACGTGATGTTTTTGGCCTTCCACTGCCTTCTTTTCGTTTAGTCGACCCTGTGATATCGATTTTCTTTATGAGATATTGAAGTCCAGGTATCGTCCATCGTTTATTTGGAAACTCTTTCTTCATTCGTTTTGCACCCCTAGTGTTTCTCCTTACGCAGGTTCAATATCAATGCTTCATCTTCTAAAGAGTATTTCATTATGTTATAACTTATTCACCAACTATAGCAGAATGATGGTCTGAAATGAAAAAGGAAATAAATTAATTATTTTGCGTAAAAATTAGGGAAATTAATTATTTATGGAGAAACTAACTATCATCTGAAAGTATCAGTTGCTGACTTTGACAGCCTTTTAATTGAGTACCATATTCTGATACCTCCCTCCAGTTGTGAGCCTGTACCTCTACTCCTGGGGCGTTGAATCTAGATTCAAAGCCAGCGTTTGAAAGAGTAAAAGTATGGGTACAACATACGGCCTCAGCAGTAAGATCAATGTACAGGGTGAACCACAATATTTTTTCAAAAGTTCGGAAAAACCAGAAGAGGATCCCAGTGGGCATCGAAACTGTTGTGGAAATAAACTCTGTCTATTAGAGTGGGTTTTTATTATCAAGACTAGAATTCTGTATATATATATATATATATATATATATATATATATATATATATATATATATATATATATATATATATATATATATATACAGTATATATATATATATATATATATATATATATATATATATATATATATTGGATAAAAACGAAGACGTATCCTAAATGTAAAATTACGTCTCCTTAGGAGGGATCCTATTTCATATGTATATATATATATATATATATATAAATAAACTTTAACCCTTTAACGGTCGTACAGTCGCAGTGGGTAATAATAATAATGATAATGATAATAATAAGCTTTATTGGCAGGATATAAATCCCATAAATAATAATAATAATAATAATAATAATATAATAATAATAATAATAATTGTACTAAAATATTACTATTTTGTAAATATGCTTTTAAATGTTTATATATTTCAGTGTCCATTTGCTAAAACATTTAGTTTTGAATAACGGTAAAACCAATACTAATTGGTTTAAAGAAACTTACACCGCCCATTAAAGGATTAATTCGAAAACAAAACTGAAATTTGAAACGGTGACTAAAACGGTCACCAACGAAGGGATAAAAGTCGGGCAAAAATGAATATTCCAACAAAAAAAAAAAGAAGACTATTAATAACTGCAAAAGTGATGACTAATAACGGGGAATAAGTTAGTGGCCAAAAGAAAAAAAGGTGGTGACTAACAAAGACAAAGTGAGCAAATGAAAAGGTGGTACTAACAAAGACAAAATAAGTTGCCAAAAGAAAAAATAGTGACAAAAAAAAAAAAACTCAGTGACTAAAAGAAAAAGGTAATAAGTAATAAAAAGTGGTGACTAAAAGAATTCCAAAAATGGTGACTAAAACAAGAGCAAAAGAAAAATTAAAATCGAGTTAAGAAGAAAAACAATCGAAATTCAATAATGAGAACTTCTCAAACTTTTAAATTAAAATTATTTTTAATCTTCACTAATTAACTTAGGATTCAGTGAGAGAGAGAAAGAGAGAGAGAGAGAGAGAGAGAGAGAGAGAGAGAGAGAGAGAGAGAGAGAGAGAGAGAGAATAAAAGAAAACAATTAAACGTATCTAACAAAAGCAAATCACAACGAATCCACGAGTGAATAACATTATTTAAAACAAAGAAAATAACAACAAATTAATGAACGGGAGGGAAAAAAACCGGACGAACAACAAGGAAAATGACAGCGAAAGTGGCAAGAAAATAATGGTAAATAACACGGAAAAACAAGCGGGCATCAAGGGCGAATTATCAAGGAATTAAAAGAGAAGAGAATCGACCAAATTTATTTACTACTTAACGTCGAAATTCGTTTGTTTTTCCTTATCTCGTTTTGGGCCATTTTGTTCGACAATGTCGAAAGAAGCATTTTTTCGATCACGTTTAATTAGAAAGTCTTAAAAGGACAAAAGGGATGGAAAGCCGTCATTCGAAAGCATAATGGAAAGGTCACGAAAATGAGACGCGCTTTCGATTCCGAAGACCAATTAAAAAAACGTTCCCTTTGAGGGGAAACGGAGTGTGAACGATCGAGGGGATACCCTCAAGGGGAAGGCGGGGGGAAAAAGAGGAGAAAATGGGGGCGTATTAATGCCTTGCTTTGTTTAGGGATAGGGGGAGCGGGATTAGGGCGTGAATTCGACCAGGGCGGAAAGGAACAAATGTCGTACGTCGAGGCGATACGTGTCGACTCTGGAATTGGATAGCGTTTCGGGGGAAAATTTAAGGTCAGGCCCCCCCGACTGGAATCTCTTTCATTCATTCATTTCAGAACACTGCCACGATAAATCTACTTATCTCAGTCATTAAGATAGGCCCTCAGCCCCCTCTCCCCCTACCCCCCCGAAAAACCTCCCGGATACAGTATTACGAGAGAGAGAGAGAGAGAGAGAGAGAGAGAGTTATTTTGCAAATAATTACACTCCTATTCCTTATATCCTATTTATTGCCATTTCTTTTTCGGATGGAATGAATATGAACTAACCTTGGGTGGGCATTTCAGAGTCCGTTCCGAACATCGCCGAAAAGGATTATTTGGTGCTGATGAAATGCGGAGAAAGCTTTTGCCAAGGAAGGATTAAAGAGATCTGTTCTGTCGCTTAATTTAAACACTTGAATGAATTGTGGGACTCAAGGCCACGTAACAACATCGCTTCCTATTAGATCAGCGAGTAAGCGACGTCAGATCTGTTCGGTAGTTGGATGGATGATAGTCCTCGCGTTTAAATGATGCATCAACCCGTAGATTGCTCGAATCCTACGTAAAGCTGCAGGTCTCCTCCGTCACGTGACTTTTGCCTTTACGAAGGAGGTTAAGCAACTGCAAACATTATTATTATTATTATTATTATTATTATTATTATTAACGACTGAACGGAAACCCGGAAGAAAAGGTTTAACTGCTACCTCGAGGTTGCAATCACAGTTAGAGATTTGAACCTCATCACTTCATCATAGAATTATATATAAAGGGTGGGGCACGGGAACCAAGTGTTTTTGGAATAATCAGGAAAATGATATTTATTTTTGTAAAGAAAATATATTGGTAGAACAACATTCGTAAGAACATAGCATTTTATGTCATAATAATCATGTACCGAAAATTATATCTGGCATATGATGTCCTTGGCCGTCGACGCATTGTTGAAGGCGTTTACGAAAATTGGCCTCCACTCTTCCCAGCAGGTCTCTGTTGATTTGGATGATTTGTTGACGGATCGCTTCCTTCAATGCATCTAATGTACGGGGCTTGTCCTCGTAGACACGTGACTTGAGGTACCCCCATAGAAAGAAGTCACATGTGGACAAGTCAGGGGACCGAGGGGGCCATGCAATGTCACCAAATCTCGAAATGAGATGGTTGGGAAACAGGGGGCGAAGAACAGCCATTGACGCTCTGGCGGTGTGTGGCGTGGCCCCATCTTGCTGAAACCACAAATGTCGACGAGCAATACGCCTTCTTCGTAACTCAGGGATGAAAAAGGTGTTCACCATCTCAATGTAACGCCCAGATGTTATGGTAACGGTAACCCCATTTTGTTCGAAGAAATAGGGACCGATGACGCCAAACTTTCCCACCGCGCACCAAACTGTAACCTTAGGGCTATGCAGCGGTTTTTCATGGAGTTGTCGCGGATTTTCAGCAGCCCAATACCGACAGTTTTGATTGTTGACGGCCCCATTAAGGTGGAAATGGGCTTCATCACTCATTACCACCATCATGTTTTCATTCTGCTCATAAAGTGCAAGCATTTCCTGTGCAAAATTCAGTCGTTGGGGGCAATCGTTTACATTCAATTCCTGCACCATCGCTAACTTGTATGGGTGAAAATGTAATTCTTCATGCAAAATCCGTCTAACAGTACGATTGCTGATTCCGAGTGCAGCTGAATGTCTCCGAGCAGAGCGGCCTGGGCTTTGCAACATCGCTTGTCTGACCCTTTCAACGTTCTCTGGAGTACGCACAGTGCGTTGCGGCCCCTTCGGTTTTGTTTTCATTATTGAGCCTCCTGTTCGAAGATTGTTAACCCAACGTAAGATTGTGTCACGAGCGGGAACAGAGTCATTTCGATGAATGTTGAATCTGCGGCGAAACGCACGCTGAACTGCTGTCACTGACTCGCCACTCCTAACAAAATGATCATACGCGAACATGCGGTGTTCTAACGTCCACTGCTCCATGATGGCACCTGAAAGATAAAGGTGAGTGTTAGTTAAAGTTAAATGCTATGAACCCAGGAATGGAATGCTACCTACCGCACGCCCCTCCCATTCCTAATGGCCGATTACTAGCTATTCAAAAAACACTTGATTCCCGTGCCCCACCCTGTACTTAATAGAGGAGAAATGGGAAAACACGAAGCCATGCGAAAACTTTCCGTAATTGAATTTTGAAAGGTCAGGTCAGACGCATGTTTTGAACGTGTTTGGACTCTCTCTCTCTCTCTCTCTCTCTCTCTCTTCTCCAATTACCGAAAACTTGGTTACATATTTGCCTGCCTTGTTAATATGTTTAAGAATAGAATAGATAAGTATGATATTTTGTAGAAAAATATAATTTCATAACGAACCAAAAAAAATGCATGGCATGGATTAGGTGAGGTGGAGTTGCGTTTCTGCCATCACGATTTCTTTTTTTTCTCTTCTTTCTCTTGGGTGACTGGGTGCACGTGACGGGTGAGGGCATGGTTTGAAAAATCTGATCCCTGCTCTTAATTCCTGTTTCCATCCCTTTCCTGTAGAAGTATTTCGTCACTTTGCCGGCGTGACGTGATGGCGTTGGGCGTACATGGATGTAGACATGGAGAGTTTAACCATTACCTCTCTCTTAATCCCTCTGGGGCTAGCTTGAAGTGAATCATAGGATCTTTGCTAGACCAATACCTCGGTAAATAGAGCTGTAAATATTTTGCATAAAATCAAAACCATATCTTCGAGTTTTTTGTGACGATACCAAATGGTTGATGCGCGATCAGCACAAGTATATTATTGGTTAGTTTATACAGCTGTGTTATCTAGTGTACGATCTTTGTGCGCATGGCGTAGTCGTAAAGCTAGTTTATATATTCTCCTCTTTCCTGTAAAATTTCCTTGGCTATTTTTCCAGGATCAAGGTATTTTTTCAACCTTTTTCCGTTCCCGTCTCTAGCGGGGAGGGAGCGGAAGGTGGGGAGAGAGTCTTATATGATACTTTTCTATCCAGTTTTCAACTATTGCTAGAATAATTAAAAATAGACCAGTTTAATAACAGGAACCTCCCCGAGTGGACCGAAAGATCTTTGAGGCTTCCTCTTGTCCTTGTTACGCTCTCTCTCTCTCTCTCTCTCTCTCTCTCTCTCTCTCTCTCTCTCTCTCTCTCTCTCAATAAGGAAACCGGACAGATCCCTTAAAAACGTTTTTTATAAGCCTTGTCATTACTTTCTTAAAAAAACTTCTCTCTGAATATGATCAATACACATATACCTCGTTACAACGTTCAGGTTCCGCGTGTTGGTCTCTCTAGGCCTGGCTTGGTAGAGGAGCGAGTTCCTCTATTGCGCTCTCCACCGCACATAGCCAGGTACCCCCTTCTCATCTGGTACCGTCCTGAGCCAGTCATCTAGTCTTCTCTTGAAGACTTCAACTGTAACGTTTCTGAAGTCCTTTGGAAGTTGGTTAAGAAGTCTTGACTCCCTGACAACCAAGCTATTTTTCTTCAGTGTTGAGGAGGTCCCTTGTCGGGCTATTAATTTGGAAACACTACACATTCTGCCTTTCCTATTGTCCAGCGTTCTTTGGGTGGTAATTGGGTTTAGTTTGAGGTTTGGTACCAGTAGATTATGGTGTACCTCTCTTTTCTTCTTTCCAGGGAGTACAGATTTAGTTTGCGTAGTCTTTCCCAGTAGTTGAGTTCTTTGCAACCATCAACCTTGGCTGTGAAAT